>VCAZ01000007.1:8006751-8201751 GCA_005784505.1 Bagarius yarrelli
CACACACACACACAGACACAGACACAGACACAGACACAGACACACACACACACACACAGACTCCTCTGCTTCATCTTCCAGCTAAACACGCGTTAAACTTAAGCAGAAGATTTAAAGCAGCCTCTTGCAAGTCTTGTGAGATTTACAGACAAAACAATACTCTAAACTTTTTTTATATTTATTATCTATATTTATTATATCTTTCCTTATATTTATTACCCTTTGACAGTATCGGAGGAATGAATCCAAAAATGTACTTGATTAACAGTAAAAGTATGCATCAATAATTATACTCTAAAAGTAAACGTTACCCAAAGAAAATGTGCTTAAGTAACTGTAACGAGGTAAATATAATTCGTTACTACCCCCTCCTCTGCTCAGTTGTATAAATGAGATCTATGTACGCTGGTCTGGGTAAGGGCATTTTCCGTAAATGCTAAATTAGCAGTTCTTCCATTCTGAAAGACTCAAAACAGTCTGGGACATGCCGTCATAGGACAAAAAAAAAAAATTCAGTCTGGTAAGAGGCAAAAAATTTGGCTTTGTCTTAGACCTCGTCACACCCACATACGGTTAATTATTTTAATTTTAACACAACCTCGTCTTTCTTTGTTCCTTACTTATGGTGTGACTTTACATTATGAAACAGTACTGCTCATGCTGACAATTAGTACATTAAAATAAAAAGTTCTGACAACTTGCTGAATCCGCATGCCTTTGATTTCATGTGTAGAATTCAGACAAAATAACTAGGACTGTGTATTGGCAAGGACATCCCGGTACCATACATATCACAATAATCTACAGCAGATGTTTAACACTTAATGGCTGCGCTGTCAATTCTTTATGATCAACATAAAACAGGTAATTTATGCATTCATGACCTCAGGATTAAATTTTGTAATGCTTTATTGGGTGGTTGTTCTGCACACCTAATAAACAGCCAAAGATCTTACTAGAACCAGGAAGTGTGACCATATTAGCTCAGTTCTGTCAACACTTTAGTTAGCAATCTTGCTAATTACTGTACTAATAAAGCCCTGACTGGTTTAGCCCTCAGTACTTGAGGGAGCTCTTATCCTGTTTTGTCCTCTAAGTCCACTCTCAAAACTCTGGAAATTTGTTAATACCCTTAATATCAAAATCAACTGCGGGCGGCAGATCCTTTTTTTTAATCTAGCACTGGAATAATCTACCCAACACTGTTCAGGAAACAGATACACTCTGTCGGTTTAAAACTAGATTAAAGACCCATCTCTTTAAACTGGCTTACACATACACACAATTCCATTATCCAAATCCATGTAAGAATTGTTAGGCTGCAATATTTTAGGCCAACCGGAACTGGGAACACGTCCAATAACACACAATGTACCTGGCATCTATGTTAATATTAGTCTGTTTCTTTCTTATTCCAAGTTCACCACTGCCATCAGATCCAGTCCATATCCAGCCCAGTTGGTGGATCAGCACTTAGAGACGTCGAGCCCCAGAGACAGTTCCCCAATGATGACCTTGACCTTCCCCAATGATGACCTTCTACACAGCCATACAGACAAGACCACCGGAAACAGAATCTGCACGATCTAACTTTACTAAACTAGACCCAGACTGAAGCTTGCTGCTTTCAAGGTTTATTTTCTTTTTATTTTGTCACCGATGGAATTTTGGTTCTTTGCTCTTTCACCTCTGGCTTGCTTAGTTGGGGACTCTTAATTTACAGATACTAGTTAAAACATTATATATAGATAGATAGATAGACAGGTAGATACTAGAGGTTAAAAAGTCGATACACTATCGTGAAAAATATCACAATGGTTACCTGTATAAATATTCTTACACAGCCCTATAAAAACAGGGCTTATTACAGGAAAGGTGCAATGTGTTCCCTGAGCTACAGCCTTTTGTACAAGCTCAGCCTATCGAATTTCTCTTTCTCTCTCTCTCCATAAACTTTTGTAATTGGCCTTTAACACTGTTGCTGTATCATCATTCCACCATTTAGACATAAAAATCCACTAAAACAAGCAAATAAAACAAAATTATTTTTCTGTACTTACAGGAAGCCTTAAAAAGGGACGAGATAGCATTTACTTTAAAATTATTTGTGACTAAGGCTCTGATTTGTAGCTGCACTCTTTGTTACAGAATAAGCAAGTCGTTCACCATGCTGCGTTCATTAACACTGTCCTCTGTTCGAACCTGCTGGATGCAGTAATGCCCTCCATCACAAATGTCTTTAGGAAAATCCTCAGCGTGAAGCAGAAATACAGGGTGCACAGACACTGCCTTTCCGAGGCAAACACACAGGCTGAATACTAAACGAGGCAGCATGGTGGCAACGTGAGAATGTCCAAGGCACTTTGTTTTCAGGGAAGCCAAAACTGGCAATAGAACTAACAAAAAAGGTCATTTAAAGCATGTACAAGTATAAATGATAGGTGTTTGCGCTCTAATTTTCCTGCCTAGCACGAAAATAACACTTACATTTTACTTCATATTTCAGGGTCAGACGGCAAGGTGGTGTGCAAAAGAATTTCAATTAGCTCACCCTGCCAGGCACTCATTCAACTTTTTTATTGCAGAAGAGCTCAGAGACATGTTGAGAGACGGGGCGAAGGAGATAGACGAAGGAATCACACTGGTATATGCAGATATAAGGAAGACATTGTGAGAAAGGAAAGAGAATGACTATAATAATTAAAGCACAGAGACATGGTCTGATTCCGGGTGTTTTTGGTTTTCACCTTAGGAAATCTGACTAAACAGTCACTTCCTATTTAAGATGCCAGGCATAAGGACCTGTTAGAAACCTGCTTAAGGGCATTTGGCTGGACAAGTACAGACAAGACAAGCTCTTATGGGTGGTCTCCAACCACTCGCCCTTAAACAGCTAACACATCAGACATAAGACATCTGAGCTGAATGTAAGCTATAGTTAAAACACACACACACACACACACACACACACACAGACACACACACAGACACACACACAGACACACACACAGACACACACACAGACACACACCACAGACACACACACACACACACACACACACAGACACACACACTGAGAGATCAATAAAATTAAACTGTTTTTCCTGGCTTAACTAAGTTTCTTTAGAACTCAGCACTAAAGAGGTTAAGCCTTTAGAGTGAACATGATCCGTGTTAGATCCAAGCTGATCTTATGTTAGACTTGTTTTGGGGTTATTAATTCATTATACTTTTAAATTGACCGGTATAATTAAATTAAATGTAATTAAGCATGCGTCTAACTGTATGCTAAACAGATAAATGCAAATTCCCAAGACCCTACTTTGAGATCCATGGATTTAAAGAATCATGGTTTAATTCCATTTTTCCTCTTGATATAACTGCCCAGGACGCAAAATAGTTACTGAAGATAAAAACCGATTGAGGATTATATGTATATATGTAAGTATGTATGTTAGCATGTATGTATGAATGTACGTTAGTTAGTATGTATGTTAGCATGTATGTATGAATGTTAGAATGAATGTAAGCATGTTAGTATGTATGTATGTAGTATGTATGAATGTAAGCATGTTAGTATGTATGTATGTATGTATGAATGTAAGCATGTTAGTATGTATGTTAGTTAGTATGTATGCAAGGATGTATGTACTTTAGTTAGTATGTATGCCTGTAGGTTAGTTAGTATGTATGCCTGTAGGTTAGTTAGTATGTATGCCTGTAGGTAGGTTAGTATGTATGCCTGTAGGTTAGTTAGTATGTATGCCTGTAGGTTAGTTAGTATGTATGCCTGTAGGTAGGTTAGTATGTATGCCTGTAGGTAGGTAAGTAGGTGTAGTGTATGGTATGCCTGTAGGTAGGTTAGTATGTATGCCTGTAGGTTAGTTAGTATGTATGCCTGTAGGTTAGTTAGTATGTATGCCTGTAGGTAGGTTAGTATGTATGCCTGTAGGTAGGTTAGTATGTATGTAGGTTAGTTAGTCCTGTAGGTTAGGTTAGTAGTGTATGCCTGTATGCCTAGTAGTTATGCTGTAGTGTTAGTTAGTTAGTATGTATGCCTGTAGGTTAGTTAGTATGTATGTTAGTATGTATGCTGTAGGTAGGTTAGTATGTATGCCTGTAGGTAGGTTAGGAGTAGAGGAAAAGCCGTGTAGGTAGGTAGTATGTAGGTATGTATGTATGGCCTGTAGGTAGGTTAGTATGTATGTCTGTAGGTAGGTTAGTATGTATGCCTGTAGGTTAGTTAGTATGTATGCCTGTAGGTAGGTTAGTATGTATGCCTGTAGGTAGGTTATAGTAGTGTTAGTATGTATGCCTGTACGTAGGTTAGTATGTATGTCTGTAGGTAGGTTAGTATGTATGTCTGTACGTAGGTTAGTATGTATGTCTGTAGGTAGGTTAGTATGTATGTCTGTAGGTAGGTTAGTATGTATGCCTGTAGGTAGGGTATGTATGTAGTAGTAGGTGTAGTAGTATGTCTGTAGGTAGGTAGTATGTTAGTATGTATGTATGCCTGTAGGTAGGTAGTAGTATTAGTATGCTAGTGTATGTAGCCTGTAGTAGGTTATAGTAGTATGTATGTATGTATGTATTAGTAGTATTAACCGACACAGCTAACCAGCACATACAGTCAGCTAATGTGTGCAGTGTTTTGGTCCCCAGGTAGGAATATGTGTACAGCAAAAACAACAACAACCACTTTACACTGTTAAAAAGCTGAAATAAAGTCTGTAAAACCGAATTTCTGCTAATGAGTTCCAGTATTTACTTCTTACCAAGCAGCATTCTGTCTTTTTCTAACGTTCCCTAACGTTATTATTCCTTCTTGCTTTAACACGTACTATTTAGTAGTAGTATTAGTAGTAGTAAGCCTCGACTCAACAACACACACGGTAAAATGGATGAGTTAAAGCGAAAAAAACCATCAAAATATATAAATATCTATATTTGTATATAAATATATGGAGTGACTGGGTAGGTTAAAGGAAACAGTGGATAAACACCGCACACGAGCTGTAAATATATTAATGAATGATGGAAAGCAACGCCGCATCAGATGTAAAAAACGAGTTTAAAAAAATAACCCAACTCCAGCTCTTCCGTGCGACAACAGGCAGCCATGCACCTCCCTCCGAACTACAACAGCACTGCCCTTATAGCCAAGGGGGGAAAACGGCTCCAGCACTTTTACCTTGGAAGCTTTGAGGTCAATCCTGTCCTTTAACTAAACATTAACTTCCTGCGGAGTGAAGTGCACCGGCATGTTCTCACGAGGACCGGGTCGGATTATTGCACCATCCAAAACAACGCGTTTCACAACGGGAACGGATTCAACCAAATCCATGGAGTTCAAGCAAGCTTGCTAGGCAGGAACCGGAGTGTGTATGCATGCGTATATACACACAAACTCACACACACACAGCGCCAACAAATGGGCCATCCACACGTCACTGCGCTGGGGCTTACAGCGCATGCGCATCAATTTCTATTCTAACCAAATGCTGCCATCTCCTGTGTGTTTACAAATATTGTACACAGTGACATTTTTATACTGATTCAAATGTACTTAAACCCAGTTATAAACTTTCACAGGTTGCTAAACGTCTTAAGGTTGGGATATAATTTGCATTACTGTTGTACATGGCTATTTATGGTCTTTATCTTTGAGTCATCTATTGTGTTGGTCATAGTTTCATATATGTGCATCTTATAGATAGTAAAAAAAAGAGAGGTAGTAGTGCAGTGGTTAAGGTGTTGGACTGTTAACTGGTAGATCAGGGTTCGAGTCCCAGCACTATCAAGCTACCACCACTGGGCCCCTGAGCAAATGTTAATGTTTTCAGCTAATAATATATTCATTAGAAAATCAGAAATTGCCATACTAAATTCATTGATTCATTTTTCAGTTAATCTATTGTTTGTTTTTAGTGGGTTTTTTGTATAGTGTTGCAATGTATTTGTATATTATTCCTGAGAACATTGGCTATGAGGTAAAAAAAAACAACAACAACAATATGACCACAAATAGTGGCAATTTGTAGTAGCTCCCAAGCGTAATTAGGCAAAATAAGGGCATTTCTCAAATAAAAGTGTTAATGCTAATTTTCCGTAAAAATGCAGGTACTGAGCGTTAATAGCAGTTATTAACCAGGGTAACATTATGAATATAAATTGAAATATAGAATAATAAGTCATGCTTTGGTCTATTCTTTGTTTGTGCAACCCATCTCTTAGGACCAATAGTAGTTAATAACTATTAAGCCTATATTTTAAATATGTTTATAGCCAATATTTTCGGGATAACCTTCAAATACATTGCAACACTGAACAAAAAAAAATCTGAAAAGTGTTTTGGACAGGAAGTGATTAAACTTTGCTGCAATTTGGACAAACACACTCACAGCTCAGTTTCACCAGACGAGACATCAGCAGGTTGAGTCACTTAAGCCTTTTTTTTTACTTTCATTTGTTTTGCAATGAGTAACACGCTTTAGTGGTTGTCCTTTATTAGCCCCAGCTTTAGTGCTCTGTCTAATCTTAGAAAGTTAGGTTTTATTTAACCCTATGTAACTATCTTCTATATCCACATATCCCCCACTAATCCCTTTTTGTGCCTTACACCTTAGATTGTCAATCTTTTATAGGTTGTGGATATTTTTTATATGCAAAATTGTAGCATACGTTGATATTTAGATTTAAATACTGTATAACATGTATCGTGATTGGGTTGTCAATAATAACAGAATAACAAGACTAGAAATCCACTCTTTTAAGGTTTAAATCTATGCATCATTGCTAAGAGTATAAAAGTGATTATAATACATTAAATTCAGGACAACCATGTCAAAGTATGATAAATGGGGTGGTTGGTATCCTAATACATTTATCTATACTAAAGAACTGCACCTCTATCCGTAGTATTAATTAATATCTAGGGGGAATACCACAGGAAAAGGTTTTAGATAGGGGCCTGACAGCCTGGTACTAGTCTACAGTTTATGTATAATTAAATTTTGCAGAACAAGTCAGAAAAGTAAATGAAACAGCTTACCATTAGAAGGAAAGCATCCCTTTAGATTTGCTACTTTCCGTTGCTTAACTTCGATCGCTCTCACAAATGTGAGTTCAGTAACAGTTGTGATTTAGTTGTGGTGACATAGGAACCAACTTTTCTGGTTTTTCGTGGAAGTGCTGACGTTGGTCTTATGGTGCTTATGATGTTGGGCACACCCTCTTTTCTAAAGAAGAATCAGTGACGTGCCTTATGACACTGTTCATTTTGCATGGCTGCTATTTCAAGCTTAGAAACAACAAAAGAGGAAGAGATGTTTGCATATTTGCCTGTTTTAGGATGTATGGTTGGGTGTATTAATAGGTGCGTAACCAAAATAAGTCATAAAATAAATAATTTTAAAAATGACCAAAGAAAACTTTAAGTTAATTCATTCAACAGTGAACATTGTCTCAAAGCAACTTTACACAGATAATGCAGTAAGAATAAAAGATTTGTAAGTGTAAGTTTGTTCCTAATAAGCAAGCCGGTGGCAACTGTGGCAAGGAAAAAAACTTCCTTAGATGGAATAAGGAAGAAATCTTAAGAGGAGCCAGACTAGAGAGGGAAGCCATCCTTATCTGGGTGACACTGGATGTCTGTTTATTACAGCTAAATGATGTAAAGGTGTGCAGCAATGGTGATCAAATGTGATGTAAACTGTAGCCTTGGTAGGGAGGAGCAGAATAAGTCCCAAACCGCCTTTAAAATTTCGGAATTTAATGGATCTTCAGGCTGTAGATGAAAAAAATTCTGCCAAAGTGGACTTCAATTAAACAGAACATTATTCAGAAGTTTGATCAAGGAAAAAGGCAATAAACTGGTCACTGGTACCTCAGGGGCATGTTTATCCCGCCCATAAGATAGAGACAGAGAGAGAGAGACAAGGAGAGAGAGACAGAGATAAAGAGATAGATTAGATATCGATACTCGTATTTATGTTGTTGTGTAAAAGGCTTGGCTAAATAAATGTGTTTTTAGCCTCGACTTGGACACTGAGACTGTATTTGAGTCCTGAACACTAATTGAAAGGTACAAATACAAAAAACTAGAACAAAAGGAAAAAACTAAAACAAAATCTCTTGGACAAGATTAGGAACGAGTCCATCAGGGGGACGGCTCATGTTAGATGTTTTGGGGAGAAAGTCAGGGAAGCCAGATTGATGTGGTTTGGACATGTACAAAGGAGGGATAGTGAATATATTGGTAGGATGATGTTAGAAATGAAGCTACCAGGCAGAAGGCAAAGAGGAAGACCAAAGAGGAGGTACATGGATGCGATAAACGAGGACATGAAATTAGTGGCTGTGAGTGAAGAGGATGTAGAGAATAGGGTTAGATGGAGACAGATGATTCGCTGTGGCGACCCCTAAAAGGTAACAGCCGAAAGGAGAAGAAGATTTCAATGATGGAATTGTTAAGCTGTTGCAGGTTGCTGTTAGTTCTTAACAGAAAACACAGCAGACACATCACACAATACACTGTTGCCAAACTTACAGCCAAATTGGGAAGACATGACTGTGTATGTTTACTTGAAAATGGCAATAATGTAGTGGAGGTTTTGTTTGAAAACTTTTAAACATACATCATCTGGCAGATGCTCTTATCCAAAATGATGTGCAAAAACTATTTTCAATCTTTCTATTTTTAATTTTCAGATCAATACTGATTCCCTAGATCACAAAGTGATTACAAAATTGTGCAACTTTTTTCTTTCAATTAAATGTCAAGTGCTAAGTATTGAGGAAAGGAGTGGTCCTTTAATTGTCTCCTGAAGAAGCCAGTGACAGAGCTATTCAACTCAGGTGGACACCAACAGCAACCTATATACAGTATATATAGAGATCAATGCTACATTCGCCCAAGCTGCAACAAGGGCTCTCCTCTTTTTTAAATCTCAGCCTTTTGTTTTTATGACCATTAAATATGGATCGTAAAAAATTTAATTCTGAATAATCACATTTTCTTTGTCCATTGCGTCTATTAATTTTTTGCACTGTCTTCATTCCCTTTTCCGGGTGGTTTTGCCATGTATAGTATAAGTACAGATATCAGATATGGGTCAGATTTAAAAAAAATAGAGAATAAAGAGAGATGGATATAGTCACAAAATTGAAATCGGGCATCAAGACCTGCAGTGTAAATGGGGCCTATAGTGTATGTAGTGTGTATATACAGTATAGTGCATATCCTTGTTAATACACGACCAAATGTTATAGAGGGTTAATAAACAGAACGCCAGATAGAGATTTTGTTTGGACGATTTTTTAAAGCAGAAAGAGGACATAATGTGTTACAGCAGAGAAGAAAATGTACAAAGCATAAATGTAGTGCTTATTTCCACCAACCCAACAGGAGGCGATCTACAACAATTGTTCCTAAAAGAACTCTCAAGTCTTCTTCTTATCCTCTGGCCTGCGCGGGGGTTACTTACTGCGCATGCGCACACTAGTCTTCCTTTTTCCAGTGCAGCGGAGTCAATCCTAAGCGTTGTTTGACTCCTGGCTCCGGCTTCGGAGACTGAAAAGTCTGTAAAATGGTTAGTGAAAACACTCAATCCGCTCCTCATACGATTAATCATGTTCCGTATTTTTGTCCTTCAGGTTGTTATTATTGAAAAATGTGAAAATATGGCGGATGGCGTTAGATTATCGTTTCCTTAAAGCCCGGCTGTTCTCGTCTAACGTGGCCCGATAATGGCATGTTTCCAGCCTTTCATGCGTCGAAAAATGCATTTATATACTTCATACTAACTAATATTTCACCAACTGGACGTGTAATATATATGCATTTGTGGTAAAGCACAAATTATGGTATTGTTAATAAAAACTATACAGATTTGGTGCCTTTTAAAGCTACATGCTAACACTAGCCGCTGTGTTGTTGCCATGTTGAGATTTTTTTCTGCACTGTTTTTGATGTTGGTATGGGTTCTGTGTGCGTAATTTGGCTCATGTGGCATCATTTCTTTCACAGGGATTTGTAAAAGTAGTGAAGAACAAGGCCTATTTCAAGAGGTACCAGGTGAAGTTCAGGAGAAGGAGAGGTGAGACTTGTAAAGTGGCTTTTTATTTATACTAACAAAACTTTGATTGTTTACAACTGTTTTTGTGGGGTTTTTTTCATCCTAGAGGGAAAAACTGACTACTTTGCCCGTAAACGCCTGGTAATTCAGGACAAGAATAAATACAACACACCCAAGTACAGGATGATTGTCCGCTTCTCCAACAGGGACATCATCTGTCAGGTGAGTGCAGATGTGTGTAAGGTCCTGTCAAACTTCTCAATGAGCTACTTCATGCACATCCAGGTCCTGGAACTGATCCATCTGGTCTATTTGTGCATAAAAGTTTAAGTGAGCAGGGTGTTAGTTTGAATAGGTTGGACATGGGATCAGGACAGGTGTTGGGAGGAAGGTTAAGGTGGTTAGGACACAGTGCCGTTTAATATTGGCTTTCGGGTCAGAAGATGGTGCTAAAACTTGCTTAAATCATGTGTGTGTGAATGTAAAGCTTCAGATAGCTGTTCAATCTAATAGGTCAGTTATGTCTGTTCATCTTTTTAAGTAAACTGTGTATTGGAATGTCAATAAGAATATAAATAAATAAATAAATCTGGGTGGTGAAAAGGAATCTGTTTATATTAAATGTAATATAAACCTTGGATCATTCTGTGAAACTTACTCCTGGGTATTGGTGATCTGATGTTTTACACTGTGCATATTTGTGGTGATGGATCAGTTGACAGACTGGGTCAGACAGGAATCTCCTTGTTCATCAGGGGGACAGCATGTTTTGGGGAGAAAGTCAGGGAAGCCAGATTGTGGTGGTTTGGACGTGTTAGAAATGAAGCTACCAGGCAGAGAGGAAGACCAAAGAGGAGGTTTATGGATGTGATAAACGAGGACATGAAGTTCGTGGGTGTGAGTGAAGAGGATGTAGAGAATAGGGTTAGATGGACACAGATGATTTGCTGTAGCGACCCCTAAAAGGTAACAGCCAAAAATAGAAGAATTCAGTAAGGTGATTTGGCTGACTTTGTCCGGTATTTCTACCTGCTATTGACATTTCTGTCAAGTGTTGCAATCTGGTCTGCAGGTTAGAGGCATGTGGTGTTTCATTTCTAACTCTGACGTTGAGCATCTAAGCCACAATCTTGGTGCCTTTATGCCCTGGCAACACGGGTAGGAGAAGTTCTAAATAGTTTAGAAACGCTGTTAATTGAAAATTCCCTTTGCATAGGTTGGATCACATCATTCAGTATTTTTCTAGAACAGTAAAGTCTTTAACTTGATTGAATAAATTTAAGATTAAAATAGCACAAATGTGAGCTTTTGCACATTTTAGGGGTCTCATTAAGCTTTTGGTTATATTACACAAAGTAGTACCAGGCCTTAAAACGATGTACAAATGCTAGACTTTGCGACTGGCTCCGGCACCCACATAGCACTGTTGCGCTGGGTTTGAATCCGGCTCGGGGCTTTTCAGGTCCCCCTCTTCCCTGTTTCGCCTCTGGCCTTTTTTTTTTTTTTATAAAGGCAAATGATTAAATAACTTCATAGGACTTTGCAATTACTCTGCAAGACATGTTCTGAACTGTGGTGTAGTCTGCTATAATTTCCACTTGACCTTTCACATCCTGTAATCTAATTCTGAGGCATATAAGATTTAAAGAGTGATTTAAAGAGCAAGAAATGTGTTCAATCTCAAGATCTATACTTTCATTTGTACATTTTAAAGACGCTTGGTGCCTATAATAGTCCAATCTGGACTAACATTTTAAGGTTTGTCAAATTAAATCTATTGTTACACACCCACACCTGATATATCTTTTATTGTACACCTGTACATGAATGTCCCAGGCTTCTCAGAAACTTTAGGGTGGTGTTAAACTCCTTGGGTCCTACGTTAAAGTGACAATAGACTTTAGATGGTTGCAGATTAGTCAGTCCTATCGTTTCATTTGGAGTAATAAACTGTGCTCACTGAAGTCAATCGCCAGCTGACAACTGAGTTATAGCCAGTGAGTTTCCTGCTTTGTGTTTTGATCATGTCTTATTTCTTCTTTTTCTAACTTCTAAAACGTTACCTATAGCATTCAGTGCTTGTTTTACTAATTCCTTTCAACTGCCACTGTGTTAAACAATTGCTAAATCAACACAGTTGATATGCAGCCTGTTGCTCGTTGTGCCTTCACATTAGGGGCAGTGGTGGCTCAAATGGTTAAAGCGCTGAGTTGTTGATCTGAAGACCAGAAACACCTGGATTCAAGCCCTACCACCGGCAAGCCAACCACCGTTGGGTCCTTGAGCAAGACCCTTAACCCCTCCTGCTCCAGGTGCGCTGTATCATAGCTGACCCTGCGCTCTGACCCCCAACTTACTTGGATGGGATATGCGAAAAATGCATTTCATTGGCTCTGTACACATACCTTGCACAGTGACAGTGAAGTTGTATATTTATTTATTAGGGTTGTGACAGTGAGGACGTTTTTTCCACAGGCTAATTGACATGTGACACTACTGTTAATACCGACATCAGTGTAGAGCAGGGGTGGGCAATCTCTGTCCTGGAGGGCTGGTGTCCTGCAGACTTCAGCTTCAACCCTAATCAAACCCTCCTGAACCAACCAATGTGTTGCTAGGCATACTTGAAACTTGCAAGTGTGTTGAGGCAAGATAAAGCTAAACTTTGTGTTTGGTGTACATTGGGAAGTGGTGTACATTGGTGTTTCCCGCTTTTCCTCACTTTTAATTACCTTTATAATATTTTCCGATGTATCCTCGTGTATTGTACTGTAAATACACAGCCCTACTTTTATCTGATGTGCACGCCAAGGACATGTAAACATTTATGCCAACACCATAATTTTTGCTCAGATTAATAGCAAGACATTTGTTAAAACTGTTTTTGAGGCTGCTCCTGGTGCACAGTGAGTGTTGGAGGGTAGATTGGATGTGTATATCAGGCTTTGAGCAAAACAGTTAATTCTATTGTCTTTCTACGGATCTACACTACTGTATACAAATGATTTTAAATTTGTTTTTCTTGCAGATTGCGTATGCCAAGATTGAAGGAGACATGATTGTGTGTGCAGCGTACTCTCATGAGCTCCCCAAGTATGGCATCACTGTAGGGCTGACAAACTACGCAGCAGCCTACTGCACTGGACTGCTTCTCGCCCGCAGGGTAAGACGCACGCAGCTTCGTCCTGTTCTTTATAGGCTTTATTAGTCAGACTTCATCTGCCAAGTAGTATTTTAGACCCACACTTTTGCTGAAAAAGTCCCATAATATTTATTTTTAAAAAGCTACAAGTTGCATGAAAATGTAGAAATGTACATTAGCGAGAACTTTTTATAGTTTGCATAGCCTAGTGTGCCCTTCTAAGATTTCAGTGTGGTAGGTGGTTAAGTGTCTTGCTCAGGAGCCCAGCATGACAGCTTGGTGGACCTTGAAATTAAAGCTGCAATCTTCTGAATACCCCTAAGCTACCACTTTAATTGAGGGAACAATTAGTAATCAGGAGGAAAGGGTAAAGGAAAATAAATGCCAGCATCTCCAACAAAGTATGGAATTACAATACCATTATGGTACCAGTCCTGTGAGACTCAAAACACTTTTGTTTTGGATAAGGGTGTATGCTAAGGGCTGTGATGAAACGATTAATGATCATTTTATCTTTTTAAAACATTTTTCTTTCCTGTCTAACCATTAAATCAAAGTGTTATTACCCATAATAAACTTCCAGTTAATAAAACAAATTTGGCAAGTTGCAAAAAAACAACAGGAAATAAAAAGCTATTAAATTTATAGCTTTAAATGTTTAACGTACTTAAAGAAAAAACTACTTTGAATGGTGTCTTAATCTTTCAGATGGTCTGCCATTCTTCTGCCACCATCATACATCTGTTACATGCACGCCACACTGTCTATTTACTACACTTCTGCTTTAGCGTTCTGCCATTTGCATCCAGTCAACATGTTCTTTCAGAAATAGAAAATCATTTTTGGCATTTGTGAACCGATCATCTGCGTCTGCATTGTGACGCATCGAAGAGTCGTATTTTTTCCCCCACCCCTGCTAAATACTGCAAGTATATTTGTGTAAATAAAGTATTTAGTAATGGTGGATGGAGGTCATGCTATAGACTTGTCACAATGTTCTTGCTGTTCAGACTGATATTTTCTTTTTTAAACCTTTTTTATACGTTCATGGGCAATTTTGTTTGTGTGAAAAGGTCATGGCTTTCCACACTATTGCCTAAAGTTAATATTTACAAATTGGTGACTAATCTGACTTAACTTTCTGTTTTCTCTTTTAATTAGCTGATGTGCATTTTTTTTATATTGACCAAATTCTGAAAGAGTGGCTGAAATACTAGTTATTTAAATGGATCTTTCTTCCCCTCAGCTGCTGAACAAATTTGGTTTGGACAAAATTTACGAGGGCCAGGTGGAGATAACCGGAGATGAATTCAATGTGGAAAGCATTGACGGACAGCCCAGTGCTTTCACTTGTTACCTGGATGCTGGCCTTGCCAGAACCACCACTGGAAACAAAGTTTTCGGAGCCCTGAAGGGAGCAGTAGATGGGGGACTGTCCATCCCTCACAGGTACACACTCTACTGCTTGTCTGAAAGAGTTTGTGTGTTGGCGGGGGTTTGTTTGTTTGTTTGTTTGTTTTTGTTTTTTTTATTCTGCTGCTTGATGATGATTCCTTTTAAACTAAGCAAAATGTAGTTGGTCCTTCATTTGCACAGTTGATGTAAACCGGTTTCAAGACGGGACTGAAAGCAGCTTAAGGCTGAAAAATTTTTTGCATCAATGGCTATGAAAGTAATTTCCCAAATGGAGCTGTATGGAATCTTGTCATTTTTAGCAAAACATCTCTTAAGATTTTTTTTCCCCCTTTGCTCTATTTTAGCTGTTAGTCTAGCAGTAATATGTCTCCCTTTTCTTCTTTAGCACCAAGCGTTTCCCTGGCTATGACACTGAAAGCAAAGAGTTCAACGCAGAGGTCCACCGCAAACACATCCTGGGCTTGAATGTGGCTGAATACATGAGGCTTCTGATGGAGGAGGATGAGGAAGCCTACAAGAAACAGTTTTCTCGCTTCATCAAGAACGGCGTCACCTCCGAAAGCGTAAGTGTTTTCTTAAAATGTAGCTAAAGTTGATGATCTTAAACAGGGTGTAACTGATGTAAAGGTGGTGTTTTTTTTTTTATTTTTTTTTTTTATAAATGCAATGGTCAAATTGGTTTTTATTACCTTGGAAGATGGAGGGAATGTACCGGAAGGCCCATGCAACTATCCGTGAAAACCCAGTGCATGAAAAGAAGCCGAAGAGGGAGGTCAAGAAGAAGAGGTGTGTACTGTTTTTATTTCCATTATTATTAATGTCTTGTAACACAGCTGTTTATAGCACCGTGGCATATGATACACTTGCGTTAAGAGTCGAAATCTTTGCACGTTAAAAAAAAATACTAATACTAACTAATGATAAAATAGTTGTCAATTACATTTACACACTTCCTCTGTCTTTATACCTTAAACACGCTGGCAGTCATTCTGTGGTTCTGGAAAAATACATGTTTATCTATTTCAAATTGTAGAACACTGTAATTTTGCTTAATTGGGTTTTATACACTGCTATTCTTGAATGTACCTGTAGGTGGCAATGCTTCCCAAACATGTAATATGAAGCAGCTGACAGATGTTTGGGGGAGGTGGGAGAGAATAATTAAACGGGCAAAGACTAGAACACAACTTGATAAAATAACCATTTGTGTCTAAATGGTTGTGCATTTACAATTTTCCTCTGCTCTCCGTATGGCACCTTACTGTCCTGTCACGATGAGCACACTCCAGTGGCGAATGTATAGTTCAAATAACAGTACAGTTATACTGACTGTCATTGTAAGAAACAAGTGCCATAATTTAAGTGTCTGTGTCTCGCACCCCCAGCCTGACAACTAGTGGGAAATGGTAAATTAGTTATAAATGTTTTTTATTATTCATAAATTATATACGTTTTAATAAGTTAACACATACCTAACATGTAATCAAGCTTTTTGGTTCCTTCCTTCTGTTTTAAAACTCACAAAAAGGAACAAAAAAACGCATCTTCAGGTAGCCAGCCTGCTGTTTCAGAAGTACTATCGGTGACAAGAAAATTACTGTTCTAAAAAACATTTTCACTTTTGAGGCTGGTTGTCACTTGTAGTATCAATGCCAAGGTGTTGCATTATAGTACTGGAGCCAACGTAAGGGGTATTAGGCCATTCCTAATTAAGGGTCAATTGGTTTATAACCTCTGAAGGATTTTTAAGATAAAAAAACCCGAAAAATTTGGACTTGTGTGCAAAGACTTTTAGGATTGTTTTAGAGAATGCCAGAGAACATTCTGAGGCTGGGGGGGACACCCAGGATTTCTCTTTTGTATTCACATTTTTTTTTAAATATAAACTTGTATAAAATAAATACCAATTAAATAACAAGGAACAAGGAAAAAATTTTTTATAATTTGTCCACAAAGCTTTAAAATGACATGCAGTGGAATTTGTTATAGTAACGTGAACCCAAGTTCAAGAAAAAAATGAAATGTATTGTTACAGTGAAAATAAAACTACTCGTACTGTGAAATAGAATTTTGGTCAAACTGCCCACACCCCCTCGGTTCTTTTGTTCCATTTGTACATTGGAATTCTTTAAAGCTTACACTATTTGATCGATGCTTATAACAGAACTTACAGGATTTGCCATAGCCACATGAATCTTTCTTTGATACTTGGGCAAATTAACATTAATCGTCTTTTTCTTACTTTTAGACATGATGCATGATCAGACTTTTAGTTAAATGTATGGATGCTTCATAATACTATATTTATAAATCAAACGTTTTGTTTACATTTTTAGCGTTGCTTCCAGGACTTTGACCCTTTAGGGTTGCCTTGTTTTATTTGTTTTTATATCTGGCATGTGTAAATCAGTGGTGTTTGCTAAAGATTGTAGTGCAGGAGCAGGCTGGGAGTCTGGCATTCTAGCAATTAAGAGTGAGTTGCGTTTTTGTGCATGGCGCGTTATGACCGGGTTATTTGCAGTGTCCTCAGTATCCTAAAAATTTAAGTTTGTTTAATATAGTGCAGAGTGAACATGATACTTTAGTATCCTAGATTTCTGTATAAATAGTATTTAAGCGTTCACAAAATTCTATTGACGGTGTTTTTATTTGAGATTCGTATAAAACTTGTCCTGTGTTTGCCTGTACAGTGAAACAGTTTGCTGACTTGAATTTTTATTTTATTTTTTCTGTTAGATGGAACCGTGCCAAGCTCACACTGGGCCAGAGAAAAGACCGCGTTGCTCAGAAGAAAGCCAGCTTTCTCCGTGCTCAGGCTGCAGAGGAGGATTAAACCAGCCTCGCTTTATGATTTTGCAGAATTTTGGTCTAATAAATCTATTCAAAAAGACTATTTTGTATTTGTGCTATATTAAAAGCAAGAATGTGCATTAGTCGTCACACAAGGCCTAAACAGGTGTAGAATTTAAAGCTCCTGCATAGCTGTTAATTTTTTGCACAGTTTGAGTAATTCAAATCCATTAGGTAAACAATTTTTTTAAAAACCTCAGTGTTGCTTGTTGGAACACTTTCTTTAGATACCAGTATAACCACAACCTTTAGGAATACAGATTAGAGAGGAAAAATTCTTCCAGCCACTGCCTGGCATGGACTTTTGCCATGTAGTGACCTTAAAAATTTACAGTCCTTTTTAAAAAGATGGCTGGTTTCAAAATATTTCTGGAAGTGCAATGTTTTGTAATTAATTTATGGGCAGTGAGCAACAATACTGATTTTTAAATCTTAGTAAATCCTTCCCATCTTCATTATTTGGCAGACGCCCTTATCCAGAGCGACTTACAATATTCCTTGTTATACAACTGAGCAATTGGGGGTTAAGGGCCTTGCTCAGGGGTCCAACAGTGGTGGCTTGCCAGAGCTGGGAATCGAACCCACAACCTTCGGGTTGGTGATCCAACACCTTAACCATGAGCCACTACTTCCCCCATTTTGTCTGGTAATCCTAATCTTTCCAATCAAAATCAGAACCACCTTTGTGTATGCTGCAAATTATTACACATGCAACAAATATCATGCTTTATACAGTATTTACTTGTTAAAAATAGCATTTATGAAGATTTGTCTACATCTAGCCAAGCAGGACTGCTGTGGTGAATGATTTATACAGCAACATTGTCTCTACAAAAATTACATCTGGAATAAATTATAGATTAAATGTCTTAAGATTTCTTATGAATTATTTAAAATGTTTAACCTCTTCTAGAACTAGAAGGTTTTGTTGTCTTCTGTCAGCACTGGCAATATTTCTGTTGTTATTTTCCCCCATGCTGGACTTTTAATGTTTTCGCTATACTGGCAAAAAGTTTGTGGACACCTTACCGACACACCCACGTAACCGTCTTATCCAAACTGAAAGTTAAATGTGCCCAGTTTAAGAGGTTCTAGATTGCAGACTTGTTATTCCTTAACAACTACGTAGAGGCACACAAACTATTTCAGCATGACAAGTGTCCGATGCACAGACCGAGCACCATGAAGAAAGTTTGCAGTGGTGAACTCCAGTGTCCTGCACAGAGTTCTGATCTTAAGCATGCAGGTTACTATTAGGATTAACTAAAATTTACATTTACAGCATTTGGCGGATGCCCTTATCCAAAGCGACTTACGTTTATCTCATCTATACAACTGAAGCAATTGGGGGTTAAGGGCCTTGCTCTGGGCCCCACAGTGGTGGTAGCTTGGTGGAGCTGGTAATCGAGCCCACAATCTGTGTTGGTAATCCCACACCTTAACCATGAGCCACCACTTCCCAATGCCAACTGCAACTCAGACCTCAACCAAAATAATGCCTGATCTTAATAGTTATGTGCAAAGTGTATAAATGAAATCTGGAATAGTATGTTAACAAAAAAATAAACATGGCTGTAATATTCAGGTGTCCCACCTTTTGCCTATGTAGTGTGTATATAGGTAAGACTTTGGAACTGTCCATTTGCTACAGTTGTGTATAATTACTTTGTTTAATTTCACAGTCAGAATTCTTACATTAGTCCTACATCATTTCTATCTGAATCCTAGAAGTCCACTACTGGCTAATGAAGGTTAATACACATTATATGGCCCATGATTCATGATCCATTGATAAGAGTTTCTTTTGGCAAAAAATTGGCATGGAGTTAATTTACAGTCCTTAATTCTTTCTACCCAGATATCGGGTATTGTGGTCATAAAAAGTTGTGGCATCATCAGGATATAAAAAACATTAAACCACACACAGCTCTGCTCCCTCATTTATGTGTACTAAGTGCTTATAGAGCCACATAAACTGATGTAAGAGCAAACTAGTGAAAGTCCAATAATAACTGAATAAGGATGACGTAAGGACTAACACATTGACCATAGTGCTGTGCAGTAATAATACCTGCTGCACCGCTATGATCCCTTGCTTGGGAGCCCAGAGTAGCTTCATTTAAAAAAATAAATTAAAATGCTTCATTTAAGTTCAGAAACGCAAAAACTCGGTTTTCACTTAGAGTCCTTGGTGTGGGAAATCTTCTTCCATAGCAGCGTCTTTAGGTTATTCAAAATAAGCGAGTGTTCCATCTCCATTTGCTCAGTGGCTTCTCTTAGGGCCATGCATGCATACAGCTGCTTTTCTAACTCTTCCTTCATGTCCAGAGGTACCCCATGGAGCAGATAGTCCTTCAGCGCACCACATACTTTAGCCAGGTTGGGTTGCGTTACCTCAGTGGTACAGCGGTGCTTGGTGAGGTCACAGGTGGTATGGCAGTCCACTCCATATAAACAGTCAGCATCAACTTCACATCGCCGCTCACGCATCACATTCTGAAAAGCAGCTTCAGGTATGATACGTCTGGCGTCTAGCACCTTCAGGTCATGGCGCTCGGTGTAGCCGAAACACGCTGCATTCACTTCACACATGAGAAAACTGCCAAATGGGCCGTGGAAAATGTCTTCCACTAATTCTAGGAGGCCGATTGCAATTTTGGCCTTGCGAGGCCATGATGGTGCCACCCACTGTTCCATTCTCCTGCGCAGTCCTGCTGGAAGCCAGACCTCCACAGCCCAAGGCAGGCTGAGTCCATAAAGTGGTGCATATGGCACTTTCTCCACCACATACAAGTCTCCACAGAAGCCCAGCAACTTCGGTGTGTGTTCCCGCCCCTGCAGAACCACCACCATTAAAAACTCATTTAGCTGCAGCAGAGCCCAGGCTGAGCGTGCTTCTGCCAGAGAGATCTTGCTATCTTTGTTTGCATCAGCCACGCCAAGCACGAGTGCCACCAAGTCATGCAAGTTGGCCTGATCGCCCACCTTCTCCTAAAGGGAGATAAGTTTGTTGTTAATATTGATAATTTAAAAAAAATAACGAGGTCAAATGCTGCCAACCCTGACATTTTACCTGAACCAAGGCGTACTCCAGGACCACGGTTGGGGAACTGTGCTAGATATCTACCTGCCATGTGTATAGGGCTTATTTCCCAGCTAAGCTAAGGCCCTTAATGGCAGCTTGGTGGTTTTGGGCCTTGAATCCTGATCTTCCAAACAACAGCTGAGAGCCTTGGTCACTTGAGCCGCCACTTTCCTTTTTTATTGTAATCCGGATACAGAGGTATATCTCATCACAGCTAGCATGTGCTTTCACATATGAGCGAATGAGCTACTTCAAATGAAAGCTTAACACATTACATTATAGCACCCAAATAAAGGCTGATAGATGCCTGTGATTGGTTAAGACCAGTCTGATGTAGAAGATAATAATACCATCTTTCCCTGGCAGCAGGCAAGGTTAATTATGCTCTTTTGGACTCTCTGACAGTACTCGTGATTCCCTTTATTAGAATTTTAAAGTACTTTTGCTCTCACCTTTAGATGACTCAGTACCATCTCTCTGAACTTCTCCACAGATGTACCTCTTGTGGGCCTATTAAAGGCCGCCGATTCTTTCCGTGGTTCCAGCTCTCCTTCCAGGTCATAGTGAGAAATGTCCTCCATGTGGCATTTAATGATGCCCTCCAAATCTCCCCAGCCACCAGAATATACCTGAAATGTACACACAGAATCTAATACTTGTTTTGCCTAATTCGGGTTTTTACTTTTACAGTTATGGAAAAAATAGGGGAAAAAAACCAACAGTTTGTTCTTTTGGCTGAAACATGTGACCAGACGATTGTCTGTGTCTAAAACAGGAGCGAATGCCTGATTATGTGTTGTCTCATAAAAGCTATCAAGGAACCTACAAGAAAACGTACTGACACAGGCATCACCATGTTTTCAGGCTACATATACTAAAGATCACCACGTCTGAAGGTTATGAGACACTATGAGACAATGTATTGCTGGGGACAACAGAAACTGTTTTCAGTGGGTACACCAGATATTTCCCATTCAAAGTGAAATGTTGACTCATTCATTTGTATTTATCAGCTGGTCTATTCGGCGATAAGATGCCACAAAACATTTTCTCTTTGACCACTATTAAAGCTTTGTTTTGCAAACTGGTCTGTTTATAGAATTATGGGATATGTATCACAGCAAGGAATGCCTTCAATATTTTGCCAGACACATTTGAGGTTTATATTGTATTTTAATATCGAAATCAAGTACACAATGACCTAACTTGCCTTTTCTCTTTAAATACAGATTAACTATGCATGCAAAAATAAATAAACAAAATTACATTTTTTAGCTGAAATGTTTAAGTTTTAGACATCCCACTCAACTGGATGATTTAGACTACAATCGAAACTTTTTTTCTCAGACAGTGGCAGCTTAAATGGTTTGTTGATTGGAGAATTAAGGCTCAAGCCCCACCACTCTCAAGAGATCACTGTGGGGCCCTTGAGCAAGGCCCTTAACCCTCTCTGCTTTAGGGGAAGTGTATCATGGCTGACCCCGTGCTCTGATCAACACTTCCTAAGCTCTGGAATGTAAAGAAAATATGTATATGTGGGGAAAGTAGTAGCGCAGTGGTTAAGGTGTTGGACTAATAATTGGAAAATCAGGGTTTGATTCCGAGCATGACCAAGTTGCACAGTGGGTCCCTGAGCAAGGCCCCTAATCCCCGATTGCTTGGTTATATGAAAGAGATTAATGAAAATTGCTCTGGATAAGGACGTCTGCTAAATAGTGTAAATCTAAATGTAATTGTAAAAAAGACTTTGTGCTGCTGTGTTTGTGTGTGTATAAAAATCAGCGTTAATTAGATTCTGACCTGGTTGCTGGGTTTGGCAGACAGACATTTCCCAAAATACAGCGTCTCCTTCTCACATAAGCTGCTGCAAGCTGTACCATCGATCACCCCCTTCTGGAACTTATCACACTGAAATAAACACACACATCACATCAGATGAACACCACTTCTCTCTCTCTCACTCTCGCTCTTTCTCTATCTCTCTGTATGTCTGCAATCTATTCTCCAATAGGTTGGTTTGTGTACACTCCATGTTCCAGCAGATGGTGCTTTTGTCTCTATTTTCAGTGTTAGAAGGAACTTTGAAATGCTGGCCTTTGGTGTGAAATGTTGGGGCTGAACTCACAATACTGTTTTTGCACTCATGTCCACGGCACAGCTCTGTGTAGGAGGAGTACTCCACATACACCACCCAGCTTCCGACAAACACCGCCAACCAGGAAAAGAACAGATACTTCATGTGTAAGTATGAGAACCGAGCCTGGGCACAAGACAGAAAAACAGAGAATATTGAGGGATGGTCATATTTAAACTTATTTATTTAACACCATGCCAGAACTGTCGAAGGAACCCGGAGTGAACCCACACAAGCACAGGGAGAACACACAAACTCCACACCAAAAGGCCCCTGCCCAGGAATCGAACTCAGGACCTACTTGCTATGAGGCAACAGTGCTTACCATTTAGCCACCATGCTGCCCTCCAATATTTTATTAAAAAGAGGAACACTTTTTTTTAGGGCAAACGAATAATTATTTCGTAATAAAGCATTCAATTCAAGTTTTTACCTATTTTTTTTAATAATATGCTTTTAAAAAACTGCTGACAGTGGTGGCAGTTTGAATTAGCACATAATCCATCTGCATTTATAACATCACTCTTTTACTAACACCAGCATGACAATGTCCCCATGCACAAAGCCCCTAAGCTCGATTAAGTTATGGTGTGTAATGGTTGTAGAAGAAGAGCTGGAGTGTCCTGTAGAGCTCTTCACCCTACTGAACACCTTTGGGACATTCCCACAGTCATACATCAAAATCTTATTAAAAGCCTTTTTTAGATGTGTGGAGCTTATTTAAGTTGTAAAAAATAACCACCTCGATGTAAAGGTCAGGACTCCATATAGTGTAAGTTATGTGTCATGTTTTAAAAAATAAAGTACACAATTATTTGTTATTTTAAACATTATGACCAGATTTGATTGCAAAGAAACTGTAAGGACAGTTCGAAATATCCATCTGCTCCAAACAATAAGCCCCTAATTTTACACTGTAATTTCCTTTTAGGACCTGGTCAGTTAAGAAGAACTAAAGAAAGCCTGTGAGACAAAACGTTAGCAAGAACGTTCACCCGAGGCCATTTTGGTCTTCACTGACCTCACACACTTCCGTCTAAAAAAACAGATCTGACATTATCTCTCCTCCAGCACTGACAGGCAGTAAGACAGATTTGTAGTGCAGCACAATAGCTCCCAGCACCCATGACTATTATTAAAAATGTGCTGAGCGAGAGAATGGCTTCATCTATTTCCTGACAGCAAATGAGTAAAGGGGTATATATATCTGCCCCATGGATGTTGTCTTAATCTACAACACCTGCGTGCCGTGTCTGCCTGGTAAGACAGGTAAAATGTACTCGCCCACAGCAACAGCAGAAAGAAATAATCGACTTAACAAAGGTGGCCGTGTGTTTTCTGACAGCATGCTGACAGACAGGTGAAAGAGTCGACCTGTTACCATCAGATATAAAGGTGAAAACACTCAACATGTTGTGAAAGCAGAAGGCTGTATTCGTATTATAGTGCACCATATGCCACAGAAATTCAAGGCCTCAATAATTGTTATTGCAATATTTATAAAGCGCAATAAATTATTAACATTACTGCCTTTCGAAACAGACACCTTGATATTTTTTATGGAAAAGTAGCGATGATAAAAACCCAGCACTGCGCAAATAGAAAACTGCACATTGAAAACATTTAGGTCTGCGGTAGAATATTTAATTATAAAAAAGTCTGCAAAATAGGTGCTATGCTGTGTAATAGGATCCCAGAACAGGTTGTAGATTTACCCAAACCCTGAAATAGCCACATAAGATGAATAAAAAATTACTTTTTCTACAGCAAAAAAATTCAATTCTACCACAGACTCTGACAGATAATATAGTAAAATGTATAATGCAGTAAAAATATATAGTCATTTAACAGACAGACGTGTATTGAAACAAGTTGGAACTAAAGTTAGGAGCAGGGTCGAGTCTGCTGACCTCTGATATAGAAATAAACCCTTGTACTAAGACACAAAGACTCCCCTAAAGCAGTTAGCATTTTCTTGTGAGTAAACATAATTGCAGAGTTTAGTTAATACACACATCATATCGAGATTGGTTTTCTTTATTTGTTACTTTACGTCAGTGAAATTTGTTTCTTTGCATATTCCATCTTAGAAAGTTTGGGTCAGAGTGCAGGGTCAGCTATGATACAGCGCCCCTGGAGCAAAAAGGGTTAAGGGTCTTGCTGAAGGACCCCCAGGTCTTCCTGGTCTTCAGATCAACAACTCAGCTCCTTAACCATTTGAGCCACCACTTGCAAATTCTTCATAAATACTAAACACAATTTTAATCTATAGATCAGCACTTAAAAAAAGGCCATCCCAAATTTACAGATGCAAGTTTTATCCAAGTTTTTATTTTACAAGATTTCCTAAAATAACCATGACTGCTTTCTTGAGTTACTGTAAATACTTCTAAGTCTGGAATGTCACCATTACATCACAGTCTCAGAGCTCAGCATCAGAGACCACCAGTTTCCTGTACAAAACCACCACTTAAATAATAACAAGTCACATGTAAAAACAATACGATCTTTTGGGTAGTTAAAAGGTGAAAAGATGCTGCAGTGGGTAGCAGTTCTAGCTCCATGGCTCCAGGTTGCCTACGTCTATGTATTTGTGTATATAAGTGTGTCATTGTGTGTTAGAAATAGAATGAGAAATTTTCCAAATATTTGGAAACAAAAAAAAAACTTTGACCATAAAATCAAAACGAAGCAAGGTTACTGCACATAAATTTAAAACAGTGTTTATTGGGTAACATAAACGTCAGGCCTTCCCGGTGCGTTTGCCCTGCCAGGCCATCAGATGGTAACAGAGAGACTTTCATTGTCTATGTCCTAGTCCATGTGCTCAATGTTTGTAAATGTCTTTTCTTGTGGTTCCCCTGTCTATGTGTCATGTCTTCATTGGTTTGTTTAAGTCATGTGTTCGCCACTGTGTCTAGGTGTCTCTTGTTTAGTTAATGTGTTCCCTTTTAATTTAGTGTGTAGTATATATATAGCCCTTTCGTTGCCTTGTGTGTTTGTGAGTTATTGTACCAGTGCCTGATGAGTCTATGTCCATTTATATGTTAGTGTTTATATCAAGCTACATTAAGTTTAATATATGTTTATCGTTGTATGTCATTTTGGATAAAACAAATACACTTGGGTTCTAACTACCTGCCTTAGAAGTGGATCTTTACAATAAAACATGCCAACTGCGTAATTAACAGTAACCTGCTTAACATATTCAGGAATACTTCAGACAAATAATAAAAGTGTTTTTAGCTGAAAAAAAAGTTGGGACCTCTGGTGTAGAATCTAGTCTACAAAACTAAAGTGATCTCCAAGTGCTTATTTACACATGAATATAATAAAATCCGCAGCACAGCGGATTCCAGGTTTCTATTTGTTTAAAGCATTTTAACTTAAGTCCAGGGCAAACACTGATGTTATTATTACAGCTGCAGTAAAACGTCTGCTCGCTATAAATGACCTCAGTCTATACAAACATGCATCATCGCTGATGATGACGCGTTATATTATGCTTACACCAGAGGATCGGAAGACAAATCACAGACTTGAAGGAGCCTCTGTTATTTATTAGTTAACGATTATGTGTCCTGGGTTTGACAGTGATGGACGTCTTTACTCTTGTTTTTTTGCTTGTCTTAGCTGTATGCAAAGATGCTGTAAATCAGACTTTTATGTTAGTAATGTATCCGTAAAAACATTTTTAAAAACATTTTATTTAGCCCTCTGTTGCCAGAAGATGTCACTTTGTGATAATGAACTTATCCAAGTTACCGGAGAGTCACCGCACAATGATGTTCGGGTATTATAAGCGAACATGCAAATGATAAATCGATCGATTTGCTTTTTGAGTAATTTAATCAACCTGACAACCAACAACAAATGCATAATTCTCCTGCAAAAGAATATAAAGAATCTGCCAGAGATGATTTACAGAATTTAACAGATGCAAAAGTGTTTTGTCTTTATCAAAAACATATCCTCATACCATTAAACATATTACATGGTCTAAAAATAGCATTGTAATAATGCCACGATGAAGAGAAGTTAGTCTAGCCACGATATCTGTTTTTTCTTCAGAATTTCTGAAAAGTTAGACAGCCAGAGAAGATTTATTCCAGCTCCTGGGCACCAGGAAAGAGAGAATCTTAAGACACGTCTTTATTATACCTCAATGCATGTAATTAGGAGAGATTCGAATTAATACACAGTGCACCGTCCTTCCTTGTTTCCCTTAGTGGCAAAATAGATTGAGCAGTCCAATTCAGTTTGTCAGTCTGTTAATATAATCTAATTTCCCTCCTTTTTCTTCCCCTTTGTGGCTCCACTAATGACAGGCCATTTCTCCCTGTCTCCCATGAGCACTCAGAGATGCTAATGTAGCTTTTGCTATTCCATTTTACTCTCCCTTCTGCTCATTCCCCCAAAACCCATTAAGTATATTCCTGCTTCCCCCCTACTTTGCTTATACATTCTCTCTACAACACCCTCCCTGCCTCCCTCTCTCTCTTAGAATCACTCAAAACACAGGATGCTAGACCACCAGTATATGTCACAGAGCCTCTTTTTTATTCCCCCACTTGTCACCACAGGATTAATGTGTAGGAGAGGAGGAGTGATCGAGAACTTTACAAGGAATTATATTATAACATAAAACAGTTATGGATCTGACTCCAAGAATATCCATTTTTATGTTTATTATTGTAGCTGCAGTTTTGCTCACATGCTTTTCCAGAATAAATATTTACCCTAAGAATATTCTAAATTGCAATGAAATTGCAATTGCACTTTATTTATTTATTTATTTATTTATTTTGTATCCATTTTCCTTGGGCCTATTTTTAGAAAGGCAAGGCAAGACTATACACCTTTAATAGGACACCAGCACATCAAACACCCGCATGTACACATTCACATTCAAGGGCAATTTAAACTTGCCAATCCACTGGCATTGCAGTTAAACAGGGGAAAAACCAAAACACCTAGTGGTTTTTCAACTTAGTCCACCTTTAATTCACAAAAAAAAGGTTTTTGCTTAGGTTTATGCAAATAAAATTAGTTGGAGACACATTTCTGACAATTCTTGTTATTTTTTCTTTAAAGAGATTTGCGTCATGTTAGGATAAAAACCTCTAGTATGAGGTAGCACAATTTAATGTTGTGCCACTGTACTGGCCTACCACCAATTAATTTAATTTATTTAATAACTGCAAATTCTACAGAGACTACTCTGTTCTTATCCTTCTGGAACTTTCAGCTGCGTAAAACCACAAGGTTTTGCTGTCCACTCTCAAGAGTCTTGGTATTTGTGGAACAGCATGGCATTGGTTTCCTTCCTACTCGGATGGTTGTATATATCAGGTAACATTAAGAGGAACAACATCTGCTCCACGCAGATTCACTACTGGTGTCCCACAAAGCTCAGTACTTGGTCTTCCTCTTTTCTTTCTCTACACCCACTCACTTGGTAAAGTTATTTCCTCACATTGGTTCTCATACCTTGCAGATTGCACCTAACTTATGCTTTTCTATCTTTTTCAGACACCAAAGCTTCAGCCCAGATCTCGACATGCCTGGCAGACCTATTATCGTGAATGGCAGCTCATCGGCTGAAACTTAACCTCAGAAAAACGGAACTGCTCTTCATCCCAGCTGATTCGTTACTGTTTCAGGATCTTGCAATCACCACAGACAATTCACTGATTTTATCTTCAACCTCACATATTGCTAACTTGGCATGATTCTGCCAGTTAATGCTGTACAACAGCAAAAGGATTCGACCATTTTTGTCTTCTTAGGCCAGTCAGTTGATTGTGCAGTGTTGTAATTTCTAAACAAGGCTACTGCAACTAGCTTCTGGCAGGTCTACTTCTAAATGCAGGTCGTCCTCTGCATGTGATTCAGAATGCAGCTGCGCAAGTTGTTTTTTAACCTATCAAAATTTTCACACACCATCCCACATCTGTGCTCCATCCACTGGCTCTCAGTAGCTGCACGCATCAGATTCAAAACACTGATTCATGCCTACAAAGCCAAAAACAGAGCAGATCGTCTTACCTCCAAGCACTTATCACCCCTCACATCGCACTGTGTTCAGATCCACAAGCACAGCTCAACTGGTCCCTCCCTAAGACACAGTCCTGGCACCAAGATGGTGAAATAAACTGTCTTCGAGAGACTATTGAAGACCCACCACTTAAACAAATACTTCACACTTGACATAAAAAAAAAAAAAAAAGATCTATGCTGAGCTATGCTTTTCAACAGTTTTTGTGGGTTGTTACACCTTGTTTTGTGGTCGAATAAACCAATATTGAGCTGTTTAATGTACAAAAGCACTCTGTTAAATTATGTAAATGTAATAATCATTTTTGATGTTTACCACTGAATGTACTATTTTCATATTCTAAACAAATTTACAACATTGTCAAGTTAGAAAAATAATAAAATTTCTTTCATTTGTTTTGACAGTTTCATAAACAATAACAGCAGTAGCTGCAGCAGTGAAGCCTAAGATTCGCTTTGAGCAAGCATTTCAATAAGCCACTGTTTTCAATTGTACTCTTAATCACAATGCTCTCAGACACTGTTATTGCTGTGTGTGTTTCCTTGTAGAAAAGCTTTTTATAACTGTGGACTATAATAGTGGCCCTAGAAAGTTTGTTGTGATTGTCCTTTATCAAAACTGTACACAATTTCTGGGTTCACCCGTAAGTCTCTGTTCATTACTTTCCTGACAAGAAGGGCAATTGTATTTATCTTGGTTTCATGTTGGATATCCTAGCAATGAAAGTAACAACAAAGTGTGAAATTGCAGATTTATTTTTATACCAAGACATACCGCACTGTCTGGTGAACAGGAGCATGAAGAAAATGGTAAAAGTTTGAAAAAGAAGGAGTACTTCATGTCCAGCTCTGGTTATCTAAAAAAATTCACGACGACCTTCAAAAAGTTCAACTCAACTTGAAATTCACATCGCTTTTAGAATGTTTCTAATCAGGGTAAGGAACTAACATCCTGTGACATTTTAATGTAAAGATAAATCTGCAACAACATTACATAATTTTTTGTCCTTGGCTTAGTTTGTCTAAAGTCCAGTTTAGTCACCTTCAGAAATATCACATTTAAAGACAACGTGTGCTACAAATAGGTTGTCTAATAAAACCAAATTATCTTTATAACTCTTTTTTACAAAAAGGTGGCAAGACTTCACAACTCAGATGTCAACTGGCAAACCAAACATACAGATTTAACCCTACAGTAGACAACAAACACAGGGTGTTCTCTTTCCTTATTGGCATTTTTACAATTCGATTATACGACATGGCAAATATTTGAAGCTGTAAAAATATATTGTAAAGTCTCAAATTGTAATTTAAATTGCATTTGGGTAAATTGCATGCTAGTTTTAGCCTGATAGCAGTGAATGTGTTTGTACCACCCTCTCTGCAAATCACTGTCCAAAGCCACTCTTGTGAAAGCATAAATGCGCAGAGACTGAACGACCAGAGACAATATTACTACATCATGGGTCATTCACGGAGTAAGAAAACATTATACTTCAGTTAGTAACAGTACTAAAATAATAATCTGGAACACAGACTGAATCCCACTGCCAGAATTCACTAACGCGCTTGTGACTGTATAAATACAAATCCCTAAACCATGAGCCTAAATATAGTGTAAAAACTTTATTATGAAAACAACAGGGGGGAACCCTGTGTTAGGGGCATGGCTTTGAAATAGACACAAAAGGATGTGATGGTCATAATTACGGCTACAGAGTATAAGATTGTCTGTTTTCTTTGCAAAACTCTTCCAGATTCCAAAATGTTTTTTGTTTTTTTTTGCCCAGTATGTTACCAACCCTAACCAGTTTTTCATTCCCTACTGATAAATAAGTCATTTGACACTTTAATTGCCTTATGTGAACTCTAAACAAATAATTACAGGACATCTGGTGGCAATTAGCAGCTAAGAAACCACAGCAAAATATAAGGGTTTTATACGAACAGGGATTAAATAAGTATTATTTACAAATAAAACCACAAAACGCATGCGTATTAGGTTGTAGCATTAAAAAATAATCATGCATCGTAGGACTATAAAAAAATTAACTAGAGAGCCTAATCTGACTTGGGTTGACTCATTGCTCTCTGGTGTCTTGATGTGTTACCATGGCAGCACTTGCTTAATTAGAGGAATAAGTCCACTCTTCCATGTGGTGTTCTTGCTGGTCAGTGAATAAATGTAAATTAAACATGCTGCTTTAATGCGATGGAGAATTTTAAGCATTCAGACTTTGTAATGTAGTCATTGTTAAAGAAAAAAATCTCCTAACCAGTGTTTTTATTATTAATTGTAAAATACAGGAACAAATAAAGAAAGCATTATAACATATACAATTCAGTAGTACTGATGGTTTAAAATGGGCACACATTGTATTTCAACAACGCAAAAACCTTTTTCGAGCTTTTCTCAACCGGAAATACACAACTGTAGATAAAAGTGCATTAATCTAGCACACAATCTTCAGGGGTTGTTTCGTAACAGAAATTGTCTCTAGTGTTAGTTTAATAATCAGGATATTTTTTTAAACACATTAATTATATTTTTTCCAGCTCCACCAAGCCACCACTGCTGGGCCCCTAAGCAAGGCCCTCAGCCCCCAATTGCTCAGTTGTATAAATAAGATAAATGTAAGTTGCTCTGGATAAGGGTGTCAGCCAAATTCCGTAAATGTAAATATATATTTGTCAAATGATTTTTAATATTATTACAGGTCAGTTCTCTGCTGCCTAAACACTATCAGAAGCTGACCTAAATTTACAACCTAAATTTTAATATTTGTTTCATTAAATTGTATTAATTAATTCCCAACAGCCTTTTTTCCTTATTTCGTAGCGTTTCTCTTGCTGCACTGCTTTCAGGACGTGTACGTGGATGTTAGATTTTTTGTCCAATCAGATTTCAGTTTCTATGTGCTGCCATGTTAATCTAATCTGCCCAAAGCCTTTAGAATCATTAGTGCTGCCCATGTAACTTAAACTATATAAGCAGTGGCTGATTGGTTAATATTATTACAGAATGTTTCTTTAATCAATCAGATTTCAAGTCCGTCGGACATACTTAAGAATACGTTTTAATGGAGACTTTTTCCGAAAAGGTCGTGAGTAGAGGTCGGCTAATCCTGAAGCTAACTAGCTTGTCTCAGCCCAGGAAAGAGTTTTCTCACCACTTCCAGACCAGTGCTGCCGACTGGTAACGCTGGCTTACAGCCTTTAAATGTATATATGTTTAATTTAATGTTTATGTTTTATATTAATATTAAGATAACTATTGATTCTGAACTTCTCCAGATGATGAAGATGTTACAGCTGTGGTTGTAGTGTAGAGGTTTGGAGTCCTAACAGGGTTTCTTGCTTCAATAAAAATGGTTTTCACCCTTAATACACGGAATGTCACTCTCTCTTTCTAATGCCACACTGTGTTATATTGCGTTCTTTTGCATAGTATTGATGGTTTCTATAATTGCGACATAATAGTAGTGGTATTAAGAGGTGTATTAGTCTGGTCCCCACTGAAGGACCATGTACCAAATGCACCGTCTGCCACAGGTATTCTTATGATTAAAGTTTTGTTTAATTCATATATATTTTAATAAATTGACTAAATGAATCAACATTTACGGTTTTGAGTAGAGCATTTTACATTTTTCTCATTGTATTAATACAGCTAAGCAGTTAAGTGCCTAACTCAGGGAACCAACATATATATTCCAGGTTATTGGATGCTGTTATTTCATCTGGTGAGGTCTGTATAGGTCAATGACTCCATACCAAAGACACAGTTGTTCTAGGTTTATTATATTTAATGACGTTGCGTCCTAGTTTTTTTTAACATGTTTATTGGCTGAGCCAGTCATTTGCATGTGATGCCTTTGGATAGACTTTACTGCAGTCTCACAGTGGATGGGCTAAACCTGCTGTGTGGGCACACATTGGTCTTAGCTTAGCATTAGGTGTACATGATTCGAATCCGAAGAATCAACGCTTCATCACTAACTCAACTTATATTAACAACCCAAAATGCAACTGCACAGAGCATGAATGAATTCATATGTTGCTAAACAGTTAAACATCATTGACGGAACACAATAAAATATCGATTGCCTTGAATACAATTTATTTATAATAAAATGTAGTGGGTGTTAATAAGGTGCAGATTATTGAACAAAAAGCTTGAGGAAGAACTGCAGAATGAGCAAAATATGGGGAAATAAAAAAATGCAAAGTGGAGCTGAAATTGAGTGATTATAAAATACTGTAAGTGCAGAGCGGAATTCTTGCCACTCCACTTTGCTCATGTACTCTGCTTTCAACATGCTTGTTGACACATTATGTCAAGAAAATATGCGTGCTAACTGGTTCTATAAACCATTCTGTACACTAAATACTTTTAAACTGGTTCAGTAGGTAAGAGACTAAAAATATTACCAGTCTAAGACTCTGCTGGGAGGTAATACATCCATAACAGCATGCTGACAAAGTTTAGCATTTTTTTGTCGAATAAAGCAGATGCTAGTGTAAGTATTATCTTTTCCCTGAGAGATGGTGGAACTAGTTGGGTAAAACAGAATGTATCATGAGCCTATCCCAGGAACACTGGGTACGATTAAACCAAGTGAACCAGAGAATCTGGAGGGAATCCACTCAAACAGAAACCCAAGTCCTAGAACAGACATGCACAGACATTCTGCCGCAATGGATTACTAGTAACCCTGCAGTCTGAACCGAACTGAGGCAAAAGATCTTGCCTTCGCCCCTACCTACAGTCTTTACTCTGATAATTAGTATTTAAAGCACAGTAACACTTTAAGACGATTTTAAAGACCTTTACCAAAAACAAAACTCAATTTTTGCAAATTTTTATAGCTTCTACACAGCATGAGCCTTAATACGTGATGACCTTAAACACATGCAAGCACAGGTGACGCAGTAGAGACGAAAATGTGGAATAAAGACATTATGTTTGTTTTTTTTAGATTAAAAAAGTACCTGCATAGCTTCGTAATATTACAGTTAAACTTTGTCGATCATCTTGGTACTTTTATGGGCCTTGGACAGGGTTGTTACTTTTCTGTCTATGAGAGGGTCAGAGAGCCTTCAGATTTCATCAAAAATAATTTAAATTGTTGGCCACGTAATGGGTTAAGGCTCCGGCAACCTGGGTCCCTTCTGGTCCCATTCCCTTCTCTCTTTCCTGTTTTGTCTCTGGTCTGTCCTATCAAAAAAACCCAAAATATATCTTTAAAAAAAACAAAAAAACTATTTAAATAGTGTTCCAAAGATGGTCTTACGGTTTGGAACACCATAAGGGCAAGTTGTGAAACACCAGAAAGGCAAAATTTTCATAAACTATCCCTTTAAAATTATTGGGCTGATCTGACGCCCACAGGATAAACCTTTTGTTATTACTAACCTTATTCATTCATTTATTTTATGTTTAATCTTTTTAAAAAAACAATTTGTATCCGTGCATTTGCCAGTAATGGATCCGTCATGAAATCTCATGTGAACACTCTATTTAAAAAGTGGTGTTAAACTCTAAGGACATGCTGTCATGGCGTAAATACTTCCCACTTTGTATTGATCTCTGAGTGGTAAATTCGAAGCAGCATCCGTCTCCAGACCATTACAGGTGTAACATTACAAAATAGTGCACAAAAACAAGACACAGACTACCATGACCTATTCCATTAATGTTTGGAGAAATTAACTTCATCCCCTCTAATATGGATTGTTTATTTGCAGGCTAGTAGTCCTCAACACTGCAAAAGAGCTAATCATTAGCATGCAATGAGCGATTATTGATCTGGGGTTGTTCGTTTTGCTTTTCATTAATAGAAGCAGGAGAAAAAAGCCAATGCTGAAGCTAAGCACAGATCCAGCCAGTCTTCACTGCATCTTAAAGGCTTACAGTCATTACTGTTAATGAAACTGTTTGAAAGATTTACAACAGGTTTTCTGACCAATGGTCAAGCCTACAGACGTTCTATGGTTCATTGAGGTTTGCATATAATTTTTATTGTATTTAATTTTTAATTATACACCTACAGTGGCCCAAAAATATTTTATTTCTCCATATTTACATATTACATGAAAACAGATATTAAAATGCACTACTGTCAACATTTACATTTCTGCCATTTGGCAGATGTTCTTATTCACAGTGACTTTTATCCAACTGAGTGGTGCTGGGATTTAGACCCACAAACTTCTGATCAGCAGGCCAATATTTTAACTGCTAAGCTACCACTTTTAAATGTACTTGTTAGTTTAGAATATGTTTGCTGATTTATGTTCTTACCATTTTTGCCTATGGCTTGCTCATTAACATAATTGCACTTTTCAAGCCAAATAATGTCTAAATATATCACCTACTTCAAATATAAGGACAGAAAAGCATATAATCCTTAAAAAGACAACATTTAAACAACAATCCTTGCCGATTTGCAGTCAAACTATTATGGCTTGTTTGGGTTGACAGCGACACATGAGGACCAACATCCTGATAGATTCTTAGAGACACACTGTGCTGTGGGACTGTAATTTACCCCCTGCGGGCCACGAATCACACACAGCTTTTCCACTCAGCTTTCTGGATGACTGGCCTGGGATTTCAGAAATGCGTCAGAGCATCACACTGCAGGTATGTACCATCCTGCAGGTCTGCTGCTTTTGCATTTCATTTACAATAATCTTTTGCTACTGGGTGAGATAAGAAAAAAATATTACATCCATGACCATTTCTGTGCCTTCTTATCAGCCATTCATAATTTATGTTCCTAAAATGATTTCTCTATGCCCATTCCCTAATGGCCCCCTCCTCACCAGAGCGATAAACGATCGAACGATTACCAAAGAAAGAGAAGGAATAATGGAAGAAAGGAGGAGACCAAAGAGAAAGAGCTAAACAGTGGGGAGCAGAAATATGGTGTGACTGCTTTCTGGAAATATAGAAGACGTGTACTTTCTCAAGAGCACGATGCTCTGTATATTTGTGAATTGAAGAAGTAGAAACATGTAAGATAAAAAACTGGCAAAGCTTTGAGAAAAATAATTGGTGCCTTCAGTACATATTAACAAAGAATAGGAACATGCACAAACATAGGAAAGGAAATAATCATCAATTTAGCTCTTCAGTAAAGCTTGGCCTTTTGCTTTAGACACAATCTGATGGTGCAATTTGACATTAGAAAGGGGGTCATACTTCCTTTGGGAAGGAGATGGTACAGAATGGGACATTCTCGTTTTTTGCACTATAAAATTGTAATGATTTTGCTTTTCAGATGGATGCTTGGCAAATAATAGTGCAATAGATTCACTATCAGGTTAGATAGTACAACTTACATCAGGCATAAATAATGTGGAACATTCTTGTCTTCCTAAAAATTAGAAAACAGGTTAATATATAAGATAAAGAAATAAGTATTGTCTATGCTCAAGTGCAAATTTGTTTAGGACAAAGGGGGAAGATTTTCCAGGCAAAAATCAAATTTGTGAACATCTAACCATCACAGCCATATATGTCTCAGTTACCACAAAAACTAAAGCACACAATTTAATGTTTACATGCTGTAGCATTACAAAAGACCCACACCTGCCCTCCAATGCACAGACAAGATCTAAAAATATGGTTGGCCAAAGTATAAAGAAATGCATGTCCTAGACAGAGACCTGACCAAATCCATACTGAACACCTTTTGGGATGATCTAAAACCCTGATTACTCTCCAGATCCTCTTACCCGACATCCGTGCAGAACATCACTACTGCTTTTGTAGCTAAATAGATAAATGTCCATAGCCACACTTCGGAAGGACTTCGTCTGGTCACCTTAAAAAGCCCTGTATGATTTCACTGCACTGTGTATTGGAATATTTATACTACTGTAATGTGTTTTAAACAAACCTTGCAGTGTTTCTAAAGACCTCTTTCATCAAGGGCCTAAGAATATTCTTACATAATGTATACAGTCATAAATAAAGAATGCCCGTAAGGACGAGTACACAGTTCCAGACCCAGGACGCACAACATATGAACAAATGTTTATAACATCCAATTAAATTCTGCAGGCCATATCGAGAGCTACATTACATCATGGTTATTTAATCTGCCGATGATTTTATTCAAAGTAATTTAAACTTGCGAGTTGGTGACCTGAGTACAGAATATCAGTGGATTTCCAGAGAGGAAGTTACTCCTCTTTTGTATTTTAAACAAAAGCGATAAAAGGGCACAGAAAATGCAGACTATGCTTCTTTTGCTGACAAGGACAATTTAACTATCATTAATCGAACTAACTAATTTAATATCTATTTAAATAACAATGAATTAGGCGTCTAATATATTACTTTAATATAATTTTAATAATAACTTTAATATAATTTTAATAACGTTATTTTAATATAATGTATTTAAAATATTGCCAAAATGTTTAAAGGATGAGCTGATAAAGCATTCATCTTATAATTAATATATCTAATATAAAGATAACGCTGCTAATAATAACAGTACTGTACAGTAAAGGATAAGGCAATTAATTGAAAACTATTTAATAGGATTTTATTTTTCTTAATTTCTTAATGACTTATTTACAGCACAGGACATGAATTTGTTTCAACTGTTGTTTTAGTTCTGACTTTTTTTTTAATAGGTTCATTAGGTAAGAGTTATATATAATATATGGAATATTATAAAGTAGCTAAATGGGGGTAAAGTAGCTAAATGGGGGAAGCTTAATTTAAATAAACAAAATCCCAAAACGAAAAAACTGATTAAACTACTAAGTTAAAAATATTAATTGAAGTCACCATTCACTATGACTTTTATGATAAACCCTAAAACTGCTGGAAAGCAATTTTACAACTATTAACCATTTCTTATAATGATTTTTATTAGAAGTGGTGTCTATAAGGGATTTTTGTTTATTAGTTTGGTGGAAGTGGTAGTGCAGTGGTTAAGGTGTTTGCTAAGTTTAAGTTTACTAATTTTAGGATCGGGGTTTAATTCCCAGTACCACCAAGTTGCCACTGCTGGGCCCCTGAGCAAGGCCCTTAACCCCCAATTGCTCAGTTGTATAAAAGAGATAAATGTAAGCTCTGAATAAGAGCGTCTGCCAGCGAAAGGCCAGTGCACAAAAGCATTACTAGGAATAGAAGAAGAAAATTAAATATATCACTATTGCACCTTTATGCCTGTAGTTACAATAAAGGTCTTGATACCAATGCATACACTTTCAGAAAAGGGTAACCTGCTGACTTGGCAGTTTGTATCTCTGCATCACAACATGACTGTGCTTCTTTCTCCCCCAGGAGATAATCTTGCTGATAGAGATGTCACACAGGCAGCATAGGCCTCTAAGGTAGTCTGATTAATCTCACCTCAGACAACCAGCAATCACCCGGCGCAGCCTCCCACCTACGAAAATTCAACACGACAGCATCCGCCTACAGAGTGGAACCTAGTGGGGTCGTAAAACTTCCTACACAACAAAACCCTTGCAGATCCACATACAGTATACTTTTTTTGGACAAACAGAATGAAATATTTTTGCTAGCCACATCCTGTCCTGCTGAGATCTTAGATGTTTATTTCTGTTGAAGCTACAAGCAAAAATACTTTATGACAGAATATCAAATTTTAATATGACTGCTAGTACCTGCTAAACATAGATGAGATGATTAGATAGATGCATGCATTATAACATTTATAATTGTGCAGTCTGTATAGCCTCGTTTAGTTTGTGAATCTGCATCGAAAGCTCAGTTCTCAGGGGAATTAAAAAAGGAGGTTGGACGACTGGCAGAACCTGTAGCCCAAAGCAGTATAAAAATAAGGCTCCTATTTAGAGTGGCCCTGAAACAATTGGAGACTAGGATGTGAAAGGGGCTTTACAAATTGAAACAACCTAAAAGGCTACACAAAAGTGAAGTCTTAATAATGTAATTGCAATTCCACTGTGCAAAGATAAAAGATTTTTATACAAAGACATATTTTATACAACTAAAAACAAATTATCTTGGCTACCCAAAAATGCTAATCTGGTTTTTGAAATGTATACACTGCAATAAATTTATTATATTACGTATACTGTAGTATTCGGTGCATAATATCAGCTATAATAAGAACTATAAAGTAGATCAGAAAAGAGTTTATGGATTTTGGGGTCTGGAAAGTCCGTTGAGATCTGGACTTGTCTAGACTAGAGAGTGTGTACCTGCTTCCTGATTTGTACTTTAAAAGCAAGTCCACTGTTCTTTCTACATGGCTGACTGCTCACAGCAATTTATTTCTCTGGTCCAAAGTCACTTAAACCGAGACTAAGCATCCCTAGAGGTGAACTTGTCAAAGAAGAGTTGTGAAACAACACAACATCAGCTAAAAGCCTTAGATAGAATCATGACTGTGGCTTTATTAAACATGCAGTGTCAGGTTGTAATGCACATTATAATGGATCCATTGTAAACAGTAAATTCTGTCACTTAACTTTGTTCCCAGACATTCTATATTGTACCCTACTCTTGAACATTAACACATAAATACACTCTATAGTCTTACTCCATCGATTAATGTAACCTTATCGAATGAACATCGTCCTGCATAATGCTGATGTAGGTCAGAAATAAATATTAATATGTATTGGTACTACAGTATACAGATGCAGCTGAACGGGCAATAGATGTTTAGTTTAATTAAACTATTGGGGTTATGTAATGCATTTTATATGTCGGATATCAGGAGGTATTATTTATTGAATGTTAATTATGATTAAATCTTTTCTGTCATCATTTATTGTAGTGTGTTTTAGCCTAATTAGATTTTTTAAAGAAAAAAATAAATTAATTTAAGTATTTTGAGAGAAAAGTATTTAAATCAGCTCATTTCTGGTCATTGCAATTAGAATTACTAATAAATCAATTTTTGGATGGGTCAACAATGGCATAGACTGGTATAATAGAAATTTAATTTACTAAATGTTTCACTCTGTGTAAATGCCTGACATGACATCTGATCAGCTGTATGAATCTACCATCTGGGCTGTGCTAAATTTGCCTTACTTCTTCATACTGTTACCAATTTTTTATTGGTTAACAGTGTGTGTCGAAGTTTAAGAGACCGAGAAAAGAGAAAAAGAGAGAGACAGGGAGAGAAAAAAGGAGTCAATATAAAATGTAATTTGCCATGACGATATGAAATGTCATTTCATTACAGTTGAAGGCATTTCACTTTACACAATTTCTTTAGCTGTACCTGCTGTTCGTATAAGATGTATGTTGCAAATTAAATTCTGGATGTTTAATGTACCAAGTCAGATTTATGTGTACTGGTTACTTGTGTGGAATAAATGTGGTAAGTGGTTATGCTGTTGGACTGCTGATGGGAAAATCATGGGTTAAATTCCCAGCTTGACCAAGCTGCTATTACTGAGTCCCTAAGCAATGCATTTGACCATTGACTGCTCGGTTGGATTAAAAAGAGATAAATTGAAGTCGCTCTGAATAAGGGTGTCTGTCAAAAGCCAGAATTGTAAATGTGAATGGATTTTGATCCACAAACTCTTCAGACAGAAGCAAACCCACACGAGCAGCCTGAAAGGAAGTAAAGGCTTTTTTAACTTCCTCCTTGCTCCCATTAAAAATAAAGTGGGACAGAAAAAGCCCATTCCCCTGAAACGCCTGTCTCTTCAATGCTTTTGAGACATCACTGCTCACACACTGGGTTACGGTACTAGATAAGAGCAAATGAAAACGAACATGTCTATGGATGCCAACATGCTGAAAAAACTGCTCTCAGACTCAGCTGATTGATTTGGATATAGATGCAGCAAACGTCAACATCAAAATGAATTGTTTCTATTTGTTTGTTACAAAATGGGCCACAATCTATTCTGAAATGATGGAAATGATGCACTGCTTCCCCTGAAGACTAAACACACAGCAGGGGCATAAGGTAACGGGCATCTTATTACATTATACATCCTTCAAAATGACTGTAGGATAGTGACTAGTCGACACTTCTACTGCTAAGGCTTCACACACTCTAATTTATCCTAATGCTTCAATTCTGCTTGAAGCTTTTTGCTTCGTTGATCCTTTGACAATCTTTGCTCCCTAAAACACAGTCATAACCTGCTTAAACTAATACTTTGAGAATATAAACCAGCAGGTATGTTAAAGCCATGCAAGGGGTCTCAGAAATTCACAGCAGTAGCCTCGCTGAAAAACGGGCCATTAATAAGAAAATAAGCAGATAAGCATTTTAATTTAAGCTTGAAGGCTCAAGGCTCAAAGGCTCAAGGCTCAAGTTTTCATATAAATGTAGAGGTGGCCAGGGCTGTGGTGTGGTGTAGTGGGCAAAGGCGACGGCACCCACATGCGCAAGCTGTTTATCTTACTTTATATCAATAATTAATAAAAATATAAATAAACACACATATAAAAAAAACTAAATAATGGTGGGGCGTTGACATAACCAGTGTTTTGGCTTAACACTGTCAACACCGACAGCAAGCCGAGTAGAGAATGTAATACATTACGTCCAGCTGATGTCTGGATGCTACACAAATAATAACAGCTCTACAAAAAAAAAAAAAAAGATGCCCAGGTTACTGTTACTAATACAAACCACACGGCATTGTTTTCACATATTTTCAGCCAGGAAATTCAGCCCAATCCATATTTACTTCCACCCTATACCCCTATTGTCTTGCACTCTTGTGCGGTGCCAAACTGTGGTGTAGCCACAGAAAAATGATTTCCATCATAAGACAGTCAAGAATTAGGCAAATATTAATAAGGTCATCCTGTATTCAATTATTCTTATTATTAGTAATGTTACCCAGGGTTACTAAAAGCACAGACAGGGTGTCCACAATTGATTTACTTTCCTTTCATCGCAATCTCAATAACTCATCCCATCTTAACAACAAATCCAAGAGCAAAAGTGAATAATGTTATTGCATTTAGTATTATATAAAATGCTGTTTATATGATACAAAATGTTTTAATCAACGTTTCTAATGATTCTGTTTGGTAGAGTAGAAAATATGAGTTGGAAAAACTAAAGGTTGATCCAAGACTAAAGGTTTGCATACAGTGTCTGATAGTTAGATCTGGTTCTGAATATGAATGTGTTATGGGAATCGGAAGAACTTTTTACGCTAACAGCTAAAATAATAATAATAAAATAAATAAATAATAAATAAATAAAATCCTCTTTTCCCACAATCTTTCAAAAGAAGTGTGGATACAGTTCTACATAAGTTCCCACAGATCTACACACAACAATAATGCGAAACCACATCTTATTTACATTTACACCATTTGGCAGACACCCTTATCCAGAGCCACTTACATTTATCTCTCGCATACACCTAAGCAATTGGGGCTAAAGGGGCCTTGCACAGGGGACCAGCAGTGGTAAATTGCTGGGAATCGAACCCCAATCTTCCAATTAGCAGCCCAACACCTTAACCACTATGCTACCACTTTATCCCCACCACTATTTAATTAGTTATTCTCATTCTGATGTAGATGTGATTGAGGCATGTAGAGAAACATCCAGCTATTCGTTTACATTTGAAGCATTTAGCAGATGCTCTTATAAGTTTTGGCTCATGGTTTAATTGTTGTACTACCAACCTGAAGATTGTGGGTTCGATTCCCAGCTCCACCAAGCCACCCCTGCTGGGCCCCTGAGCAGGGCCCTCAACCACCAATTGTTTAATTGTATAAACGAGATAAATGTAAGTCGCTCTGGATAAGGGTGTCTACCAAGTGCTGTAAATGTAAATGTAAGCGGTAAAGGGCCTTGCTCAGGGGCCCTTGCTGCTGCTAGAAAACAAACCCAAAATCTTAATGTTAGCAATCTAACACCTTAAACACTCCGCTACCACATTTCCTGCCTGTCTTTCTTTCTTTGTCACTGCAGTAAATGATTTGAAAATATTTGTTAATCAAATAAGCAGTGTCTACACCTCATGCATCTTCTTAGCTCACATAATTTAGGATAGAATTTATGTTTTAATGTAGCCTCAGACAAGATAAGACGACATGATACAGTGTTTTTTACTTGCCTGCTTAACCTGAGCAACTATTTAATTACAGGTGTAGCTAGTCAACCCGGTCTATCATCTCTTCTGGTTGGAAAGCGTGGCGAGAAAGAAACGTGTTTTCAGTCAATTCCCTCAGATAATTAGTGAAGAATTAGCATAAGTTTGCCTGTTTTATTCACCAGGGTGATGGCTGTTATTTGAATAAGCTGCATACCCTAGGTTCATAGTAAAATTTCAGTACACATTGGAATTTACCATTAACCTAAACTTCACACTAAAGACATTAAAGTGTAGGTTGTAGTGCAGTGTTAGTGAGTAGAAATCTGGGGATATGAATATTTTTTGTTCTATGTATGCTCTTATCAATTATACATTTCAGCAAAAAAATATGTTCTCCCCGTGCTTAGGTAGGTTTACCCCGGGTACTCCGGTTTTCTCCTACAGTCAAAAACATGTATGTTAGGTTGATGTACCCCTCCTGACTTTCGCCCTTTCAGAGACGACTGGGATAGACTCCAGCAGATCCCCATGACCCAGAATTAGGGAATAAGTTAAACGTGAATGTTAAAATATAAATGATGTATGTACGTAATAACATTTTTCTCTTACATTTCCTTTGAGACAGGTGGGCCAGCTTTTTATCAGGGTGGGCCTGGGTGGGCCACCTCAATTAACCCCCTAACTCATTGTATCCCTTTTTTCTGTTAAAGTGTTAGAATATATCCTAAATAAACATCTGTATAATTTTTATTAGTGTTTCTTTTTTATGGTATTTGCTATAGAATATTACTAGAAGCTTTAAATCCAGTTCAAAAACTGATCTTGACATAATAGAAAAAGAGAAAGAGAGAAAAAGTAAGCGATCTGCAATAATATATGCTACAGCAGCACGCTGGGCTAGTGTAAGATATTTATTGGACTCATATTTTTCAGCAGAATGTTTAAGAAGACATAATAAAATATTGATAATCGCATAGCTAGCTAGCTATGAAGACCCCTGTATTATCCATCAGCGTTGTTGCTACAGCAACAGCGCGTTCTCGGGGCGCGGGGACGCGCTTCAGCGACGTAGCAACCTCAGTTTGGTGACAGCTCATCTGGCGCTCTTGGGTGGTAGGAGGTGACAACGGATCTAAATGAACATTTCTAATTCATATTAATTGTATAAAATAAAAAAATAAAAAAAACACCCTACAAAATGGTTGAGATGAAGTGAGTCGGGGAAACAGAGAGCTGAGGAAAGTTTCGACACGAGATGATAAAGCTGTGAGGATAAAATGGTGCAGAAGAAAGAGAAATCCTCTCAGTTAACACTAGCGCCGCTGGTGGAAACCATGAACAGCCCTTACCTGTATGTAGATGGGCTTCCTGAGACAAATCCACGGAATCACATTCCTTGCCATGACTTAAACAGCTCATCTCACAATTCGAACCTGGTCCAAAAACAAAAAACAAACAAGGGAATCACGTGCCATATTTATCGCGGTGTTAGAAACACCTGTACAGCCCAGAAAACACATGCAGGTGAAGTGATAAGACTGAGAGCACTTACTGAACTGAGTCCCTCACGCCGCGGAAAGACCGTGTGTGTGTGTGTGTGTGTGTGTGTGTGTGTGTGTGTTTCACATTTTACCGCTAGATGAGGCTAAACACTCGTAGCCTGCCTTCACCAACCCAAACTGAGCTGTTAAAACCAGCTTAAAGGATGTGAAAGCTGAGCAAACAGCCTTGCCCTTCTTTTAATACACAGCTTGTGTTAATAAACCTGCTAAAAGACTAAGCTAAAGAATGTTCAAGTGGGTAAAAAATGTCATTTGTGGCATCCTTTTCAGACAATTTGCTGTTAACAGGTTTATTAAATCTTCTTTGGAAAGAATGATGTAAAGTATAAACTATAGATTTAATTAATTCTTGTAGATTCAATACAGTTTGTTTTTCAATAAAGCATGAAAGATCACGATATACTGCTTTGCTCAACCCTGATAGTTTTACTATAAAAACAAAATAGATATTTAGATGTAATAGATACTTTTTTTTTTTTTGGACTCGTCTTAAATATACTGTAGGTCACCGTGTGAATACACACCTGCTGACTGTTAATATTTATTGCTTTATGGTCCCATATGGACAATTTCATAATTTGCATGTCCTGAAAACATTTACACACCCTTTGCTTCAATGGACAGTCTCATTTGGATACTGTAGACCTTTACATAAGGGTTGCTGCTGGAAAATGTCTTCTGCTCATCCCAGGATTTCCAGTTGTGAAAAAAAAACCTATTAATGAATCCACTATCAGATATCGAACTCTCAAAAATGTTTCTTGCCCATTAAAGATCTAAACTTCATTTTCGATAAAGCTGTTTTGTGACAGTGTCGTTTGGAAAATGTTTAATTGCTGACTTGCTATTGGCAACTGAATGTGGCTTTAGTCATGTGTAATTACTAATCTAAAAAAAGTAATACTTAATGAAAGTTAAGTACATCTTCACATTTATTAGTCAATTAAAGTACTAATATATCACCTATTACATTTAATCTTAAAGTGTGCAATCAAATCAAACGTACCAAAAACTACTTATTTATTTATGATTTATCAGCCTTTTTTTTTTTACCAAAGTTGTGGACATAGTTCCATTAGATATGGCTTACTACAAGTTGTTGTATTCCTAAACTCTCAATAAAATGCCTAAAACAGTCACAAAAATATCCCTGATGAGTACATCATCCCCCTTGAAAGTATTCATCCCCTTGAAATTTTTGTACATTTTGTCACCCTACAACCACAAACTTAAATGTATTTTAATGAGCTTTTATGTGATAGACTAACACAAAGTAGCATTGTAAAGCAAAATGAAAATATATACGGTTTTCTAAATTTTAAGTAAAAAAGTTTGCCATGCATTTGTATTCAGCCCCTCTGTCGTTTAATAATAGTTCAATCAGTTGCCTTCAGAAGTCACCTTATTAGTTAAGAGTACACTTGTGTGTAATTTAGTCTCAGTATAAATTCACCTGTTCTGTGAAGGCCTCAGTGGTTTGTTAGAGAAGACTAGTGAACAAACAGCATCATTAAGACCAATAAACTTAACCGACAGGTCAGGGATAAAGTTGTGGAGAAGTTTTAAAGCAGGGTTAGGTTATAAAAAAAATATCCCAAGCTTTGAACATCTCAAGAAGCACTGTTTAATCCATCATCCAAAAATGAAAAAAGTATGCCACAACTGCAAACCTACCAAGACCGTCCACCTAAACTGACAGAATGAGCAAGGATGGCAATGCTCAGATAAGCAGCAGAATGCCAGGGACACAGCAAACGTAGAAGAAGGTGCTCTCGTCAGATGAGAACAAAGTCTAAATGCAAAGCGCTATGTGTATAAAGGTGGTTCTACAAAGTATTGATTCAGGGGGGCTGAATGCAAACGCACATCACACTTTTCAGCTTTATATTTGCCCAAAATTTTGAAAACTGTATATCATTTTTGGTCCACTTCGCAATCATGTACTATTTTGTGTTGGTCTGGTACATAAAATCTCAATAAAATAAATTTACGTTTGTGGTTGTAAGGTGACAAAATGTAAAAAAAAAATTAAGGGGGATGAATACTTTTTTGAGGCACTGTATATGGGGATCATTAATGATTAAATATAACAATATGCCGACATAAAGTTTTAAAAAAGTGATTGTGTGTTGTTGTTTTCCACATCTAGCGCAATGATAGCCTGTCTGTGTGTGTGACACTCATGAGTATATCAGGTGCAGCAGTATTGTCATCCTCTCAATGAATTTATATGTATTATCCTGCTAGCTGTGTATCTAAAACTCGGGAGTGATATTCTATTCTTTCTACAAAAAGAAAAATGCAAGCCGTTTTGAAGCTTAGGAAAAGGAGGAGGTATCAGTATCATTGCTCAAGCCTGGGGCTTAGCTGATCAACACCATGGAATGTCTTGAAAAAGAAAGAACGCACTGGCATATTGAGCAACAGACACTTAAAAGGTTAGCCAAGGACAACAACAAAAGGTGATGAAGAAACATTGTAAGATCTGTGACGAAAAAGTCAATAAACTCACTCACCAACAACTTCCCCAATCCAGTGGTGAAGATATTCCAAATCATTGGTTCAAAAAGACTTTATAAGCAGAATTATAGCAGCTATAACCAGAGAGGTGTTGGGGAGTAACTACTGTAGTTACATGTAACAGATTTATGTAATTTAGATACATGCTTAGAAAAATGTCTAGTTAAATAAGTTATTTATTTATTATTAATAATATTTTCTATTATAATATTAATTTGTTTTTTGGCTTTGCACAATGTTTTCAAATGTTTTTCTGCTAAAGCCGTTTTTTAAAGCGATGCTATTTTAAGGCTTTTGATTGGTTAGAATTCATTTGCCAATTACATTAACCAACAACGCCACTGAAAGCTTTAGGTTACTACACCCTCTCTGAGAGAAAGATTAACCCTGTCTGGAATAAATGTTTAAAAAATAATTTAGTTGAAAATGTCTTATAGAGACATAAAAGTAATCAGAAATAAATCAAATGTAATCGGTTACTTTTATAAAGTAATTGAATAGTTACACTAGTAGTTTGTAACCTAGTACATTTCCAACATTATAACACAAGGTAAAGGGTCGAGTCTTGGGCTTGCACGGCAGAGGTTATAACATTAACACATCTATACTTATTGAGTTTTTCATAAAAATACATTAGTTACACTAGTTAGAGCCTCAGTTTGCTCTCTTGTCATGACATGAATTCCACAAGATACTGGAATACATTCTTTGAAGATTGTGGCTCATGTGCACGTGATCTAGTTATGCTCATTATTTTTTTTCTGCACTTACAGAAGATGAATCTGCCGTTTTGCCACACCCCAACAGTAGATGTAAAACCAGCTTTTCGGCTTTTTTGTACTTACTTTAAAGCTTTCTGTCAACTCAAACCAGTCTAGCCATTTATCATGTCTTGTCATCAGCAAACCATTTCTAGATGCAGAACTGTACACCCCTGTATTTTTAGCAAACATTTTAGTAAATCTTCTCAAAGGACAATAATGTAGAAATTAAAATATTTTAGAGTAGTCAATGTGCAGCTTGTATAACAGTATAGATTTACTGTCTTCTGAAAATATTTCAACATACAGCCATTATTGTCAAAATAGCTGACAACAAAAGTGATGCACGCTAAATGAACACGTCAAAACTGTGTCCAACGTGTCAATATTTTGTGTGAGCGTTATTGTTATCTAGCATGAGCTTAATCCAGGCCATGGAATTCAACAGAGCTGCACATGTTGCTGGGATCCTCTTTCACAACTCCATAATGATATCACCTTTGCACCTTGACAATAATGGCTGTATGTTGAATTATTTACAGAGGACAGTTAATCTATACTGTTATACAAGCTGCACATTAACTACTCTAAAATATAACCAAGTTTTATTTCTATAATACTGTCTTTCGAGAAGATATACTTAAATGTTTGCTGAAATTAGAAGGGTGTACTCTTGTTTGTGGGATACTGAAATTGTTAGTAAAGCCTTTACATAGTCTATTGTTCATCTCTCTCTTTCCAGTATGGCATATCAATCCGACGGATGAAAAGAAAAAAGATAAAAATAAAAGGCTAAAAGAGTTTTAAACAAGTCGCTAGTAAATTACTTTACAAAGTCTTCATGAAAAATAAATAAAACAGGACTTGTTTTAATAATACTTAAAATATAACAGTGTAAACTACAATTTGGAGTAATTATTAGATTTATACATCTTTCACTTTACTACTATTAGTGCAGTAAACACAAAAACCCCAAAACCACACACATGTAATGCACAGATTTTTTTTAAAATTTTAAATAAAAATCTGTTTCTTGCTTTTGTAAAAGCTTTCATTTATTTAATCTATTTTAGCCACGTTATTGTACATTTTTAGCATTTTCTCCAGACTGCATTTCTATTTTTTATTTTTACAAATGTACAGTATACAATTTACTTTGACATGCCCTCACACACACTGCTGAGTAAAGGATCACACACATGCACTTTAACTGTGCAAGAACTTCCAAGTTCCTTCCGTTATATTATACATCAAAAATAAATGTTTAACTTTGCCAAACTGGTACATTTTTCCTTAATTATTTGAGTCATTATTCAGATACAACTCGGCTTTTGCTTTCAGTCTTTGTGTGTCTCTGTCACTCCACCTCTGCTACATGAGCCACCTCCACCTCCATGGTCTGGATGATATCGGAGGCCTCCTCCTCCTCCCCCTTTCCACCAGCCTGCTGTGCTAGGACGTAGTTCACCACCTGCATGATGCTCTGGTCTGAGAGTGTGGTGACCGTGCCCTCATTTATGGCCTGCATGGCCTCCACTGTCTCTTCTGTGATGAGCACAGTTTCAATCTCCTCGGTGGTGGAGGATGCCTCAGCTGGGCGCAGCTCAGGGGGGAGCTCGGGGCTCAGGAAACTGACCGCATGCTCCACCTGGGTGCCTTGATTATGAAACTGTAGCGTGTCCTTCTCTAACATAATCTTACCCGGCAACTGATTACCATGATACTTAGAGATATGCTTCCTTAATGTGCGTGCATCGATGTGGGCCTCCTGGCAGAGGGGACACACATAGGGGCGCTCGCCTGTGTGTGTGCGTACATGGCGCTTCAGTGAGCGGGCGTCAGCCCATGCCACACCACATGTCAGACACTCAAACGGTTTTACACCTATGAGGAAAGAGAAATAACACAGCATTACATCATTGTCAGACTCATGTAAAAACTTCAACCAGAAAGTGTGTTCAAAATGGTCTACCTTTAACTTCTACATTTCTGGAATTTAGCAGACGCCGTTATCTAGAGTGACTTTTGTTTACATTCTCAGTTTTTAACCAACTGTGAAGTAAAGGGGTAAGAGCCTTGTTTAGAGGACCAGCAGTAGCAGTTTAGAATAGCTGGAAATTTACAGAACTACGATCCTCCGTTTAGCAGTCCAATAACATACCCAATACATCTTTAATACACTCAATAAAAGTCATCTAATCAATGCGACAATCGTAAGCGGATATACTAAGAATTGTGAAATCTCAGCCCGAAAATCTTTAATCTACAAGTACTACATTAAAATAAATGTAAACTCTTTAAAAAGATCACGTTTTACGACCCCATCTAGTGGAAAAACTTTGAATGGTCCTTTTCCATTTTCTTGAAAGAAACATAGATCCTTACATTTTAGACCGTTATAAATGATGTATTTATCTTTTTATTATTTCAATAATTTGAGAAACATTTGTTTGTGTGCAAGTAAAAGTTAAAATAAAATGTTTAGTTTGTGTTGCCCTTTTTTGCATCCTGAACATTCTCTTACAATTTGCAAGTGCAAGGCTATGAAACACCAGCGGCGGTAAACATGCGGGACCGGTATATTTCTATTAGGTAAATTCAAAAGACACGAAATTGGTTCTTTATCGCAGTGACCATGCTTCAAATACCAGTTGCCTTTTTGCATAAGTGGTGCTTTAAACAAACTGTTTTGTTTATGTGTCTGCATGAGTTCACCTTGATGGTTGTTCATGTGTCGGCGATACTCGCGGAGCTGGGTGAACTTCCTGCCGCAGTGCTCACACTCTCTTTCCAGGTTCTGCTTCACTCTGCCCTTCTTTCCATGGGTGGCCTTTTTCATGTGCCTCCTAAACAGAGACTTCTCAAAGAACTCCTTTCCACAAACATTGCACCTAATAAAGAAGACAAAAACAGACTGAGACCTAGTCATCATACTGATGATTTTAGATTAGAATTGAAATTTTCTCTCTCCTGTAGATAGACAGTTTATTAAATAAAAAAACCTTATTTTTTAAAACTCAAGTATTCAGTATAATAAGGATACATCATGCATGCTCCAGCTCTAGAACAAACGTCCAGGTGTGTGCATGTGTCATATTAGGGATGGGCATTTTTTTACGCAAAAATTATATCACTGGGAATTATTCAAATCTTATTCAGAAATCCCACCCTCCCCCACATACGCATTGCTCGCGCACACACACACGTCTACCCATAATCCATAACAGAGAGAGACGGAGAGAGACCATTCCATTCATGCAAACAGAGATACGGAGAGAGACCACTAAGTCACTACTTATTTAAACAATATCAGAAGCTTAATTTAAACATTGTTTTAATGACTGTGTGCAGTGTGTTAGTGTTGTATTTATACAAAAACATTTTTAAAAACGGATCAGGACAATCCAATGGACAAAGACAAAACTTCCTACACACATCTTTTAAACTGGCCAACTTTTTGCGTTTTTTTTTTTTAAAAACAACAGCAATTTAACATTATTTACATTTGACTGAAAAATGGCTTACACTACTTTTTATTTTTATAAACAGTGTACCAATTGAGATAGGAATATCCTACAATTCCTACAGTAGATGGAGGGGTGTATTGCATATTGTAAGCATTTGGGAAACAACTAAAATTCTAATTAATGCACTGAAGTAAAAAACAAAACTCATTCATGAGCCACATGTCTTTAACTATATGAACTACTTTGCTTTATAGGTATGTGTGTATCAGCCTTTCTGTCATGTGTGACTGACAGGCAAAATTAAGCTAGTGGCCGTCTTGATTTCTGCTCTCTAGACTCACCTGTAAGGTTCAGCAACGGTGTGTGATTTGACGTGCGAATACCAGTCCTTCTTCCAGCTGTAGCTTTTCCCACACACTTGGCACTGGAATGGTTTCAAACCTAAGTGCTTATTCATGTGCTGCTGCAGGTCCTTTGCCTCGTAGAAGCTCTTATCACAGCTGTAGAGTCGGGGAAAAAAACACAGACATCAAACAAATGTTTATTTTGTTTCTTACATTCACATTTATCTGTTAAACATGAGCAAATCTGTGTGAAAGTGTGCGAGAAAAAACTCACTGGGAACATTGGAAAGAACGGGTCTCTGGTTTGGGTTGATGTTTTTTCATGTGTTTGCTCAGTCCGGATGCACGGTGAAATAATGCGCCGCACGTCCGGCAAGAATACTTTGATTCACCTTTTTTTTTTAATTAAAAAAAAAAAAAAAAAAAAAAAGTTATTTTAATAGGTTACCAAAATACTACAAAATAGACAGGCAAAAATTTCACTTGTTACATGCCTGACACAGGCTGGGGTATATGGCAAAAACTTAACATTAATAATTGTTTCTCACATTGTCCGATAACAATATATACGTCGATATCTACATTGTTAATGCTGCCAGCTCCAAAATATTATCCCATGGAGGACTGAAGCCACAAAAATTAAAGGGTTAATTACAGTTATCATTTTAATTACATTTACTATTTTTACATAAAATGAGTGTACTAAACTTTTTTAGAAAATTATTAGCAGAACAACAGACTAAACACTGATTATCTATTATTTATACTAAGTAAAATTGTCCAGAGCTTATGGATGCTATCGACAAATGTTACCGCTATTTGATAATTCGTTAATCAGCCCAGCCCGACCTGACATATTTATAAAACATGCATTTTGAAAAAATTATATAAGAAACTCAAAGAAATGGCAATTAATGAATCATGCCATTGGTTTAGAGTTAATTGAGAGTGTAATATACTTGCTTATTTATCCAAGCAATTCAATAAACTATGTATTAGTGTGCAGGTTTCATCATAAATGTCACTAATCCACTTTGAGAATGTGTGTTTGCTTGCCTGTGTGTACGCTGATGTGCTCGCTCAGACTCCTTTGGGTGACAAAAGACTTCTCACACATGGTGCAGTAGAAGCGCTTAGCTGAGTCGTGCTGAGCTCGGTGCATCTTCAGGTTATGCTTGGTGGCGAAGCTTTTCCCACAGACCCTGCACGAGTGTGGCCGCACACCTGTATGGTTCAGCATGTGGATGCGCAAAGAGTACAGCTTGGGCAGTTTCTTACCACAAATGTCACACACAAACTCACGCTTGGTGCGACTTTTACTCTGACCCTCGGACTCATCCGAGACCTCATCAGATGCTCCTTGGGCCAAAGATGCTCTCTGGGTCTTCTGATGCTTATGACGGGCCAAGTGGGCACGGAGGGAGACGGCATACTGGAACTCTTTAGTACACAGCTGAAAAGAGAAAGCTGTTCTTTAATACAACTGGATTAACACACCTTATAACAAGTCTGTATATGAAGGGAATAAAACAATCGTCACTTTTGGGTGGTAAGCTTTGTCACAAAATATGCATCACTATACCTTTAGGTTCAGTATCTATACAAAAATGCCAGTGTGAATGCTAAGCGGACCAGGACCAAATGTATCATTTTCCTTTTTGGTCCAGACCAAATGAACCAAACTAAAACTACACGTGTGAACATACCCTTAGGCTCATTTGACAGTCTTTATGCAGAGTAACAAAAATATATCTCTTTTTAAATACGACTTAGCAAAGAATTACGGGTGTTGCTCTGGGGCCCAACAGTGGCAGCAGCTTGGTAGTGCTAGGAATTAAATTCACATTATTTTAATCAGCAATTTAACAATAACCACTGAGCTAAAATTCTTGCCAATAAAACACACAATCAACAAAATTGCATGTAAATAAGCTGCATCAGTTTGGCAACCTGGGTGGACCTGAGCGAAATGTGGTTTAATCTCCATGCTAAAATAAAGTTTCTATAAATGTTGAATATAGATTTAGTAGGTGCTGTGTGAACAGAGATGCATTTATTCAGTCATTTTTTTTTTTTTGCTAATCAGCGCTGAAGGGAGAAAGTACCAGTATCTAGTGTTGAAGAGCATCAAAAAAATACCCTTCCATCACCACTGTAGGTCCAAGAAAACATTTTGGCAATTTGTACTAAACTTATGTATGTATATAGAACAAACATACAAGCACAGTGTACGTACAGTGCATTTAAAACTGCGGGACTTCTCGTGCTTCAGCATGTGCATGATCAGGGTGTAGCGTCTCTGAAACACCACGCCGCACTCGCTGCACATGTGTTCTCCATCCACTGCTGCCTCTGATTTTTCTGGTGCTGCCAGTGCTTCTGCAGATGTCACCTCAGGCTCATCTGCTTCAGCTCCCTCAGGAGGCCCATCTGCCTCAGCTCCCTCGGGCGGTGTCTTAGTCTCATCAGAGGCAGGCTGAGGTTCGGGTTCAGCAGAGTCAGCCGATGGTCTCTTTAGCGACTGGGACAAACGGCCTCGCTTTGCCAGTTTCTGAGGTGTCTGAGGACAAAATGAAATCCAGATATTATAATAGCTAGTTTTTCTCTGAACGCTTGTGTAAATGTCAACCCTTTTCATACACATACTAGGACTGTGTCTTGATAATGCTTCTGAGATGACTGGCGTGTGTTGTTGCTATCTGCTGTCACGGGTGATGTTGAGTGTTTGCTAAAATGGAAGCCACGCAACGTCACGTGATCATTCAAAAATTGCGACAGTAGTGATACGGTAGCAGCTGTATCGATATGTGCATCATCAATCAGTACAGTACAATGTATTGCTGTATCGAAATTAGAAGCACACAGCCCTAAAACATACTGACTTTTTAATTTTTAATCTGCTAACATGTTGCCCCCCTTCCGCAAAAAACCAAGTAACAATGGTCCTACGATTGCTGTCCACTGTCCTCTGTCCACTAACACCTCTGTGCTAATTCCAAACCGACTGTATCACTTTATATTGTTAAATTTTAAAACCATTTTTAAAACATCCTGTAATAATAAAATCTGTTTTTACTGTTGTGTTTACGTTTAATTTGTTTTATGTAAAGCGCTTTAAATTACCACTGTGTAATAAGCTGAAATGTGCTATATAGATAACCTTTATGTAAAACTTTGCCGTATTACATATTTAGCTACTTTAAGTCAAATCTTGTATTCTTCATAAATAACTGAATTTTCCTTGTACCTTTACAGCGTTTGCCTCTTCCTCCTCTGTCTCAATTCCCATATGCAGACGAATGTATCCTCCTTCCCTTATTGACCTCTTCCTCAGGAACCTCTTATTAGGGTCCAAACTTTCTTCTTCCTCTTTTTTCTCCTCCTCTACTCCCACACTTTCTGCAACCTCAGGCACTACTGGTTCCTGCTCTGGTGGGGGCTGCTTTACCTTTGGTGGTCTCCCTGGCCTTCTTTTTTGAGGCACAGGGGCTGGAAGTTGTTGTACAGGCAGCACTGGCTGGGATAGAGACTCTAAAGCCTTAACTAGTGGATCCTCCTGAAAAGTGGGTGATGTTGCAGCCAGTTGAACCTTTTCCGTAGGAGCCATCTTGTCAGGTTCTACACTGATAATATAGGCGCGCGGCTCCGTGCTCTCTGTTACAGGTGTATCCACTACCTGAGGCTCATCCACTGTCCAGCATGCCTGAACCACAGCTAGGGATTCACTTGAGCCAGCTTGTCCCGAGTGAGTCACCACAGTCATGGTTTCACCTGTTTCTGGCTGGCCGTTATGAGCAACAATAGAGAGGGATTCAGGCAAACCAGCCTGTCCACTGTGTGTGACCACCGTCATAGTCTCACCGTCTACTGTCGCCCCTGCTAGCAAGGCCAGAGATTCCGCTGTTCCGTCTTCACCTGTAATAACTGTGATGGAGTGTTCAGCTTCAGACTGTCCAGAGCTAGCCACCACTCCCTGCCCATCAGTCTCCATGGCAACCACAAAAGCTCCAGAGTCCGAGGAAACCATCGGTTGAGCAGGCAGCGTTTCCTTGGCTATTACCGTGTGCACATCTCCTTGCTGAAAGACCATTAGCTTCTGCTCCTCCACTTTTTTGTGCACCGACTCACAAATCTGCAGCACTTCAGGCATGTGCAGGTGCCGTGCAAGCATAGCCACCTCGGCCATAACGCAGAAGTTAAAGGTCAGTTCTGAAGTGTAGGCAAAATCCAACAAAGGCAAAAAGCTCGCCTTGCTAAAGCCTGGCAGGTAGAGACACAACACAAAACATGCAAACATTATAAGTTATATTTCTACACCAACCCTTATGTATTATATTCTACGTAGGATACATTACGCTCTTGAATTACCAGCGAGGTCGACGACAGCTTCATGGCTGGCCACAGCACCTTTCTCAACAAAAAGCTCGTAGAAGTAAGCGCTACATGAAGCCAAGACAGCTTTGTGTGCCCGATATTCTTCAGACTCAATGAGCAAGGTGATATCACAGAACTGGTTATTTAAACGCTGTTGATTCAGCTTCTCCAACATGGTTTGGCCATGTTTGGGCAGGAACTGCTTCACAACACCTTTGCTGTCCACCTAGATGACAACAACCACCAAAAATGTTTATTTAAGCTATTGTAAGTCTGTTTTTCCTACATGGCAAAAAATCTCAACAATAATGATTTATTTCATATACTAGCCCATTAGCCACTGGAAACTTGCAATAAAACCATAACACCACCTCATCACTTACAAAAACCAGTTCATGTTTGTCAACACTGGTGCCCTTGGACTTTAACTGAATGGCAGCATGAAGTTCTTCAAGATCTGCTTCCTCCTCTTCTTCTTCATCATTATCCTCGGTTTTTCTACTTGGACCACGGGGAACAGGTCCTTCCTCAGCATTGCCTTTTCCCCGCTCCGACTTCTGCTGACACCCACAATCCTTTATGTAATCCTTCACCTGCTTCAGGATTCCTACAACATAAAGATACAAAATCATTAGTCTCATCAACTCATCAATACAGGGCTGGAGGTTTCTGTAAAAGAAATATTTGATAAAAATTCATACAAATCTTGCCAATACCCTGCCAAAAACTGGGGACCTACCACTGTGAAATTTTCCAAAATCGTAACACCGCACCCATCACACTATCAGAAAAGATGCTTGGTCCTCCCAGTATGGCGTCTACCAAAAGATCACCCGGATTTTAACACGACGTGACGTCACCTTCACGTTCTCAAGTCAGTTTGTTATTTCAGCTTCCGGGAAGACTATTTTTAATTGCCTTGATTTTTTTTTTTTTTTTGTAATTTGTAAAAATATATATTTTTTAAATAATTATTCCCATACCATTAACTCACATTTCACCTATAAGCTAATTTTGCTTAACGTAAATCGCATTTGATGCAACAGTTGTTCTTTAAAGCTTGATGAAATGCAGCTTGTGTTTATCTGATGATTGACGTTAGCTTATTCGCTCGCCGCCGCCTCATAAAGCGGAAGCGCTTATCCAATCAGCGCTTATCCAATCAGGACGTAGAGAAATCCACCGGCTCCGTCCCAAACCACTAAAAACATAGTGCGCTGCTAGTGTACAGTGTAGCCTTAAACCTAAAAACTGCTATTTGGTGGTGTTATATATAAAGACAGAGAGAAAATATCTGTTAGTAAAGATGGACACGGTTTTACCGGGGTCTTGTTAATGTTATTTGATGTACCTCTCCACCAGTATTGTTTTGAAAGGTTCTCCCAGGTGAGATGCTGATTGAAATGTTCCCCATTAGAGATGTGTGCCTCGTTGATTAGCTCCTTCCGCTGCTCGGCCTGCAACACCACTTTCAGCTCGGTGAAGCCTTCCTGGCCCCGGTGCCGCCGCTGATAGTACAGCACTCCGTCTCGCACCACATAGCAAGCGGCCGCCTTCCGGATTTTCCTTTTGACGTTGCCGTGAGTGCCGGGGGCGTAAGGCTCGCGGCTGTCGGTTAAGTAGCGCTGGATGGCTAAGTAGCTCTCCTCGCTCGACATAACACACGACTGGTAGCGCTCACACACGACATAAATACACACACATAAACCGCAAAAAAATCCAGCACCTTTTCTCCTAAAATTCACAAGGTGGTTTCTTTAACCTTATACTATGATTAAGGATAATTAAAAAAAGCGAGATTTTTAAATATTCCCCAAGTGGGAACTGCTGTTCGTGACCGTGTTGGGGCGGACTTGTACGAACAGACAAAATGGCTGCTGCACAACCGGATGTTGCGTGTAAAAAATGGCGGAAGACAGAAATACTTACGATAATGACGTCAATCCACCAGAGGGCGCCCTTAGTCTAGATAATAGATATTCATTTACATTTTAGACACATTTACTGATAAAGACCTAAACAAATAAATACACGTGACGAAACTGTATGACCAAAAATAAAGCATAATATACATATATTTTTTGAAATAAACATAAACGTCAGACATTTTAGTAAAAATCAGAATTTTGGTATTTATACAAAGCTGCTTCGAGACGATGCCTACTGTTAAAAGCACTTTATACAAATTAAATTGCATTAAATCCACTTAAAAATCTTAAAACAAGCACAAAAAAAATCATATGCAGTTTGTCTCCATTACTGCTGCAAAAACCTCTGCACTTCTGGAAAATTGTGACCATTTTTATTCATTCTGCAACAAGACTATTAGTAAGGTCAGGCACTGGTGTTGGCAAGGAGTCCTGACGTGCAGTCAGGATTGCAAATTTCCAAACTCGCAAATGTGTTTAGTGAGGTTGACGCTAATGCTTTTTGCAATTCAAACCACGCTTGGCAAATCACGTGTTTATGGTTGTTGCTTTGTGCACAGGGTCATTGCAATATTAAAACAAGTTCTGGCTTTTAAGTTTCAGTAAAAGAAACTTCAGAGAAAAGGTTTGCAAAAAGACAGCAGGTGGTGGGGTGGGGTGGGGTTGTGGTAGTTCATACTCAGGTGTCCATATAAATTTTGCCATATAATATTTGCCAAAGCTTAGCCAAACGAGAAGATACACACTGACTGTTTATCTGACACGGTATGATACCTGCTGCTTATTCAGAACCCGATTAAAACTATCAGGAAGTATTGTAACTGTCTATCAGGAATTATTGTAACACACTCGTAAAGTATATAACCAATAATGGATTACTATTATATTTCTCTTTATACTGTATATTAATTGGCATGGTATTATTTTTAAGACAATATCCCAGTGATATTCATCGATATATATTTAATATATATCGCAAACAAATTTAGCCAAACACGGTTTTAGACCTGTGCTGTAATGTATATGTGATAAATAAAGGCAAATGTTTGTGTTAAAGTTTTGTCCTTTTTTAAAAAAAACCCCACCATATATTCTCTGTATTTTATTTAAATACACACATTTTATATTCGTTTGTAAGAACTTTAGAAACACCACTCAAAGATGAAATGTTTTTATGATATGATATAGTTGAGCTCTTTATGCATAATTTAAATATGCAAATAACCTTGTGTAAGAATTAGTGCTGTTGCTGTTGTTACATTTCAATTAACGGCTTTATGTTTATTTAAGATTAATACAGTAAGCATTTAATTAAACTAGCTCTACAAAGCTGTTCAGTTAGAGGAGTGTGTTGTATGTGTGTGTGTGTATGAGTATGATTAAATAAATGCTACAGAGAGAACTTCGCAGACCGTTCCCTGGCAACCGAATGACTCATCATCCATCTCCTTTTAGCTGCCACTCTTTATGGATGTTCATATCTATGCTATGCAGCTTTAATTCCAGATGTTTTGTGTTCAAGTACTATACCTTGATGGGTATGGGTGTGTGTGAGTGAGGGTGAAGAAGGGAAATCCCTTTGGCCTGTGTAAAAAAAAAATCATTATACGAAGTAAATATTAATTTAAATCAAGGAGTTGCATTTATGCTTATTAAATTAATAAAACATTTTATCTGATTACCTAATTTACAAGCCCAAATCCTGGGATTTGAACTAATAACGTTTCATTCACCACGATTCTACCATTAATATTTAAAAACCTTTTAAAATTCTGTCTAGACTGACCAATTATTTCTTGACAAGTCTTTCGTATTTGACTGTTGTAAACTATCGACCTGAGGAACACTGGTATGTTTAAAAACGGGGCTAATACAGGTGTAGCATTCTCCCATAAAGGAACCTGGATTGCATTCTATCAGAACTGCTAACAATATCTTAGTGACGAAAACAAGAAGTGCTTCAAAGTGAACAATCAAATCTACAGCACCTCTGAAAAAAATGTTGCTTGGCAACCAGACTGACCTGTCACCTGTTCCTGTAACGATGTGTGAGCGGCATCAGTTTGTCCACGCTCTTTGTGTCTGCCCTTATCAAGCCTACTATACATTCCTTCCACTGGAAGAAAACCTTTTTTTCCATGTCAGCCTGTCATTCGAGAAATAACTAAAATAAAATATACAGGACGTGTACAAAGCGAACCATACACACACACACACAGTCACACATGTGGAGATTTAATACACACTATACAGGCACACATACAGCATGCCTGAGGAAACTGACATGTACAGAGAACAAGCAGGTACAGTACATAGTACAGGGAGCGCATGCATTGCCTTGCTTTTGTCCAGAAGACAGTGGGTTTATATTTTAGTAGATAAAGCGGTAATGGAGCAGACGGAAATAGACAAAAAAGATGCCAAGCTTATGTGTCATTGCTTGATGTCTTTCCATCACAGGGAAGTTTAGGGCTTCAGTTAGGCCTCATCTGTTTTATAAATAGTCAGTTTTGCAGTTTAGGGTCCATGCAAATCAAAAAGCAAATGTACCGTATTTTCATACATCATTAGTCTAGTAGTTTATCAGGGTGAGTCAAAAGAAAACCTTTTGTATTACTGCAAATAAGGGACATAAAAGTGTATAAAACTTTTTTTTTACATCATTTTTATTTCATTCAGTAACATTTTTAACCGATTTTTAGATTCCTCTAGAAAAATAATCCAGGTTAATTATTATAATTAAGATTTTTGGGACCCACCAGCCTACCTTACAGTGTACAAATAACAAAATCTACAACAAAAAATATTTTTTTCTTGCATTTGTTTTCTAATTAATAAAATATAATTGCTGTGGTAATTAAAAAAATGTTTAACTAGTTTTGATAAAAAACAGACTAACACAACAAACTGGTCGTTAAGGTATTATAATAGCACCTGTAATTTTCTTAGTGATTACTAACTTTAATATGATTAGGTAAATGTATATATTGTCAATAATCTCAGGTGTAAAATTCTCATTAATCCTGGGGGTAAAAGTGTTTTTAACCTTACTATAATAAATATACCATAATAAATTGTAATGATGTAATCATTTGTTGTGGTAATTCTACTAAACTTGTTATAGTAACTCTACTGTTGTAAAATAAATAAAATACTTATTGATTAATAATTAATAACTCCATTAACTGTAGTAAATGTTTATCTATATTATACTGTATGTGTGAAAACAAAAAGTGTATCAAAGCCATGCACACAAAAACCATTAAACAAACCATTAAATCTTTATTTTTTAAAATTCTTATCTGCATTGTTTAACATTTGCTGAATCGATGATCTGACATTGATGTTCATTAAAAATGGGAATCTGACCTTTCACACTGGAGCACACTGTTCCCTATTAGCACCTTTATTTGTTATTAAAATGTTATTTAGTTGACTACAGTTCCTTTTATAGTATAACGTATACATTAGCAAAGTGTAAACCGTACTATAGAAAGAGCTGTAGTGAACTGATAAACTATATCTGTAATATTCCTCACATGGAAATATATACCATTGTATACTTTTAACATTTACAGCATTTGGCAGACGCCCTTATCCAGAGCTGCTTTACACAACTGAGCAATTAGAGGTTAGGGGAACCCTGATTTTTTAATTAGCAGTCCAACATCTTAATTACCACCAGTAAATTGTAGTATATTGTATTAAATTATAGTATTGACTACACCTTAGTACAGGGTACTATAGTATTAGGTCTAAATTGATAAATTGGTAAATTGATCGACTGTAGTAAATACTGTAGTAAACATCAAATTACATTACAGGACTGTCATATACTGTATCATATTATAGTATTTACTGAAGAATACTATGTGGGTATATAAGTTGTTTTTTGGAGTGCATATCACATATATTAGTGTAATGCATGTATAAATCACACTGCTTCAACACCACACGAGCATGCTTATATAGCTATGGAACACCATTATTTGGTAAAAGATTTTAAAAAGCTGGTTTTAAACAATTTAATGCTCTGTTAGAAACAAAAAAAAAAGATAAGAGTGCAAAAAAAACCCCCGAATCGTGCATTACTACATTGCTGTGGTCTTTAAAAATGAGCCCAACATGAAAACATAAACTAGATTTCATTAAGATCAATCTATTTTAATCTTGAAAGACAAACGCAATTAAAGGCATTTAAAAATAAGGTGTGCTGTCCCACATCCGAGAATAACATGATATAAAATGTGTATAATTTTAACTATCTGTGTCCAGACCTGTACTCTGTTGCCCTCCGAGCTGGTGCAGGAAATAGTGAAATGAAGCAGCATTTCTCTTGAACTATTGTGCTACATAAAATTCCAAGCTACAAAAAACAACACTTAACTAAAGACTTACAGTAACTTATTATAAAATATATTTTTTTTCACATAAAACACCATTTAAATCTAGTCTTAACACCGATTAATCAAACGGAAAAAGAGACTAGTCCAGGTTATTGCACTTTGCCCTAAATTTAAAATTTTACTATGCCCTTGAAATGGCACAGACGGGTTAAACTCTGCATAGTAGTAGTGACACCAAGCCAGGTCACATTACTTCTGTACCCTCATGGGTACACCCTCAGGCTCTTGATTGTGTGTGTACATGTATGTCTACTTATTAAGATTCATGCCTGTTTACACCACTAGTCTGGTGTTTATAGTATACATGATATTTCCAGCGGAATATGACTTTTACCATGGAAGGGCACTGGGCCCATTCACAGCATATCAGTGGAGTGGAACATCTAGTAAATTCGAAGAAAAGAACAAGCTTTCGGTCATATAGCAGCTATATTTAATACAATTAAGCACTCTGGCTAAAAGAACATAGTACACACATGTTGATTCAACGCTCAAACCAAAGCTATGCTATATCAGAGGTGTATCGTTTTGACACATGACTCATAAAACTCAAAAGCCTTAGAGGTGTAAGAACTCTTAATGACCTATTCCGTTCAGGAATTTATCTGTGCTTTATGCTTCCTTGTATGAGATGTGATGTGTGTGTGTGTGTGTAAAAAAATGATGTGAACAGCTAAGGTGTAACAATAGGGGGCACACTATTCTGTTTTCTTTCTTTGGCATTCATCCTAACCTTTCAGTTCACAAAAACATTGAAGAGTGTCAGTCAACCAAGAACAGAAAAAAGATTCTTAGCTGATGATTTAGGCAAATAATATAACATAATTGTCCTGTAAATCTGTGGCTTTACATGAACTATAAAGTAGTCTAAAGTATAGTAGACCTAGGTTTATTTATTTGGACAACAAGGCACAAAAAAGGCACAGCGAATTCTAACCTCTAGTATCGATACCTATTTTGTAAACTGATTTAAGAAAAAGTGGTAGCTCAGTGGTTAAGGTGTTGGACCTAAGTTAGCACTGCTGGGCCCCTGATTAAGGCCCCTAACCTCTATTTGCTCAGTTTTATAAGTGACTGCGGATAAGGGTGTCTGCCAAATGGCAGAAATGTAAATGTAGATTAATGTTAATATTTAATTAAGACCTTCAGTGTGTGACTTCCTCCTCCAGTCCTGACACATACAGCTCTATCTATCTATCTATCTATCTATCTATCTATCTATCTATCTATCTATCTATATACGGAAAATGCTGTTCTAAAAATATTTTCTTGGTTTTACTTCCCTATTAGCACAAACATTATCCATCATTGTCTGTTTGAAGGTGAATTTTAAGTCACGCAGGTTCATCTATCTCTTTTCGATGGCTTCTCACAGAGTAGCTCTCCAGGCATGATGAGGATAATGAGAAGTGCCAGGATGAAGGACAAATTCAGACTCTTTTCACTGAGAATGAGGAAAAGGAGTGCAGGGTATAAAAGAGAGAGAGAGAGAGAAAGAAAGCAATGGGGGCAGGGATGTAAGACGAGGAACAGGAAAGATTGCCTAATCATTTTCCATTCGACGTATAAAAAAGAGACTGAGTGTGTCTGACTACGTCACTCTCACACTTACAAATGCAATGACAAAATCTATTTATAAGATTAGACAAGTCTCTCAGAGAATGTTGTAATGTAGCACAGTAGAACCGAATCAACAGGCCCGTGGGTACATGTACTTACAGTATAGTATTGCACATGAATGGATGCATATACAGTGGTTACCAAAATTGTTAGCTCACTAGTATTTTTTACCAGTTAAAACATGGTTTTAAATCAGTTATTATTATTTCTTTTAGATTTTTTTCTTTTGTAGTGGCAGTAGGAAATACCAGTTTACATTCCCAAACATACATTTTGCTATTAATTGTAATAATCTAGTAAGATTATTCTTTCTTAGTCTGTTTCAGCCAGTGCTCAACACATAGAGCTGATCCTCATCATCCAGTCTGTCTAGGATAACATAAAGAAACAGCAAAAAACTGAGACAGATTAAATCCAGAAGAACTGTGGCAACGTCTACAGATGCTTTGAGAAATCCTACCTGTGAAGCTACAGTACTGTTTAAAGTTGTTGGAAAGTGTGTAATAATGTTGTATAACGAGGTTGCTGTTAAAAAAAAATATGTCATAATTTGATTTTCTTGATCAATTGACTTCTCTGAACTAAATAGATTCAACATTCGGTGTCATTGTCCTTTATATTTAAAGCAGCTTTTGCCCTCACACTTGCACTTGCCACTTTTTATGGATTTAGTCTGTCTCTGTTTGTTCTGTTTCTTTAAGTCATACTAGACAAACTGACAAAAATCTTACTGGATTATTACATTTATAACATTCGGAAATGTAGGCTGATGATTCCTATTGACACACTACAGAAAAAGTGACCGGTGAAGAACATCCCTGTTTCTTATCTAAATACTGATTCTCCATTAAAAATATTGACCATATTAAGTCATATGCTATATGCGTCCAATGTGCAGGTATATTATTAAGTGAGACAGGCGTGAGACAGGGCTTATTGTGTGTCTCTGTTTGTGTAAAGACAGGTGCCTACACAGGTAGTGTGTGTACATATAGCACATTATAGAACAGTGTTTTAGCTTACCGATGACCCTGTTCCGTGGCACAAACACATAAATACACGTAAGCAAACATGTCTATTCCCATGCACTGTTCCATCCAAAACCATTATTTCTACCCAGACAAACAGCATAGAGTTCTATTTTCTAGTGTAGCACACTCTTTTAAATAAATTCATCAATATATAGCCAGCCTTGTCCAAGAATACTAAAATATTTATTAAGCGGCGCTGTCCCGAATAAATAAATGGCTACATGAAAGCTTTTCACACACCTTCAATTCTTCAATATTGTTCTCTTTAAAGAGACATTTTTTCTCCTCAATTAGTTCCACTTGTTAGCGCTGTAGAAAGAAGAATAGTGACACCTGTGTGAATACAAAGTGTTTGTGTTTCCAGAGTTGACCTGTTCTACATGCGGTTACAGAGCGGTCAGCAGGTCAGATCGTGAGCTTAACAACAATTGTAAAAATTGCAAGAGTTGCTGAGAGATTGTGTTGAGAGATTGAGTTCTGTGTGTCCAGCACAGCGCAGCACATCCATTGACGAGATAAGAGGCTAGCAGTGTCTGTGTTCAGGAGAGAACAGGATATGCTACAAGGTGACTTTCTGTCCCTCTGGAAAAATTCCAAGAGTTTATAAGCATGCAAGTCACCTTGAAATCTGAGAGGACTTCCTGGAAGCACTTTCTTGTTATTCAAGCGAGATCTGGCTTTACTATGATGCTAATTATAAGCACAAAATATATGTTTCACTTTAAAACGCACCATTAACCTGGCGCTGATTGCCATCAATGAAATTCTAAATGCGGATTGTTGATATTATCATACTATATGATGAGTGTATTGCATTTATTTATTTACATTAGTATAATAAGAATGTTAAGGTTGTTGTGGTTACTGTAGATTTATTTGGTCAGAGCTGAGTCAGTGTGCCTGTTGGTATAAAAACAGATATGAGTTTAGCATAAAAGCCTGCTGGGAAGTGAAACTGTGTCTTTCAAATACTCTGTATACAGAGCCCAGGATTAGTAACACCCTGATCCCCCCTCCCCAACGCCTCCATTACGCAATCAAGTCATGAACTCTCAGCTATTAGCCTGCCATGGCTATATGAGCGGGACACTCCTAGCAGTTGTAGGATCAAAGTACTGCTATTGTTTCCACTAACTTTGCCTTCTAAAGTCTCTCTCATCCACCACAATAACATGCTTAATGGCTTCTTATCGATAATCTGAAATATTCTAAAATACATTAAAAGGGATATTTGAGGCTTGAAAGCATGTAAAAGCAAATAGACACAACAAATTATCAACGATTTATACACAACCCTTTGACTGATGAACTTCTGGTAATTTCACCAGAAAATGACTAAAAACATTAATTTATCCAAGGGATATTAGCATACTATTCATTTTAGATTGGTATTTAGCCCCTGATTAATCCTGATTAGACTAACCCCCCATGAAGTTACCTCAGCACAAAGCAGTAGCAATAATGAGACCTTTGTTAGCACACTCTCTCACCACATCGAGAAGAAAAAACAGGACTTAGTGTCTCCTGTTATAACTAAGGGCCTCTCTGTTTCCAATAACACAGACACCCAATCAAACTAGCACACTAACTGTGACCTTAGGTTGACATTGCTGGGAAAGCAGTGATGAACGACTTTCAAAGAATCAGCAAAAACAATAGAGTGGACTCACTTACTCGCTTGGGAATTCGTTTAATGATATGCAAATTATTTAAGGTTCATTTATTTGAACTTCTAAACTTTTTTTATATTACCTATAAAACTAGTCTTTTTTTATGTAAATTCTTTTAATTAGTGTATAATAATAAAACATAAAGATATATTTCTATCATGTTTCTGAGTATTCCTTTAATTTGGTTATAACATTCCCTGGAAATGCCTGCTGCCTTAGGACTAAATCACATACCGGCAGCTCTGATAGTTCTCAGAAACCCGTTCAGCTGCTATAGAGTTTATCTTAATGTAAGTTAATAAACACCAGACTGCTTTCATACAAGCCGACTGTTTGTGGCTAGAGAAAAAAAAATGACACTTTCATTACAGGCTTAATCGAAACACAAATACTATATAATACTAAAGACAGTAAAATAGCACAAGTAAAAAAATATTTAAAAAATAATGATTTTAATGGACTGACTTTCCTTCAATAGTTTGACCTTCAAACGAGGACATGACTGTTGGACACAAACTATGTGCTACTATATGAATGTTAGCCATAATGCGCACGTTTAGCAGGCATGAGTGCTATGAAGCAATGAAAACTTGCTGACAGCCCAAAAATTATTACCTTACTCAACATAGCCCTCCCTCTGTACAAAGGATCGGCACTACCCATGACAGAAAGTAGCACGGGACAGAGGACAAGGAACAATAGAAAGAAGAAGGGAGGGCAGGAAAGAGGGAAGGAACTGACATGGAGGGGAAGAAAGGAAAGAGCACGTGACAGTGTGGTATTTTGGAAGGTCACAGTTTTGGATCCCTTTGGAGTGCTAACATGCTAAAATAGGGGTTTGTTCCTTATGCACAAAATTAGCTATTCATTATCGTAGTGCCAAAACACTGGGCTGAGAGATCAAGTTGACCATTTGTAACCATGTAGATCTATATTTAATCAAATCAAATCTTGTATATAGCAAAAGATAACTGTTATGTTAGTTCTTAATATATATATATATATATATATATATATATATATATATATATATATATATATATATATATATATATATATATATTCCCAGATCTCAAAAAAGCTGTAATAAAAATGACTTTCTGAAACTAGCAATGATCCTACAATTAGGGTAATCTTTTACCAAGAGCAACAGGTTAAACTTAAACTGGTGACTAAATTTATGACACATTTTTTCCAAGTTATTACTTAATTAATTATTAATACAATTTGTTTAGATTTATTACATGTACAAGCATACCAATTGAAATAAAATATGCCAGGGAAGATTCTTTTTTATTACAGGCCAAGTAATAACATTTTATTCTAAATATACAACTTTAATCCTGCTGTCTTTAATAATGTTTGTTAAAATCAATGCTGTCCATGACATCAAATGTCACGTGTAGGCAAAAAATAGGGCCAAACATTTAATAATGATAATAATAATAAACTTAAGGGGCAGCATGGTTGCTTAGTGATTAGCACTGTTGCCTCACAGCAAAAAGGTCCTGGGTTCGAAACCTGGGCAGGGGTCTTTCAGTGTGGAGCTTGCATGTTCTCCCTATGCTTGTGTGGCTTTACTCTGGGTACTGCGGTTTCCTCCCACAGTCCAAAAACATGTATGTTAAGTTAAGTGTGAAGTTCGAGTGTATGAAAATAGCCTCGATGCTGGCATAGCTTTAAAAAGTAAATAAATAAATAACTATAATAAACTTATTATTGTTATTGTGGAGAGCTTGGTGTTAGTGAGTGATAATGTGAACAGATTGTGTAAGAGATGGCAGGAAATTTTGTGTGATAAACGCCAAGCCAACAGACGACAGGTTTGCTAACAGCCAGAAACATTAATAAATAATAGGAAATAATCAGACTAAAGCAAACAATGTTAATAGAATGAGCTACATAAAATAAAATAAAAAAACAATTTCCTGTGTAAAATAGTGACCTGAACAAACCAAAGTCATTAAAGAGATAATTTGTACTTTTTGGTATGTTTCATGTGTAAACTAGTCTGTGTAAACTGTAAGAGTAGGCAAGGAACTGAAGTATTTACACTGACCTGTACTGCAGTAGGGGTCTGGAAAGGTTCTGTTCTGTTGGTTCTTTAGATAGTCCTGTTCATACTGGTGAAGAAAAGGAAACACAGTGGTGAAGGTTAAACCTACAGAAATGTGCTATCTATCTGTCTGTCTGTCTGTCTGTCTGTCTATCTATCTATCTATCTATCTATCTATCTATCTATCTATCTATCTATCTATCTATCTATCTATCTATCTATCTATCTATCTATCTATTCTACAAGAACGAGTATTGTATTTGTTATTATTATTTGTTCAAGGACTTTGATGAAAGATTTTGACTATATACCTATTTATATGCCACTTTAATAGTAAAGTTTACTAAAACGGATAAAGTACAAAGGAAATGTCTTTTTCCTGGCTAACATCACTGGCCTTTTAAACAAAACAAAGCGCACAGTGCCAAGGACACAAATCCTTTCTCCTACGCCCCTTAACAGTTTAAATCACTTAGTTTCTGATTGAAAGCTTTAAGTGTGGAATTATAGTACAGCCACTTATGGTCAAACCACAGTACTCATCATCAGTAAACCACAGACACAGGCTGTCTCTCTCTAACACAGTCCTGTCAGTGAAATCAAATTATCAATGGTGTATTACATTGTTTTTTTAGTATAAAATACTTTAACAGAGATTAAATTCATGCTAAAAAGCTCATTCATGTGTCTAAGATTAATAAATGTGGAAAATAAATTACTTGACCTACAAATTAAGTGGTGTTTAGTGTTGTTTTATTATCAGGACTTGCTGATAAAACACAAAGGAATGTAAATGAAAACAAACACATTTTGTACTAACAAATAAATACAGATAGAACGTACAGATAGAAATACCGGCCAAATTATTATGTTCACAGGATTTCTGGTTAAGATAACGTGCTTAAATCCAGGGAAAAAAAGAACACTTGTTCTTTTATGGAAGCACTAGCAAGTTTTCAGATCTGAAGCCTGTGCTACAAAAAAAAGAAGCTGTGCATCAATCAAGATTACAGCATCCGTAATAACTGCCTGGACAGGTTTACGATGGTCCAATTAAAGCTGCAAGATTTTTATTTTAAAAATAAAACCTACATTTGCACACATCTACATAAGATCAGTTAGTAACTTAAGTAAAAAAGCTGAAAAAAATGCCAATGTCAGTTTAGGCCATCCCCAAATTGGGCTTTAATCCGTACATATTTACACATACACACGGTTCCAGAGACTCTTATTGCCTTACACTTCTATTATGCAGTCTATCTTATACACACTAACCTACAAATACATAAACTTTGAACTTTTTTTTGCACCTTTGAAAATCTTATTACAAAAATGCATATTTAGAATTCTTTTAATTCAGACCCGTCAATAACTTTTTCAGAATATTTTTGTCACTGTGGTGCAGGGCTTTTACTTTTTTTAATGACAGAGGACACATTTAAAACCAAATGCAGTGAAAATGGTTTCACAGCTGCCACTTTCCTGTAAACAAACCTTAATTACAGCATTGTGTTAAGAACTATTTCGCCATGAAAAATACAGAGAGAGAATTTATCTGGAAGAAAGTTTAAACAGGCTGACAATTAAAGTTGTTAATCTTTTTTTATTTTGATGCGTGCTGAGGGGTTGGATTTCAGTTATGTGAGTTATGACAGGGGGTTGGTTACCATCACGGAGGTGATTTGACTTGGGCAGCTGTCTTCCTCTGTGACGTCTCCTTTTTGGCCCTAAACAACAGCTTCCTTAAATACACAATGTTAGGAGTTACTGCCAGGCAGGCCAGACAAAATCAGTTTTAAGAGGTAATTTAGGGTAGCAAAATGAAAACATGGTTTGCTGGGAAACAAGATGCTTTGCATTTTTTTAAAATGCTATGCAACAGTAGACTGAGTTATAAAACTGTAATGTGTTTTATTTTAAAAGCTTTAAAAGAAGGTCTGGTTAGAAAATGACACACAGCATCATTAAGTAACATGTAATTCTTTTTCATTTTACTTTTTCAGTAACACACACACACACACACACACACACATGCAATATACATGCATAAATAAGTCCAACATTCAGACTTGAATTAAATGCACTGTAGCTGCAACAGTAATTAGTGTGCACATTATTTCTCTTTATAAAAAGCAAACACGACCAATAAAATAGCTTGTTACGCTAGGTGCTAGCTGTAAGCGCTAATAGCTGCAGTCTTTAATACAGGGCACGAAATCTTTTCTGACCTTTGCTAGTAAATCTGGTTTTGGTGTAGGTTTTGCTTTCTCGATTATTACTCTTGGTCTGCAAAAACCGCCTTGAAATATGTGTTCCAAGTAGATCAACAACAATATCTGTTGTAGTGGTGCCAGCGACTGCAGCCGTCATTTACTTTTCATTGAGTTCTACTTTTATACCTTGGAAATTCTACATAAATGCTGGTGGTATAACTGGGCAATTCGGTAGACCCAGACAACAGGCTGACGCTGAATGGCAAAATTTGATTAGCTGTAAATGCTGTTGCTAATATCAGTAGAGCTGTAGACCTTTATAATGTCGAACATTCCAGTTCCACCTCTAATCAAAGGCAAGTTTGTGGACATTACACTACTAAACATTACAACTAAATAATTAAGAAAAACATTTTTTACACAATTTTATTTTTTATAGCAGCCCACTAGTGAGTATAATAATTATATTAGTATTGCAAGCAGTTTGAACACAGGAATTCTATACAATTTCCAAGAGAAAATGCTTTATTGGTTGCTATGAGGTTCACTGTCTAATATATCTAATATTAAACATCTACTACAAAATAAGATACAGTGTAATAGCTTCCTTTCGTCCAAACAGGTGATGTAGATGTCCAAAAATGCATGCCATCCACAAGGCTTGGACCTGGCATTTGAATAATGCTTTACACTTTAAACCATGCAGGATTACATAAAAAAAATCCTTTAAAAATGGACCAATCAAATTTCTGGGTTATAAAATTAATTTTACTTGTATTGCATATGCACTTATGTAACTGCAATTTTAATTAAACTTAAAGGTTCTGAAATGCACAATCAAATTCTGTCATCCTGCACAGGATGTACTTCCACTGGCGATCCCTGCAAAAAAATAAGAGTCTAATGAGGTTTACTCATGACCATTGCATTTGTTTAAATAAAAATGGTGCTAATAATGTAATTCCAACAAAATCGGGGCCTTAACAACAGTTAAACATGAATGTGAACCCCTTCATATAGAGACATACCTAAGCACGCCGCTAAAGGTGGTCTGAGCTCCACGGATGAAGTAGCCATATGCTGGGATAACCATTTCAGCCTCTTCTTTGTAGTACTCAGGAACATCAGCAGTCTTCCTGTAAAGAACAATAGAAATACTCGTCAGTAAATGAGAAAACACTGGTTGTCTTTGCTTTTTGAATGCAGTAGGATATCTAATGATAAGCAAAATGTTAAAAGAGTTAAGTTACTTTTTTACAGAATTGACCAATCGAGGTTAGGTTCCTTGCTCAGTGACCCAGTGACAGTTATACTTCTTAATCACTGATCTACCTCATCCCCTATAATTATCATAAACCAAAAAGTGAGGTTTGATTTTTAGCCAGCAAGTGTAAGGAAAATACATACAAATGCATACAACCAGTCCAAGTCAGAGACTGTGTTAACTCACCAGCAAGAATAAGGACATCGTTTACTGTAGCGGCAGCAGTAGAAGCGCCACTCTCGGTCCAAAGTAGACGGAAAGTACTGACTCTGCACTCCAGCCACTATGCCATTGTCACTACAAGTGGAAGTCCTTTAGAGAAAAAGAACAGAAACTGAACATAAGTCTTAACATGGATGGTATGATTATTAGACTAGACATTATTTGCTTTACAGTTGGGTTTACTGTACAAATTACTGATAAATAAGTAGAAAAAGTCACTACAAGAAGACTGCTAAATTCTTTGTAGGAAGAGTTGCATGCTTACACATGCTATCCAGCTGTGCATAGATCTGAATTTATTTACTAGGGTTAACATGGTTTTATAATCAGGGTTTATTTATCTATTTATTGTATACGATTGATAAAGTTTGTTTTGTGGATTTATGAGAAATTATTTTTGTTCATACAATATTTCACTAAAATACAGCCACTTTATCCGTAAAATAAAAACTCAACTCAAGAAACTTATTATACTGCAGCTTAAATTATCTGGGTAAAACTCCAAAGTTTATGTTCCCACATAATTAATACTGGAAAATCCTTTAACCCATTTAAATCTTTTAAACATAATTGGTTTATTGTTTTTTACAAAGTGCTCTACAACAGAATACTACTGCATATTACTGATAATAATTTAAGCCAAGCCACATTTTCATATTTACAGAACATTTAATACAAAACCATAATGATTTTCCTTAAGAAAAAACACAGAGCAGCTTATTCAAATTAAAATACCATGGCAATTATACTGCATGTTAAATATTATTACATTTTTTATTGCTATACTTATTCATAGTATGGTATCACTATAAAGATACACTATATTACACCTGAATATATAGCATAGGGCATTTGGAAGATGGCCTGATACAGAGCAAGGTACCAAAGTGCTTAATCAATAAATGCATCAATACTGGTTCACTAGGTCACAGACTATAAATACTATCACTATAATGTGATATAGTATGCAGTTGCCTAGATAGTTCTTGATGTAGATTTTCTTGTTTTTGAGTGCTTCTGTAGACAAATCAAGGTACACTATATTGGCAAAAGTTTGCGGACACCTTGCATTTTACAGCATTTAGTAGATGCCTTAATCCAGAGCAACTTACATTTATTACTTTTACACAACTGAGCGATTAGGGGTTAGGGGCCTTATTTAGGGGCCCAGTAGTGGCAATTTAGTGGTGTTGGGAATCCAACCCAGATCTTTCCATTAGTAGTACAACACCTTAACCACTGCCCTACCACTTCCTGACAAAATGTCTAACAAAACACTTGTCTAAAATGTCTTCAAATGTTGTAGCATCACATTATTTCTTCACTGGAACTAAGAAACCCAAACCCATGACAATGCCCCTGTGAACAAAACCTCTAAGTTAAGGCATGTATGTTTCTTATTATTAGAGTTGAAAAACTTGAGTGTTCTGAACAAATTTCTGACCTTAACACCACTGAACACCTTTAAAATTACCTCTTTACCTAACGTTAGTTTCCTGATTTTACTTATACTATTGAAGCTGAATTTATCAATGCTAAGGAATTCTTGAGGTCAAAAACCAAGCATAAACTGATGAGCCTCATGTCGTAGGTGGGGTTACAAACAAGTAGTGCTAACACGTTTTTTCGTAAATACTGGTCTGTTGATAGTTACTGCTTGTGTATGGCCCATACAGGATGTTGTCATCACAACAGAGCTGCCACCATCAGCTCGTTCTCTTTGTCATGACAACGCTGACACGATGGGGATCAACTCCACCAATGGGATAAGGCACTGGCTTTTTAAAGTTTGCAAATCCAAATGACTCTTTCTCTTTGTGAACAGTTATGGAAAGATATATATCCCTTTAAGAGACTACAGCTGACAAAAACTACAGGCTGCTGAGAAAAGCTTAATATCTCATCTGTATATAATGTTATTTATTTAACTAGAAACAAAAAAAACAGATAAAAAATCAGATCATTTTATGAGCTCAGCTTTTGTCCCTATGGTAACTCCAAAATTTTTTGGCCTACTTGTAAAGACAGGCTAAAATAAGGACAAGAGCAAACTTGCACAAGATACTAGGATCTAATTTCTCAGTATAAATTGAAGATGATGTATAGGTTTCAGTAATTACCCCACACATGTGCTGACAATCATTTCAGATCTAAAAGAGCAAGCTTGCTTTGTAAAGAACAGACTGTTCAGAATTTGACTGGCAATTCCCAACAGGTACCATGTCTAACTGCGTGTATTTTTTAAAGCCCCATCTGGCCTGGGCAGGCAGTAGGAGGTTGAGACTGCATGGCTTCAGGTCAAAGGAAACTTCCCCTCTGGGGCAGATTTAAGGGGGAATTAGTGAGGTGTGTGCTAAACTCAATTAATCCCACAGTGTATGCTTTCAGAGCAGGAAGGAACCTGTTAAAATTCTCCTTCGGGACCCAAAAGCACTGAGCACTGTCTTTCTTTATAACCCATAGGGCAGATATTTCCTGTCTATGCAAGTCACATGTTTGTCTAATTAAAAAATGTCATTTGACAAATGACATTTTACTATTCAATTTTAGATTTAGAAAAGTGCTAAACATATGTCTAAAAAGAGAGATAGAGAACACCGTTTTTTTTTCGCTAAAACTTTCATCTGGCCTTCATTTAAGACATGAATGTGAAGGTTTTGCATGAGAATATGTATTTCTGGACACTATATATAACATTCTTGCCAAATATAAAACCCTGTTCAATAACTCAGGAAATAACTCTGAGCGTTGAAGCATAGACCTTTAAGAAAAACACACGTTTTATGATCTTTTCTGCAAATTCCATTTATGTCCAAAATGTCCTTTTTGGTTTATTAAACTGATTTTTCATATATATTTATATATTTTTTTTTTACAACTGTTTATCAGGACCAATTCCAACCAACTAATCTGACACTCTAATCTGACAGTTTTGTTTAAAACTAGCTGTTTTTGGCCTGGTCCTGCTATACTTAGAAGACCAAAAAATTATTTGTGGGCCCTAAGCAGAATTTTATTTGAGAACCCCTCTATGCTGCCAATATGACGGTAGCCATGGGGGACAAGAGCTGCCAGTTAGTTTGCTTATGCCTTGGACCGGCCCTGCACTTATGTAATGTTCAATCTTTAGAAACTCTACAGAAAATGGCCTGACTATTACATCTATATGTGTTTTTTCAAACCTGCTATTTTAGATTTAGTCTAACTTTTACTTGCAGAATAAGATTAATACATTTTTGATTGTGGCTGTGAAAATTTGTTCATTAAGCCACAATATAGTTAATGTTTTCAGGAACTAATGTTAAGTAAAAAGGTCTGTGTTTCATTTGGTGTTCCAGTTCATCAGTTGGTTTCAAGGTAAGGGCTCTGTGTAGGACACTTGTATTAATCAACACCTACCATAACATACAGTGTCTGCATGGAGCTCAGGGGGTTTGTGCACAGCAGCATTGTCATGCTAGTGTTTGGGTCTCTTAGTCTGTGTGAAGTATTGTAATGCTACAACATATCAAGGCATTTTTAAAAAATGTGTGCTTTCAATTTTGTGCCATTAGTTTGGGGTGGATATAGTTATGTAGGTGGGTAAGTGTAGTTATGTCCGATGGAAAGTAGTAACGCAGTGTTTAAGGTGTTGGACTGCTAGTTGAAAGATTGGGGTTGAATTCCCAGCACCACCAAGTTCCCTGAGCAAGACCCCTAATCCCTCAGTTGTATAAAATTGCTCAGTTGTATAAAAGAGTAAAATGTAAATGGTGTATGTGCACAAACATTTAGCCATATTGAGTATATCTATATACTGTGCAGTGGAAGTGAATGTAATGGTCCCTTTTCAATTAAACATTTTTGAGAACCTGTCAGAAATCTTTCGACCTGTGCACAGTGTATGATCTGCATGAGCAGTATGAATGAGCTGCTCTGCTGGGATTTTTAAACAAAAAACTGAGCTCACATTTAACAGACACATTGCAGCCCTGAGCTGCTTTAAGATGACTCAGAACAATCACACCAAACACAGACTTCAAATAACAGCGCAAGCTTTTGGTGTACTGATGAAGGACATGCCATTCCAACCAGAACCCAGACACATGGAAGGTCAACTAAAATTATTAATGTGCTTCCTGTTCATTACTATATATGTATCGGCTTAGGACATGTTATCGATTTATTTCAGAGTGTGTATCTATAATACATTACAGTTCCATTCATACAGTAGACTAAACTATTGAATTATAGAATTTTATATGTGCGCTAATGAACAATTGCACTAATTGTTGATAAAAAATAACTCAGTGGTGTTACTGGCAGATCAATCTGAAGTGTCTAGTGTCTAAATATTAGAGTGAGACCTTTAACCTATAAAATCTTACCTTTGTGTCTAGACTGGATTCTGCCTTGTTTCAAAGTCAATTCTGTATGTTATGTTAAATATGTAAATCTTCATTTTCACGTCTATTATTACAACATCTGTACGTATAAATGTACTACTATGTTGTCATCTCGAAGTTATGTAAGTCTGCATTATTAAAATGTTCTGTTAATAAATGTGTCTTGTTGCATGCTGTTGGGTGGAACTTGGCACATTACATATTCTTCTACACACAGAGACACAAACAAACTACTACTACCATCATTACCATCATACTAATCTATTAATGCAACAACACAGCTCTGCATAGCAAAGGTCACCATTGCTGCACAATAAGGGCATCTATTGTGTGCTAATAGTGATCTTTCCTATTGTGCTTTTTCAGTGACATGGAAAATTAAATGATATGTCATTTAACATAAACAATATACAGTATATGTATATATACACACACACTTACACCGATTGGCCATAACTTTAAACCACCTGATTTATATCAAACCAGCTCTGACCATGTCAACACCTTGAAGTCTTTGTCATGTTACACAAATTCTTCTTGATCATTTTTACCATGTTGGCAGAAAGATTTATTCTGCTAAAAGAGGCCATTAAAGAATATCATTGCTGTAAAGACAAGCATCTGTTTAAGAAGACATTTGCATCCACATAAATGCTAGGGTCCAAAATTTCCCAGAAAAACAACAGTGATTGAGCTTTAACCGGCTGCAGCCCATTCTGAAGTGATTTGTTGGTTGATTTTGTTGTCAGTGGTATAAAATCATAAATAACTGAGTTTAATACTGAACAAAACATCCAAGCAGCAAAGATCTCCCAGTACAGTGACCAATTTTATCTCCTATCTTGTTCATTTAACCTTTGTTAACATTTGTAAAGAGTTTGCTGCAGTATATCACTATTATTTACATTATAATGCTAAATATAAAGTTTTTATATTTGAATGTAACATTATTACACACTTTGGTTGGTGCACAGAATTGTTTTTAAGATCCATCTAAACTTATAGTATGGGTATTAATTTAAAACTGTGAATTGTGTGTACATATGTACAGGTTGGCCTCGACTGGGTCTTACTGCAGCATGATCAGTGCCAATATTCCTTAAGCATGTGCTAAAAAACAGTCTATTATTATAGAAGAACCATAATGTGTTACTGTAATGTATATTCTGTATAATATGGCATTATATATTTTATAGCTCATTAGTTTGTTTTCTTAACATTGATCACAAAACCAAATTTTTTGCCATGATGAATTAAAGACAATTTGTCCCTATTCTTTATAACAGAACCCTGTTCTTTACACTTTGTATTATTTATTCTTTTCCAACATGACTTAAAGATTTCACATTAAGACATTGTGTCAACAGTGATAACAGAGGCTATGGCATCTAAGATACTACTTTTCAGTCAGTTTTCAGTTTGTGATACAGTAGTGAAATAGCTAAACTTTATACATCTTTGTAATCTATCTATCTTATACATCTTTACATTCAATCTGTATTAGGTTTAGATCCATTTTTTTTACTTTTTCCACTGTCATTACATCTTGCATGATTATTGTTGAAATTTATTAAAACTAAGTACTTACACTTGATCATATGTCCACAAAAGGAAACTTTCAGACAGTTAGTATCTGTATGGCATCAATTTTATCAATTCTATCTATGATAACGACACTGCAAAATTACGGAAATTGAATTGAGTAGGAATTTGATACATAATCTTAATTTCATATTTTTTTCATCCTTTAATAAAAGCAATATGACATCCTTTATTCTGCTGTCTTGTTAACATTTTAATGTAAGTAAAATACTAAAAAAAAAAAGTAAGTCAAATACTAAAGCCTAGGGGATTTGTACTTTATTGAATAATTGTGTTTAGTGCACATGCCCAGTGTCCGCTCATAAAAATGCTGTCTGGCATCATACAAGACCTTTAAATTTTTCCCTGGTGAGTTTTCACAGGCCAATGGTTGACCGGGCTTTGAAACTGAGGTGAGATAAAATGCCGTGAGCAGGTCCTGGCTCAACCAAAATGTCTGTTTGTCTCATTTCAGTCTGGTTTGTTTGGCTTTCAACCTTATTTTCCACCACGGTAAACAAATAACACCGATGTTTCCACAGCAACAGTCTGCTCCTGCAAACAGCTGGGAAGTGAAGTTTTATCTCTCCGAGCTTTTAGTAAACCACAGGACACTCAAGTTCTGCAGCAATGCATCATGTTACAATTGAACATACAGTACAACAGTAGAAAAAATAATAATTTTTTGATCCTGAGTCATAAGGGTAACAAAACTATTCTTCTGTGCCATCCACAAGCTTAAACTGTTTTTTCCACAGTATAAAATGCAAAAAAGGAAGATATATTTTCCAAGTATTGTCTGTTTCAAATAATATTAATAAAAGTTGTTAATGAAAAATTGTGACAAATTGGCCCAACAGGGTTGAAGCTTTAACAGCTGTTTCCCATGAAGCATCTCTGGGGACTGTTTGCTCTCCAGATGTTTAAATTCTGGCTCCAAAAATTTAATGTAATTTGCCGCTTTAATGCAAGAGCAATGGAAAACATTTTTGTTTAGTTAAGACAGATTTGTTTAAAAAATCCCTTTTCATAGTCAGGTCAAGTCACCTTTATTTATATAGCGCTTTTAAAACAATCGAGATTTAAGTCAAAGCAGCTTTAGAAAATTACATCAAAAAACACAATACAGTGAACACTCACTAAAACACTGAGTTTAACTAGGAGTTCCTTTTCATACTAACACAGCCTAACAGATATTCCTGGGTCAGATTTTTTTTATATATATACGAAAGGTTTCAAAAAACATAAAACCTGTTTATGTGTGGATCATTTTAATTTTTAAAGTTCATTAACTGGTCTAGCAGTCTAGCAGCCAAATTTTTAATTTTCCAGCAGCTGGTAAGGGACACTAGGACACAGATAACGTTCTGGTCCAATCTTCCCTCTCCATCAGCCCAAATAAGATTGCATGCCACCTTCTGTTGCTTTGTCCTTCAGGATGTGTCCATACAAATCACACACATGTTGCATATTACATGTCTTAGACGTTACAAACACACAAACTTACCACTCCATGCCAGCAAGGTTGAGATCATCCCACCAGCATGCGCTGGGTTCTCCAAGGGTAGTGGGAGTTGGCTGACATTCAAAGCTCCACAGACGGTCCGAGCCCTCTTCCTCACTATAGTAGCTCTTGACGGCCACCAGTGCCTCACCATGAGGGCATTGAAAGTTAAAGCCTTGGCGCCATGCGTTGATCCACTCCTCTCCGTGGAAGTAGTGGGGCTGAGTATGAATAATAGTAGCCAGAAGCAAGAGTTGGGCCAGAGAACGAAGAGCGAGAACAGAATTCATCTTCCACTTCAGCACAGAGCAACTTCTGACTACTCAGTCTCTCCAGCTGTTCGACTTTAAGCCTCTCTGAGGAGGGTTTGCTCTCCAGATGTTCTCTGTCTAGCTCTAGACGTTATATGTAATTTGCAGATTTAATAAAGAGTTAATTTAATTTTTTTTTTTAAGGGGAAGAAGTTTTCATCATCTAAAAATCCGGGAATGAGCTGTATCTCCTAAAACGAAAACCTCTCAAGGGAGTTTCATTTAGGAGGAGAGTTTAAGAGTGCCAAGTAATGATGCTATCCACATTCCCTTTTCACAGAGAGGAGTTGTGTTCCCTTCATCTGACATTCGGTTAAACAATTTAAAGAAGTGGCGGGTGTTTGGAAAAAGCTGGTACCATTAGAGAGACTTTTCGGGACTAAATGCAGGATCTAGTCATGAGAATATTCCAACAAGCAAAGATGAAAGTGTAAACGCTCTGCAGTGCTATTAGCATTCTTTCACATACTACTGAATAATATTTCACACTTGCTCAAACTTTGCTCTGTAAAGAAACACTCGATTTAATTGTTTGTGCTTCAGAGAAAAGATACAATTAAGATTTTGAAACTAAACACTAAGCAGAGAAAAGTTAAATCATAAATTAAATCATGTTATTCTAAATTAAATGGTTGGCTAAATTATATTAGGTTGTTAAGCATTCATAAGAAGAAACTAAAAAAAGTTAGCCACTGCCACTGCCACTCATTCTTGTAAATGAAGTGAAGGTCATTGAACTTTTATGCAAGTAAAACATGAATAAAAATCAAAGCAATTAAAAGTCCATCTATTACTGAATTAATTTTATTTCCTGTGGTAGAACAAAAATGTGACAAACATAAGGGCCTGCATTACTATCTCCTTATGCATACAATTAATCTCTAGACCTCACACCTACACCTTATGTCTTTCAGACGATCTTACCATAAACTGCATTCACTACTTATTCGGAGCTTTTTAGTTATCAGCTCACTCTGTTCAAACATTAACTGATCTTACCAATAAATGGACAAGCGTCACAGTAAACTTTGAACTAACATGCTGATCTGGTGCCTGTAATATAATGAATTGCAGACTTTGGTTAAACGAAAATTAAAGGACAATTTAAACATCTGCACTGAGTAAAGCAAACAGGAAAACTGTAATTTCTCATTTGTAGGTGACTCAAACACCTATGTTTCACATGTGACAAAGGTAATGAATTCACAGTCCAGGGGACAAAAGCATTCCAGGGCATTTGTTATATAAATCTTACCTGGTCTAGAAAGTCAAATTGCGTCATTGGCTTGCCCTTCACACGCACACACACACACACACACACACACACACACACACACACACAGCACACAAAGTTTTCTAGAATGTCTTTCTATGTTGTAGTAGTACATTATTTCTTACAACGATAAAGCAGATCAAACATTTTTCCTGCATGACAATGCCCCTGTTCACAAAACTGCTGAACTACACGAAGACATGGTGTGTTAATTAGTGTCCGATCTCACAAACCATTTTGAAGCTGTATGAGCAAATCTAGTGAAAATCTTTTCCAGAAGTGTGGAGAAGTAGAGAGACTAGATTTGGAATAGAGTGTTCAGAAAACACAAATGGATGTGATAGGCAAATCTCACCTGTCTGCTGCCAGATACAGCACACACATTTAGACATCCTGTCCCAGGTCAGAGCTGTTTTGGGAGCACACAGGAGCTAGAAATAAAAAGAGACAGGCAGACAGAGAGTGAACGAGAGAGAATGTGAGATAAAGACAAAGTGACAGAAAAAAAAGTGAGACAAAAATAGACTAAAACACTATAGTGTAGTAAATATAGATTACAGTATTTGGATATTCAGCATAACTACTTTTGACTGAACTATCTGATGCAATGTAAAATGCAATCATTTCCAGAGTACAAATATTTGTAAATCTCAGTTCTATTAAAACGGGTTTGTCGGCTAAGCAGACGATTTTGGGTTTAATTCTCAGCACCATCAAATTACCACTGTTGTGTCCCTGAGCAAGGCCCTTTAACCCGCAGGTGGTTAGTTATAAAAATCCAAATGTAAGTCACTCTGGATAAGGGTGTCTGCCAAATTCCAGAAATGTAATTAAAAAGTAATGACAGATGACAATAAATGTTGTACAGCAAAAAAAAAGAGGAAAAGCCTGACAATAATTATATACATATTAAATGTTACGATATCGCATGCAGCTATTGAAGCAATTTAAAAACTAATACAAAAATAGAAAGGAAACTATTAACCATGACAGGTGGTAGTCCGATCTTTTAAATGATACTTTAATCGAATTGGAAATTTACTGCAATTAGGAAGACTAAAAATAAACAGGACACAATCTAAGAATAGGCATGGCACATTAAGTTGCGTCTCGTGGAGTTCCATACAGGTCAAAATGGAGCAGTTTACAGCAACCTGTATTTTTAGTTAAGTGTTCCTTTGAAAAGCATCTTTATCTAGGGCAGCATGTAGTTTTAGATCCCTAGCTCATATTATCCAATACAGTTTACGCCAACAACACAGCGGTGGGTTGATATTACCAAGTAATAATCAATGTAATCAATATATATACACTTATAGAGTATCATCCATAATTCATTAGATGTTTTTGGCCTGTTCTGCAAAAGAATGGATAATATTAACACACATTTACCCTTTCAAATCAATAGCTGTTATTTTAAAAGAAGTACCAACACTAAACAAAGTCTGAGCAAAACAGAGCTCAACTCCAAGCATGGGAAAATTTTGTGTTATGTGGACCTTTCTCTCTTAACAATTTAGGAAGCAAAACTGTTGAAAACTGTATTTATTACAGTGAATCTAGTCATATTAACAGCTGTAATTTTTTAATATGTTTTAATTTCTATAGTAACAACTTACACAGGAGTACTGCAGATATCGTATCATCTAAGTTCGCGTACATACCAATTAGATAAATAATTATGATGGACAAGGTAATATAGGTAGGGAAGCGCCGTGGCTCAATGGTTAGCAGTGTTGTTTTACAGCAAGAAGGCACAGGTTTGATTCCTGGACAGGGGTCTTTCTGTGTGGAGTTTGCATTTCCTCCCTGTGCCTGTGTGTTTACACCGGGTACTCCAGTTTCCTCCCACAGTCCAAAAACATGTTATGTTGATTGGTGATTCTAAATTGCCCATAGGAGTGAGTGTGAGTGTGTGTGTGTGTGGCCCTGTGATGCCTTTCACCCTTTCAGAGATGGCTGGGATGGACTCCAGCTGATCCCCGTGACCCCGAATTAGGGAATAAGCGGATATAGAATATAATGAATAAATAAATGTGTCCATACATCATCTGCACGTAAATATAAAAAGCACACACATTTTTTAGGTTAATTAGTGATTGCCCATAGGAATGAGTGTGTGTGGCCCTGTGATGGTACAGGTTCTAACCCTCCTGCCTTTCGCCCTTTCAGAGATGGCTGAAAATACGCTCCAGCAGATCCCAGTGGCACCAAATTAGGGAATAAGCAGGTATATAAGATGATGAAAGTATAGTATGACAAATGAGGTTTAAAGAACATAAGCCTGATAACTAGATGTGACATTTATCAATAAATAAAAATATTAACCTTTAACAAACTGGAAATATATAACTATAGGAAATTATTTAGAGTGATAATTAGCAAACAGCCCAGTATTTTTTTTATTTTAGAAATACAGTAGTAGACTGTTCAAAATACATGCATTTTGCAAGCTACAAACTGTATAGGACTTTCACAGAGAGCGGTAAGCTTCATCATTTCATTCTTACACCAACTTCTTGTGAGTTCTGCTCAACCCCTTAAGCATTTTCTTTTTAGCTTCTTTTTAAATGTTAATGACAATAAAACACCTATACAAATGGTAATCTTAAAGGTCCTCTGAATGACAAGCGCAAAAGCAGGGTGTGTGTGTGTATATAGTTTTTATTCAAAAGGGACAATTATCATTGACTCCTATCTTATAAACGTAATGGGGACACAACAAATGAAAAAATGAGAAGAAAATATAAAAAAGAAAGGGTTATTTTAATTTTTGTGACACTCTTTTTTTTTTTACTTAAGGTCATTTTATTGAGCACTATTACTACATTTTATGTACATTTATGCATTTATTATCAGTGTTTGCTTTTTCGAACAGCTAACAGTGCTGTGCCTTGCAAATGGCATTTTCTGAGCTGATGCAAATGAACACTGGGCAGGAGATTGTGTACAAACCAATGGGCCATTAGTGGCTTGTAAAGTCAAGGCTTCAGGAATCTTCACACTTTTTCTTTGTCTCTGGATTTTAGCATATATTTTAAACCAAATCCTTAAATCTAAACCAGACTAAAGGTTTCGGGTTTTAGTCTTACTATTACCCAGTGAAAATTCTTTTATTCCCAGCTCCACCAAGCCATTACTCCTGGGCCCCTGAACAAGGCCCTTAAACCTCAATTACTCAGTTGTATAAATGATAAATGTAAGTCGCTCTGTATAAGGGCATCTGCCAAATGGCGTAAATGTAAATGTGTGAATAAAGCAAAAGCATTATGCTAAAAACTTATTAGCATTAATAGCTACTGGGGACATTGAAATCAACATGACCCGTGACACTATAAAATCCTAATTAAATTACAATAAAAATTCCAAATAAATCCATTTCTTGTTCTGAAAGAAATTTAAAATGAATTTTATTACAAACATAATCATACATAGTACAACTGCAGTGAAATGCTTGCTACGACTGTCCAACATGTAAAAATGGAAGTAAAAAGTGTGAGTAAAAATATAAAACAAGTGATAAAATATATATGAGTAGAATTATAGGATATGTATATACATACACTAGAAAAAATATATGCACATGGATAGCAGACATATAAATATGTATGTACAAATATTGATTGAAGTACTTAAGTGTCCTTCTGCTGGATTACCAGTGTTAATTGTCTGTGCGCTGTGCCAATCCAGTGTTAAGTGTCGGTTTGTGCAACTGTTCAAATAATTGTGCAGTGAGAATATGATTAGAATGGACTAAAAGTTGTTGTTTAAAAAGACAATATTAGTTATTAGCCCTGGATAAATCTAAAGCAGTCAACACACAGTGCACATAATTTATCATTATTATTTAGTATCTTTAAGATAATAAACAACTGGAAACTTTTCTTTTTAACACTTTAGCCTAAATCACGGCTGATCCTCAACTGCTCTTATCTGAAAAGTCCCATTGAACTAAAGCCATAAAGCAGAAACACTTTCAAATATAAAAAGGTAAGAGCAGACAGACAGACAGACAGACAGGCAGACATACAGACAGCTTGCATATTTTATCAGAGGAAATGTGTTATTTAGTTATAATTCTCACTTATCTTACTTCATTAAAACCTTTTATAATGGATAAACACCATGCGGTTAAGTGTTTATGATCTCTGACAAGCTTCTGGTTGCGATCCAGTCACTGGTCTTTGGACAAATGCCACTGTGCTCTGCTTGCACACAAATTGTTCACACTGTAAAACTAAAAGAAACAGTCCGACATTTTTGCAGGTTACTCATCCTGTTATATAACAGATAAAATAAGATACAAGGCTAGAAAAGTACATCATGATAAACACTTACTTTACTTTGTGTTCTCTGGTTTCTTTCCAGCTTTCAAAAACATACTTATGGGTGGAGTCAGTACTCTAAATTCACCCACCCGAGTTCTGAATGTGTGTATTTCATACTCTGGATTCACAACGTAAACTTCAATCACTAGAAAGATGCCATTATCCAAAGCACCTAATATTTATCTACTACTATTTATTAAGGATCTGTGCAGTGGTCCAGGAGTGGACCCACAACCTATCAGTTAGTAGTCCAACACCTTAACCACTGAGCTACCACCATCCCTATATTAAAAGTGTCTTAGTGAAAGCAACCATGTCAACAATGGGATTGGAGACCAAAACTGTCCACCAGACATTTAGTTTTTTAAATACATTTTAATGATTTTTAAAAGCCAAAAGCCTCCCCGCTCACACACAACTTGCTTGCATACATCTATCTCATTAGGGGTTTTGTGAACACCATATTTACCCTTGCTTACAGGTAGATAAAGAAACAGAAGAAAGATGCAGCTAGTATATACATTGAAAGTAGGTTTCTCTATAATTCTATGAAATTAAATTTCTAAATAACTGACTGACTGACGGTAACGACAGTAATTCATGATTGAGCGGAAGAAAAACTGACTCTAATAAGCTGTATTGATGGTAGGAGCCATTCTCTGTGACTTAATTTCATCATCATTGTCATGATTTAAGCCCCGCCTTAACAATCCTGATTACATAAATGATGAAAAACTGTTTAACAGTCTAACCTTACATATAGTTACATATAGTTTACAGTCTTTGTGAAATGTTTCAGCAATGCATTTCTAATGTTTATAATGTGTGCTTACCAGAATTATTTCATTAAAAAAAAAAACATTCCCTGTTCACGCTATGAATAGCAAAGTAGCATTTCTTGCCCTAGAATAAATATCTATCAGATGCCACATAACACAACAGATTACTATGAAATAATAATCTAGTTTATAACTACTGTACACTGAGGATATTTATTAATGTTACACGTTTAAGCTGTTTTAAGAAGAAAATGCCCGTCTTTGAATGTAGCAATCAAGCATATGTTAAATACCAGTGGTTTATTTGTTCTTTAGAAGCTGTAATAAATAAAGCTTTTAGATGTAGTGATTTACTTAATCTTTTAATATTGATTGTCATGACCTCATGACATTCTCAGTCCAACTGACCTTCAGTGCACCTCCTGCACACAAGCTATTTCACATGGACGAGTGACTCCACTGACACACATTAAAACAAATACAGAGGCACTCTCTTCACCAATCACAGAGCCTAAAAAATAGAGGGGTGTGGATCAGTTTTTGGGTGATAACCAATCACAGGGCTTACTCTTTTCAAAACATAATATTGACTCTGGGTTCCCTGGTGTTTTACTAAGCAGCAAGCGAAGCTGAGCATGGAAATATTTGTCAAAGTGAAAGAGCCTTCTGCGTATCACATTTGAGCTTTTATCACCCTATATTACAAATTTTCCAGAGCTATATCATTGAACAAACTGTCACCCATGTGGCACAGCATTATCGCAAATCTCATTAGAAGCAGCCTCAATCTTATTAGAGAGTCAGACATGTAACATGCAGCAAATGTCACTAATCACTGCATGTTTAGGCATCATTCAGATACTACAGTACTACATCCAGTGCAAAACAAAACGCTGTACACTACAACATACAGTGCAGACTTATGCCATTATATGGAAACTTGTGTGAGGTTTTGGGTATTGTATAAGTATCGATTGTGCAAGCTGGATGCCAGGACCGCCTGTCTGGCTTTCACTTCCCTCAGGGCTTTGTTGCTCATCAGGACTGCCTGCACTGGACCAGATAGCCTGGTGTTTCCCTCTGCTGCTTCTCTAATTGCGTATCGAGTGCTCTGGCCACAGCCAGGTGCCCTGTAGATTTACAGCCCCACCCAGATCACAAAGAAACCTAAGGAGAGAGAGAGAGAGAGAGAGAGAGAGAGAGAGACAGGCAAAGTGTCAAATACTGCATCATCAAATACGAAAGGAGCTCTCTGGTAGAAAAAAAATGTGTGCTTATATTTACATGCAGATTATGTATGGACACATTTATTCATTCATTTTCTATACCTGCTTATTCCATAATTCAGGGTTGGGGGGGGGGTCCTTTAATTACAGGGCCACACTTACACTCACTCCTATAGGCAATTTAGAATCACCAACTAACCTGTAGACTGTAGGAGGAAACCGGAGTACCTGGAGTAAACCTACGCAAGCACGAGGAGAACATGCAAACTCGAACCCGGGACCTACTTGCTGTGAGGCAACAGTGCTATCCACTAAGCCACCATGCTGTATGGACACATATTATGTGATTTATGTTATTTTCATTTATTCATATATACTAAAATGCATCATATTTCAAGTTTGCGTAAAGTAATATTTTGAGTCTGGGATAAGATGACAAACATGAGGAAGGCATAATAAGCCAGAAAACTGTAGGCTGAAACTAACGGTAACGACAGTAAATCTTGATTGAGCAGTAGACCAACTGGTGCTAATAAGCTCTATTAGGGGGAGGAGCCAGTGTCTGTGACTCGATTTCATCATTATGTCATGATTTAAGCCCTGCCTAAAAAATCCTGACTACGTAATTAGTGAAAAACCGTTCCACAGTCTAACTTCACAATTCATAGTTACATACAGTTCACAGTCTTAGTGAAATGGTCAACAATGCATTTCTAATGTTTATAATGTGTGTTTAGGAAAAAATACCAGAATTATTCCATCCTATGACTTCATTTAGCTCAAGCACAGAAAGCCTGGATCCAATTACAGACTCCAGAGGATATGTTCCAGTTCTATTAAACAAAGTCTTGTTTTAAGCCACATCATTAAACTCATTTTTAAGCACACTCCTTATTGATAAAAGAACTACAAATGCTTATCATTATGATTCAGTAATATGAAGCTACCATAGTATGTATCTATTTAATAACCTAACATACAGAAAAGTTTTCTACGTCTTGACATTCGCTGTGTCTAACAGTTTACCGCTGCAGTTTAGAAATGCGCTGCCAGAATCTGGAAACCAGATGCCTTATTAGCAGCACTGCAAAGGCTTGAGCAACATCAAAATCATACAGCTGGTCAAAAGCCTGCCACTCAGTCTTAAGTGTTTGATGGAGATAATGAAGTAAACATAAGAGTGGTTTGAGGCCATACTACAAAGCAGTACAAACACTCCGAAGTTTCAGTACATAATGATGTCGCTGAGCAGATCCTTGACGTGAATTACAAATTGGATGTCAATGTCATCCTGCCAATTTCATTTACAGGGGTAGATTTTATGTAAATAATAATCCTGCCAAGAATAGATTTATTATAACCCCAGCCTTCTACGGAAGACATTCTTCAGTTCATCTTCATCGCTAAGGATTTGTCTCTGGGTGTGTTAAAGAACAAAGTGATGCTTGAAAGTGTAAACAGTGGTGAAAGTTGAGCTCCAAGCTACAATGTAGCAAGTGCTAATGCCAAGAGATTTTTACTGTGGCTGTTAACATTGGCCAGCGTTCAGGTTGGAACCATCTCAACACGCAGATCCAGATTCCATTGCGTACGGATGGTGGGAATCTTCAGATGATCTAATGTTGTAATAGTGTCAGGAATTACATGGCAGAGTTTATTTTAATATAACTACACCCCCGTGGAGACTTCATAATGTACCTCAGTTTATATTAGAATCACTTTTCAGGTATCTTCATAAACTAATAAATAATACAAACAATAAGTACGTGTATGACACCTAAGGCTAACAAAAAAAAAATGAATGATTGGTAGATTTAAACAATTGTTTTTGGTAAATAGGTATAACAAGCAGACTGTTGGAACAAAATGTGAGCTTTACTTTTTATTTAGAAATGTGAAGAGTGTCTATTCTTTCCTTTTTTTCATATACTCTTATGGGCTCTTCTGTCCATCTCATGGACGTCTTGTGTGCGAAAGATTATATAACATCAACAAAGTACCTTATGAGTCTGACATATAATAGTGACAAAACTATATTTGGTTAATCTATATTTATATACTGGTTCAAAGTGAGTAACTGAAGCACACTTGATAACAGTGTGTCAAATAATAAAAGAACAGGAAAGGCCAATACATGAGACAACAATTACGGCAAGAACAAAGCACTAAAAATAACCGAAGTGATGAGAGGTCTGACAAGCTTGGAGTTTAACACTGCCTCGACTCTTTCTGGAAAAGTTTCACAGAGCAAGTGGTAGCTTAGTGATAAACGTGTTGGTCTGATGAATTGGGAGGTCATAATTAGTGCAAGCCCCAGACTGATCAAGCCGCATAAATAACGTAAATAAAACAACAATGAATAAAACAACCATACTGCTGTACAGACAGTGGAGCAATTAAAAAGAAACACACATGTACATACACACATATCTAAAGTATATCTTAAATAAAAACTAAAGAAACACATATTGCTCTAGTAATCTTCGCATTGATAAAGGCATCTGCCAGATTTAATTAATGTAGCTTTGAGGCCTGTTGTTTGCATGCAGCACCACCCCAACGGACATCCTCGTAATCTATGTAAACACAGAGTCTGGGCCCCTCATAGGTGGCCCCTCACTTATCAGTCTAAATATGCTAAGTCTAAAGTAATTATCAGCACTTTGGCATTTAATAATTAAGGTTATAGTTTAGATCCTGCCTGTAAGGCTCTACATTTATATTCCTATAAAGATTATTTAAGACGAGGTCTATTGTTTAAAGAAACACATAATTCTACAAAAACATACTTAATTTGTGGCTTAAAAACAATACGGGAACCTTAGATTTATAGAATTTAGGTATTGGTGAAAAAATGCACACATTTAAAATATGCACTTGTATGAAAAAATATAGATAAACATAATTTTGTACAGGTAAATAGGAAAACTAAGTGTCTTTGAAAGATGTTGGATCACTGTGAATCATCAGAACGTCTACCATGCATCTTAACACTGTGCTCTCTTCAAAGATATTTATAGATAACTGTATCTTGGATTGCTGTTAGAATGCTGTCTAACATTGCTGCAAAATCTCCCATAGGTGTTCGACTGGGTTAAAATTCAATGTCTGGAGGCCAAAGAATTAAATTTTTTACCATTGTAATCCTTATCAGACCGTAGAACATTATCTTGAGGCCTATTGATAGGAAGACTGTCAGCGTAGAGATCATGAGACTATGAGTATAGAAATGTTCTTAATAGGCTAAAACAGCATAACACACATATAGCTTTGACAAAACATTCCCGTTTGACCTTTTTCACCTTTTTCCACACTTTGCTGTTTACATGAAAACACAACTCATACATGCTTGCCTGTGACCTTTTTACCAGTTCGCAAAGACGTTTGTGAGATTCTTTTTAAGCCAAACGCCTCATCTTTAATCTTCAGCATAATCTATATATTAAAATGTTATTAAAATGTAATTATAACAGAGGTTACAATAACATATTAAATATTTTTTATTTTTAAAAATGTATAAACATTTTAAGGCTCTTAGATTATAAGAAAAATGCCTTTCAAATTAATCAGCCTCATTTTAATACTTTTTTTATTCTCATGAACAAGTAGGTTTGCATAAAAGTTCAGTTTAATGCATACAAAAACCAGATTCAACCTCTGCCATCTTCTTAATTACTTGAATGTGCCATATCATTTGTAAAACCAGTTTTGTATGAAAAATTCTTTCTTTTAAAAAGGTTATACTTAAATTAATCGTCATCTTTTTCAGAAACAAAATGGCATTATAGTATGGCACTATGCCTGAAAAACATCCCTTACTCCATGACCTTTATGCTCTTTAAGTCTAATCTAATGTGTGTGTCTCCACGTTAAAATGAGTGTGTCAGAGTGTGTGACCGTGTGTGGATAGTCCATGCTGGCGTACCATGAGTGGCTCGTCTTTCCAGGTGTGCGATAGGTACGGTACCGCCCACAACTGACCTTGAGTGGAGCAGAGATCACCTGAACCGACTTATAGTAATAAGATACAGATATATATAGGTATATATATATATATATACGATATATATATATATATATATATATATGCAATGGCAGTAATTCTGTTTTCAAATCAAATGCTGCAGGATGTATAAGGATGATGAATAATAAGAATAATAATAATAAATAATAAAAAAATGTATGGAAATACAATACTGTGGTTATAGAACCCATTTACGTAATACTAATAAGCCCTATACTATAAGCCATAATGGTGCTCTGGGGTAATAAACCTACACATCAATGAGACAAAATCATTTATGATGTCAGCAGAAAACACGTTTGACATATATATATATAGTGTGTATATATAGTGTATAATACACTATATATGTATATAATACACTATATATAGTGTATTATATAGTGTATATAATATTTCTATACACTTCCGATTTATGTATGTCTACCTCCTGACATCCAGCTTGAGCCTTTTTTTTTTTTTTTACACTAAGTTTGAGTTCAATTCGATTGAGTTTGATTGTTACGCAAACACAAACCGCTCTGTGATTGGCTATTTTTGGACCTCCCACTTAAAATGTGACGTATGAGGACAATCGGTAGGCGTGGCCACGTAGCGTAAAGGATATATGGGGCGGATCCAAACCCACGAGCCGGGTACGACTCTGTCCTTTCCGAAAAATTAGCTGGAAGGAGTACAGCTCCGGCAGTCAGGTACCTGAACGAAGGCACTAAATAAATAAAAAATAAAGTCACACAAAGGGAACTAATCAAGAAAACGAAAAAAATGCCAGCGAATAAGGACGGCGACGGTGGATGGAAGACCTTTCTGTGGAATTCTGAAAAGAAAGAATTTTTAGGACGTACCGGCAGCAGTTGGTGTAAGTACTCGACATGGTTTTTTTCCCCCCTTTTCAGTCCACAGCGTCTGGTTAAAGTGTGTGTTTTACATGTTTGGTTGAAGTTTGAGGATTTTAGGACAGCAGCCTGAAGGTAACGGACAGACAGACAACAGGTCACAGCACCTGCTCTGACTTTCCTCAACGCGCTGCGTCGTGACTTGAAATGAAAGAAATGAAAAGAAAAATGGTCGAGAGAGAGAAAAATGAGAGAGAGAGAAAGAGAAAGACAGACAGACGCCCTCACGCTGCCATGGCATAACGACACACACACGTCTAACACACGCATTAGCTATACCAAAAGCCATAATAGATAGAAACACACATTTATTTATTTATATATGCACCACTTTAACGTTTCATATAGTTTAATAAAAACCTGTTGAATATCTGAATTTATACTCAATCAATAAAAATCTATATTAATAAATATAAAACTCAATACTTTAGCTGGGCAAGCTAGTAAATGAATAGCAATATATAAATCCAGTTAAGCGAAGTTTTCAGATGCCAAAATAAACCAATAGTTTGTTTGTTTTGTATTTTTCCGATTTTAAAAGGTCGCCGTTATTATAAAAATAACAATTATAATAATTATAATGATGATAATGATTTGAGTTTTGTGTTTCCGCTCAAAGCTGTTTTTTATTTTTACGGTGTCATTACAATGGCGTTACGTCATAGTATTTAGGCAGGAAGGCAAAAGCGCTTATAACTCTTTTTATTTTTTGCATAAAGGTTCATTTCCACCTCCCCAAGGTGAATCAAGGTGATTTCAGGCCTGCTATGTTCACCGCTCATTCACTGGACACTGTATGGCGGACACACTTAACAAGATTAAACCTCTTATTTATTATTATTATAATCATCTTCCTGTCCCTGTTTCTGCGACGTGCATCCATATATTTTTTTCCATTAGTGTCAGTTTTTAGATATATATTTTAAGGGTGTTTTTGGAGAGAGATCAGTGTGAGTTGATAGTTTATCACTCATAAGCAGTCATATCTGTGTGTGTGTGTGTGTGTATCGCAATGAGACAGTATAACACATGGCTCATTCTTCATTCAAAGACCTAGAAATCAGTTATAACGGGTTAAATATTGAAAAAAAACCCAGTTAAATATTTATTACACAAAGTTAACATCGACTTTGCCTTAGTTTAGTTTCAACAGGTGATGGATTTTGGTTTAAAACGTTAGATCGGTGCTGCTAAAATGGTGGCGTTTGTTGAGTGACTTGTCGCTTAAACCGGATGCCTTCTAACATCATGTGGGGAGTCAAAGCGTGACGCTAACCAACGTTAGCCAGGGTGATTTTCAGCACCCGGCTGGGTAATTTCTGTCACTACGCGGTTAAAAAATGTAGACATTTAGAGAAGTTTTCGATTAATGTGATTATAACGTTACTGGAGCTGCGGTGTCAGTTATGTTACTGAGGGGGAAAAAAGTCATATCGATCGGGTTGCTAAACTGTGAGCTAAACGCTAACCGGGTGAACTGGACGGTTATTTACAACTGGCTTTAGTTACTTACTGAGTTGTGATAGACGTGTTTAGTGTTGATTTTTCCTTTATAATGATCTGATAGTGTGGGTCGTCAACCTACCGCTCAGATGTTGGTGTATTTTTTTAGAAAAAGTTTTTTAAACTTTGCTGGCTGCCGAGTTGTTAAAAAAAGAGGAGGAGCTTACAGGAACTGAGACACCAAACTATCATGGCTGAACAATCTGAATGAAACCCTCTATATTTATTCACTTCCATTCTGTATCTGTCACCGTATGTCCATGCTTTCCCCTTTATCATGTGAGTCATTGATTCTTTGGTCAGATTTTAAAGGAAAACCGGGAGTCACAAATAAACCTCATGTCACCTCAGTTGAGGAACATAATGTACATGAGCTCCAGGATGGCAAACCCATCTCCTTCACCTTATTCATAGAAAGAAAGATCCACATAAAACCAGTTATTGTCATTTTTCTTACTATTGTCTCGGAACAATGCGTCTGTAAAGGTGCTTCCTGCAGATTTGTAAGCTGTTTATTACAGAGGGTCAGAGAAGCAGAAAAGGTTGCATACCATAAAACCCCTGTGTTTGTCGAGCAGCTGAATCTGTCTGCTGTTGATGGGGGTGGGCTGCGATGTAAGCAGGGCATTTTTAGACCCTGTAGGGCAATTTTAGCCCTCTCGCACCCTCACTTTATGTAGTTCTTCTTACACAGAGGGAAATGTGACAGAGCTGGTGTGTGTGTGAGTTTGCCGCTCTCAGTCTGTGGCATTCGCAAGAGTGTGAGAGATTTCGGAACTGTTGGGACTTGTGTGGCAGGTTTTGCCAACTTTACACAGCTGACATGGGAAACAAACTTCCCCATATGGAAAATCTGGAAGTCCCTAGTCATAGGCGTCACATGTCACAGATGATTTTGCTTAGTTTTGGCATTTTGTAGGGAATTCTAACATTGTGTTAGTATCTATGAAAATAAAACACGTTTATCGACAGAAAGTTGATCTCACTCAGGGGTTCAGTGTATTGATTTAGGAAAATAACACAGTAATTTATTTAGTTAGTAATTACATACTAATTCAGCTCTATTACTATAAATTTATTAAGATGCTAAATTGGGCACTTTTAATAACTTTATTTCCTCTATGACTAGTTAACTTTGCACTTTTATTTTTACAGTTAAAATCTTCATCTTTTATGTCATCTTCTACGGCTGCTTGGCTGGAATTTTCATTGGCACCATCCAGGCGATGCTCTTGACCCTAAGCAACTACAAGCCCACGTACCAGGACAGAGTTGCACCCCCAGGTATTAAACCACAACACTGTCACTGATGTGAACACATTTTAGTGTTTTTGCCACACAACAACACTTGAGTTTGTTTTAAACTACAACAGTGAGATGATAAACTTTGTGTAACAAGTGAATTCATTTCAATTTGTTGACTAGCTGTTTTCCTGAACGACCAACAGTAATAAATGCTGTAACATTATTACACCTTTCACAATTTATGTAGCCTTTGCCAGCAGTTCCTATAGTTTCTGTTTTAGGATTAATTATCATGTACTTTAGTAACAGTGTCTGTTTAGTTGTGCTTTAGTTAGTCAGCTAAGTTACAATCACAAGGACACAGCTATGATCATCTGGTGTATGTGATGGAGCACTGAGGATGATGCCAGAAGGAACAGTAATGTTTAACAGTGTTTCGTTCTTGCAGTTGTCATGTTTCTCCTCGCTCCAGCTTTCCTGTTTCAAAAGGAGAAAGAGCTTTTCAGCCATTTTGTTTTTTGTCCTGATCTCTGGTCAGCTCGATAGGGCTTTGCGTGTCAGCTGTAAAAGAAATGCTGCTGCTTTTCCTGATGGCTTCCATAGCATGTCAGAACTGTTACTTGTATAGAGGTGGTTCTGCTGTGACCTGGATTCTCGATAGGTCTATTATTTACTGCGAAATATGTTAACTGGGTGAGGGTGTATCAAGCTCGGTAACTAACTAAAAAAAAAGCACATGTGCTGCATGGTATTTGAAGTTGCCTTCTTATTGTTCAGTTGCCTTCTAGACTTCTTATTGTTTTAATGCCAGACATTTGGCCAACCCAGCCTCCACAGTTTTGGGCCAGTGAATGTTTGCACAGTGTGTGCTGTCGCTTGGCATATATTTTAACTCTATTCAGAGTTTGACAGTGTGCTGGTGCCATTTCCCTCTGAAGAGCAGCAGCCTCTGTGCAGATCGTTTCAGTCAGCGAAAGAGGCAACATGAGTAGGTGCCGAGTGGAGCCCAGCAGAGCGCGCTACGATTGGAAGCTATGATAAGGGAAGGAGGTGGTAGACACTCTCTCTGCTCTGAAGTCCCACCCTCCTCTCAGGGGCTAAAAGTTTCCATTGTGTGAGCAAAACACGTGAAGTGAAAAGTAAAGGGGGGGGGTAGCTTGGGCACCCTTAAGCTGAGTCTGTACATGTTTGTGTGTGGTAGAGAAAAATATTTATAAAAGTGTTAAAAGTGTGTCAAGAGTTTCAGTATGAAAAGAAGAAATGCACAATTATGCAAAGACCGTTAAAAGAAATCCTGACCTTGCAAGCAATGCGAGGGTTCCTCCTACTCATTCCCCCTCGCTGACTGTGCGCTTAACCACGCCCCAATTTGGCCTTGCGCTCGAGCTGGGTGGAAAATTACTGCCAGGCTGAGAACAGGAGTTTTTCTTCTGAATATCTAACCATGACAATTAATGGATTTGGCTTTAGCTGTTCAGCAGAGCAGATGAGTCCACTTTTCAGACATAAAGCAATGAAACAGAGAAATGACACAGTCTCATTTCACGAATGCAAATGTGTTGGATAAAAAGTCTATTCTCTCCTCCTCAGGCTTATCCCACACCCCACGCTCCGATAAATCCGAGATCTCCTTCAGCCTGCAAGAGGAAGACAGCTATAGACTATACATCAAAGCCATGAAGGAAATGCTGGAGCCATACAGAGAGGAAAAACAAGTGGATGACATGAAATTTGAAGACTGTGGAGGTACGCAGTGATTTAAGAGCCAGTTACACACACTGTATAACCATGTTATTATAAACTAATGTAGACCACACATTGTCACATAGCAGAATATCACAACGGGGTATGTGCTAGTTTTATGATGTTGTGAAGAATTAAGTGCTTTGTGTTTGCACAAACAAAAAAATAAATCAATGGATTGCTCAGTTAAATCTCTTAGCAAAGCAACATCAACAGGGATACGTGGAATTGTTTTTGAACATCACAATTTAAAAAAAAAAAAGTTAAAATTTCTTGTGGTGTACAAATAAAAGATGGCAACCTGTTTTTTTTTTTTACCCCTGCAGTGAACTAGGCTCATGCTGCTGCTTCATGTATATTAGAGTTTAGATACTTTAGGATTGACTCCTGTCTTGTGTTGAATGTTTAGATGCTCCTGGCCACTACAGTGAACGCGGGGACCCGGAGAGTGACTCAGGCGAAAGGAAGGCTTGCCGCTTCAAGAGGACCTGGCTGGGCAGCTGCTCAGGCCTGGACGACACTAGCTTTGGCTTTAAGGAGGGAAAGCCTTGCCTTATTGTCAAGCTCAATAGAATCGTCAATTTCAGACCCAGGGTGAGTTCTCTCAGGCATTGGAACACATTTGGAATTCATATCGAATATCTAAATCATTCCTGCTTGTATTAGACTGGATCGTTTGACTTGTAGCTGACGGATGCTTCTTCTATTGTTCTTTAGCCTCCCAAGTCCAATTCATCATTTCCTGTGACTGCTAGCGGGCTGCTTAAACCGAATGTGATTCCTATTTACTGCACCAGCAAGGTAAAAGGAGTTATACATTTTATGCAAAAAAAGGAATTATAGACACACATTTAGTTAAAATCACCTGCTACACATGACCAACTCTTTAAACTCTCTCATTGGTGTTTAACATATTTTCCCCTCTATGCTCTACAGAAAGAAGAAGATGCTGAAAAAGTTAGAGAGATCAAGTACTTTGGCTTGGGCCAGGGATATCCTCTGCAGTACTATCCTTACTATGGCAAGCTGCTACACCCCAATTACCTCCAGCCCCTTGTGGGCATCCAGTTCGCCAACATCACCCATAACGAGGAGTTGCGTATCGAGTGCAAAGTATACGGAGAAAACATCGATTACAGCGATAAAGACCGTTACCAGGGACGTTTTGACGTCAAAATCATGGTCAAATCATGACCACAGCTATGAAAATAGCGCTTTTACTCTGCCCATTTCAAAAAGTTATATAATTTAGACAGATGGAAAAAAAAAATATCTATAAAAGTTCAATAAAAAGAAACGAAAAAAAAACAAACAAACAAAAACCACGACTAGTCTTGAACAAACTTTCATAACATACGGGACCTACACTTAATCTGTATGCTTTACACTAGCTTTCTCTGCATATGTTTAGGGTTAGAATGTAAACAGTACAGGAAGAGTAGCAATAGCAAAGTATTTATTCTACTGTAAATGAGAATATTCCTTGAGCCATGGGACATGTTCATTCATTACTGTAAATTATGATTCCACTACTGATGTAGCGAGCAGTGTTTCTGTCCCTGAGTATTTCTGCCTAGTGTGGTCTCGCTCTATATTTTTTTGGAGTGTGCAGTGCAGTAGTCGCATACAATGGTCCTTTCCAAGCCATGTTCTCGTTTCTGTTGTCTTATGTGAGTCAGTTTAGTGGTCCAAGGTGTGTGAGCGAGTGAAAGAGAGGAATGTGTGTGTGTGCGTGTTTGTACAATTAAAAAAAAAATAGTGGCATGGTACGCGCTGATATCCCCAGGTCCGTATGTGAGTAAATGACTGCACTCCATAGAATCTTTTTTTTTTCTTCTTCTTCTTCTCTTTTTGACTTATTTTATTGATTGTGGGGAAAAGTACTTTTACATCGTTTCTTTTATTTGATCATCTTGCAGTGTGGGAGTTTGGGGTTAAATGAATTTTACTTTCTTTTCCTTCAAGTGTAGAAACTGTGTGTATCTAGTCTGGAGAATCGGCTCCATTCTAGAATGGAGGACTTTTCCTCCCTATGGTCACCGTGGCAACTCAGTGCTTTAATTTAAATTTGTTTTGGTTTTTTTTTTTGTTTTGTTTTTGCTGGAGACATCACAATGTGGTGTAACTTTCTAATGAATGTTTTAGCCATTTACATGGTGGAAGAATTTTATATTTATGCAGTTGTACAATTTTTTTTTTCTGCAGGAAAAAGTGTATTGTATGAATCCAGATACCAAAGTCACTGGTCAGATCCAGTGCAGTAACCCATGTAATATGATGTTTCATCAATGTTAAAAAGTACTTCAAAGTCAATGTTGAACATCAGAACATCTGTCAGGAGTTGCATCTGCTCTTGTCATTTTATTTAATACAGGTGAGGCCTAAACAAATAAATGTACAAACAACCAGACCGTTGTCTTCTTTTTCTTTTTTTTTTTTAATACAAAACAACCACAATGAAACCAGCATGTGTGCACAATGACTTTATACACAGTCAGCCATCTAAAATCTTGAAGAAATATTGGACCTGCAAGGAAAAGAATAAGAGATCACATAAATATAAAACAATAGAAAATTCTGGCCAATAAAGGACGTGCGGTTAACTGAACTGCACTGTCAGCTTTTTTATGTCATTATTTCTCAGCACTTTGTTTTTCTGTTCTCATGGCAGCACCGCAGATAAGCGACTTGCTTTATTTCATAACGTCTAACTTTCCCAAAACAGGCTTGTGAAAGCTACATGTGTGTTTACAAGAGTGATTCCCAGTGAGTGAGTGCTGTCGGTATAGATGTGTACCCGCGTGTGCATGGCCTCTCTGAGAATGTGCTGGCCGAGCTGCCCAGCAGGCAAATGATTAACAAGGAGCCGTTTGTTAGAGAGTCTGCACAGATCTGGATCTGGTGTGAAACAATGATGCAGAATGGGCCAAAGTTACTGGCTGAAAAGCACAAAGCCCTTCCTCCACTTAATTCTGCTCTTCTTTTCCCGGAGACATTATGCATGCTGTGGGTTTGATTCAGCCTACAGCAGACTGTCATGGGACCTGCGTACTCTGGCTCACGTGACTAGATGTGGAATTAATTGTGAAGGCGAGTAAACGTTCGTCAGCGGCTCTCTGGCTCACACTGCCTCAGTTCATGACTGAAACAAAAGTGAATGAGATCAGAGAGGACTTACTTCCAGTAAGCCGTCCTCTGGAAGGTCGGTGCAGTGGACGGCGTTCTGCACTTTGTTCTTGCCGTAAAGAGCTCGTAAAGTCGAGGGCCGCAAATGACGAGCAATTTCCTGGGAAAAAAAAAACCCACAGACATGGCGGTTCATCGATACGGTGCAGCTCAAACAGTGGAATAAACCAACAGCTGAACCCAAATTAACTCAGGTGAAGATCTACATGCAGGGAAAGATATGGAGCCTTAGAGGATTCAGATTACTTCCCCATTTACATTTAAAGCATCTGATTGCTCATCATGTTTGTAAAACAACAGTAATAATAGTTACTTCCTACTCATACCTCTGTACCCAATCAGAAAGCCATAAAGATGACAAAACACTATTCATTTTACTTAATAATTGTGTTAATAAGCGTGACAGCTTTACCAGAGCTGTAAGCAAAATATACTATGAATAATGAATGAAAAGAGGAGATAAACTCCTGGCTAGCCAACAGGTTGCGGGTTAGTTTCTTTAATCCGAGCATGTTTTAGAAGCGATGTTCAGCATGCAGAGCATGTTCTAATGCAGCAATACGAGAGAGAAAAAAGTTCCCAAACCAGGAATAGATAGACTCTGCCTTTCTCTTTTTTTATATCTGTATTAACACTTTAAGTATCACTGAATGCGTCATCACGAGCTATTGACAAACACGCCTTCTGCCGTTTCCTTTTGGTTGTTCAGTAGTGATTCAGTGATGGAAAGATGAAAGCACAAAATTAAACATTAGAACATTTTTTTTCTGTAGCAGATGATTACATTTTTATTGACCGAAGATTACATTTTTAACATTCTTTTATAAATACAAACATTTAATGGTGTAAAATATCCACAAGCTGGACTCCAGTTACCAATTCCTTTACTTTAACTTGCAATTATCCTATTTATAAAATTGCACAACTGAGAGTTTAATAGTGAGATTTAAACCCAAGACCTTCTGCTCAGAAAACCTCTAACCAAAAAAATCTTAACCACTTTGCCTTCTCTTTATAAACAGAATAAGCGTTCTTTACTTTCTTTAACCCTTGAATACTCACTTAGGTAAAGTTAAAGGTTAAACACAAAAACTTTACCTAGGACTAGCACACAGCACTGACACTGGAGACAGCAGGTCTCATGATAGCAAGTTCTCATCCATAATCATAATCACTATTTATCAAAACACCCGATTCTTCTAAATCTGCTTAGAATCAGGTCTCAATTGTTTAAGGAATAAACCAGTCACGTCCCTGTAAACAAGCTGTTACTATGGAATCTGTACCATATTAAGAGGAGTCCGTTCATATAACCCAGTGGTTTGCGCGTCTTTAGCACTAACATTAGAGATGCTGTTCAAAAAAATAGATAGATAGACAGACAGACAGACAGACAGACAGACAGACAGATAGACAGATAGACAGACAGATAGACAGACAGACAGACAGATAGACAGATAGATGAGTAGATAAAGATAGATAGATTGATAGACAGACAGATAAGTTCTTTCTATCTTTTCCTAAAGTGTCAATAGGAAATATATCAGTTTACATTTATTTTGCCATTAATTGTAATAACCTAGTGAGACTTTTGTTCGCACAAAGAGTCTGACATGTTTCTTTTGACAAGCCGCAGTTCTTCTGTATATCTGTGTGAAACACTGGCTGTTAACAGACTCCTTGTGCAAAGAATAATCTGACTGGATTATTACAATAAAAAAATAAATGTTTGGAAATTAACCGATATTTCCTATTGACACACTACAGAAAAAGATAAAAAGATAGAGTTCTAATCATTTTGGGCATTATTGTAAACTCTACAGCACAATGATATTTGTTTCCTTGCATATCCCAGCCTGGAGGTTTGGGGTCAGAGCACAGGGTCAGCCAGGACACAGCGCCCCTGGAACAGGAGTCGGGTTGCTGAAGGGGTCGACAGTGAAAGCCTGGTGGTGGAAGTATATCGTAAATAGTTTGGTTAATAGTATTGGGGGGGGGGGTGGGCGGGGAATTAACTTTAACCAAATAAGATGGCTTAAACAATATTCTATAGTCAGTACTCAACTGTGGGATGGGGACTGATTTCACTGAGAACTTCTTTATAGCAAATTTTTTCTTACGTAAAGTCTGTGTGTTCATGCTTTTCGCAGCACTGCCATCTCACTGCCCTTTTCTGTAGAAAGCTGAAATTAATACCAGGTCTTGACTGTAATTCTTGCTTACATGGTGTTCTGCACTGAAAGACCAGTTGGTCTTCCGAATACAAAAGGACATGGACTCTAGTGTCCTGCTCTAATCTCCGTTGTGAGAAAACCTAATCTACCTCCCCTAGCCATGCTCAAAGGACAGACCTCGTCCGAATGGTAGTAAGCCTCAGTGAGACTTTCCCAACTTTCCCATCTGTCTGTCACTGAAGCAATACCACACCGACATGTATCAGGAGCTTGTCGAGCTCATAATCCCGTCCTCAAAGCCAACACATTATTATAAGTTTAGGAAGGGTTTAGTGGTAACAACGACCACACATACAATGAAAGAAAGTTTTTATTGTAAATTACTGTTTATGGGAAATAAGTTTCAGGACACACATTATTAAATATCTGCACATTAGTGTGTTATAGAGTGAGTCCCTTCATTACATTCAGTGCACCAGGCAAATATTTCAAAGCCGCACCAGTGTAATGATATCCTTCCTGTCTAGGGAGTTTCAGTGTTTCACAAGGCATAGTCTGGAACACCACTGCAGAAATAAATAAATAAATCATAAATCTCCAAGATTCAACAAATATAAAATGATCATTTCAGGCAAATAAATGTGATTAAAGAGGAATAACACACTGATTTGATTTAAACAAGCCAATCGTAATAAAACAGCCAAACTTCTCCTAAAAATGTCAATACACATGATGTCATACGGCTGCATGGCTCAGGGACAAACACACTGTAACGTCAAGCTTTCCCACACCAACACAATATCTGTCATTGTCTGCTTGATGCTGCACTCTTTGCTTGATGCTGCACAAATTTGTACCAGATCTCTATAGACGGTTTAGTGTTGTGTTTAGAGTCAGTTGCTTTTTATAATCAGGTAAACTAGCGTTTGTGCTACTTCAATCTCAGTACAAAAACTATTAAAAGACGTCAGGCTAGGAGAAGTGGGACCACTTAACTACCTACACAAACAGCACTTTATATACCCCAATGACGAGTGGACCAAAAAAACCAGTGCTATTTGTCTGAATATGCGCATCAAAACACTCTGAATCGAAGGGATTTATGAAGAGGATAATAACCAGAATGGATGATAAGTGATTTGTATCTCAGCTGATAATCACTAATAGAAGCTGCCTAATGTATTTACTTCCTGATCTATTTAAAATGGCGACTTTAAAACAATAAATAAATGAATCAGATTATGCCTTATGATGTTTTGGTGTAGCTCTTTGGGTTTTTCTTCGCTAATGGACAAAAAGGAGGATTTCACCATAAAAAACAATGCAATAGCAAGTTTCACAATATTGTGAATAATGTTGAAGGAAACAAGAGGAAATACTACTTCTTAAAAAAAACAACATATCTATAAAAATTATAATGAAAAGCTGCAAGAAAGATTAAAAATGTGTGTGTAATGTTCATTATTATTATTATTATTATTATTATTATTATTATTATTATTATGGTTTTAATCAAAGACAGATTTTTGCCCATTTATTTAAAGGATGACAGTATATAATGTGGGGATTTTAATTTAAACTAACATTTCATTACAAATGATTTATTGTTGGGTCAACTGGTTATAGGCTGTGGGTTTAAAGGCTGCTGGTAGAATGCTTATAAATGTCAGGTGACGGCACACGATTGAGCAACCTTCAATTTCAATGCACAAAACAAGATGCTTCGGAAACAAACCTGCAATACACACATTCTAAAGATCCAGACACTCCGATACAGTTCTATATTTAACAGTCTTTATATACCACAAAGTCCTGAATAACTACCCTATGGTTCCACAAGAACATGTTGTACTCTGAGTTTTGGTTAAAAAAAAAAAAGGTCATTCTATTCCACTCTCTTTGACAGACAAAAGCTTCCTGTGTGCTGCCTTTCTGTAAAATAAATGGCCGCTTAGGTGATGCTACATTACTTTAGCCGCTGAGATCACTGTCTGGCTTCACACTCCCTCTACGTTCAGAGTCCATTACTTCATGTTTATTTACAGAAAGAGCCATCTCTCTTACATTTTAACCCTTAACTTGCTTAATGAAACAACTGGACTCTGGTAGAGCCTACTAGTATAATGTAAGGGTGGTTTGCCTTCCAATATCTTAGTAAAAATATTACTATAAACATCTGGCCATTTATAAAGAACGAATAGAACAGTTACTCGTTCGATAACATGCACCAATAAGATTTGTACACCTTGAATGCTTCCAATATGTACGAGTCAACATTTGTGGATCAAAATCTTTAATCGAAGGTGTCCTAAAACCAAAACAATAGCTATTCTTGTCTTAGGACAAATTCCTTCGATCCGCTTCAAATGTTAACTACTGTACATTATATGTTCAAAAGTATGTGGACACCTTTACCAGAAACTGCTGCCACAAATGTTAAAGCACACGGTTGTCTGGAAAGTTTTTATAATGTTATAGCATTACATTATTACTTCGCTGTAACTAAAAAGACCCAAACACTTTCAGCATAACAATGCCAATGTACACAAAACCCCTGAGCTCCATGAGGACATGGTGTGTTATGACTGTAATAAATAAATTGGTGTTTTACGCAGAGCCCCGAGCCTAACCTACTGAATGATAAAATCCCCATAGCTATGCTAAAAAATTTAGTCTAGTAAAAATCATCTCTAGAATTGTGGAGGTTATTATTAATGTTATTATTATTAAAGAAGTAAAAATAAGACTAAATATGTAATAGAATGTTAAAAAAACACAACATGAATGATATTTTTACAGCCAGCGCATAAGCCCAACATAAGTTGGGTTATTCGAAATGCTGCAGGAATCACCACAAACATCATAAAAAACAGCAGGTTGCTTTAACCACAGACCAGATTTAGCACATAATAGAGGACTGTATTCAGAAGCAAACCACACTAACTCCATGTTAGGAAACAAGCAGGGTGCGTGAGACTGCTGGTAAAGTTCACCTATCACATCGCTCAGTTGCTGTGCTGATTTACCAGGGCCATAATTAAGCCTTGTTAAAATCAGTCTCCCCAGAGACTACTGCCATGGTAACTGCAGATTTTCCTGAGCTCTACCTTGATGGTCAAACGGAGTATGAAGATATTTAACACAAAAACCCTAGAAACTACTTTATTTAGTATGTATAACTTAATTCAGTTGAATAAACAGCGATCTGTCTCTCTCTTAGATAGATAGATAGATAGATAGATAGATAGATAGATAGATAGATAGATAGATAGATAGATAGATAGATAGTCAAAATAATCTCCAACAGCATACTTTTATATACATTTTATATTTTAATAGCGGTAAAATGTTAGGATAATTCCTAGGGTCCCACACTACTTTGATGGCCCCCAGCCTGTTTTATTAGTAGCTACAGCGCGGAGTGGGTGTGGTAGTGGGCCCAACCTTAGATTCTTTTATAGAGCTCAAAGCTGCTAGCAGCACCCTTAAAGACCCCACCATATTATGATCAATTAATGATTATGTTTAATGCTGTGGCGCAGACACAAAACCTGGGCTTCTATTAGCAATTAAAGCAATTATTCTTTCCGTCAGGCCGAAAGCTGCTGTTTCGCTTTCTTTTGAAGATAATGAGTTAATTCAAACTGCAGTTAACACTTTCTGTCAAATCAAATTCAAGAGCTTGGTAACCCGGTGTTATGAAATGTTAACTGTCTAGACAGAACCAGCCCAAGGCATAAGCGAACAAAGCCGGCTGTTTAGGGCCTTTGTGGCCACTCAGGGGCCTGAAAGAGTACACGAAATGACAGATTGTTAAAAAATATTTTTTTTAAATATATTTTATGTCAATGAACAGACAATTTTTAAATTCTAGGATGCGTGGAAAGATAAAAACATTGTCATGATGTAAGCAGCTACAACAAATCAAACCGATAATGGGTTTACAACGTGCAAATAATCAGAGATTGCCGATAATTAGTCATACTGGTTGCACCGAGGGGTCCCTAAGTAAATTTTTGCTTACGGTTTCCGAAATGCTTGATGCGGCCTAGTGTCTACAGATACCTAACTAGAGATCAGATTTGTTACATTAAAACAAGATTACCTGGAACCTTAGTATACAGTTCAGGTTAAATACTACAGGTAGGATGTGCTGTACACTATTCTGTTACTGTATTTTTACACATGGAACCAGAGTCCGTGACCAGCTAAGGCAAAGTTCATTGGCAGCTAACACGATCTGTCAGCACAGTACAATATTCATGATCTCTGGCACCACATGAGACAACTACAACTGAGCTTAAGCTAAGCATATGCTTATTCACACTTAAAACTTCAGTTTTCATTTAAAACTTTATTCTGACACTAAAACCAGAATGTTGCGAATAAACGTACTTGTTTATGTGTTTGAATTCTCATGAATAAGGTCACAGCAGGCGTAGCTCGTGTCTGCAAAACCACTGACGTTGAGGTGCCATGTTCATGGGAACAAGACGCCTCTTTTGTGTTTAAAAGGTCATTTCAGGAAGCTCTAAACGTTTGTTCTCGCAGTTTGGTAAAAGTTGTATTCACAGGAAAGTGTATCCTTGAACAAAACATTTTAACTCACACACAGAATGAGAGGTAATCAGTAGGTTAACATGACCACAAAGCTTTAAAAAAAAATTATTTTTTTGTTTCTGGATATTTTTTTAATAATTTCTTGTCATAGTAAGCCATAGGAACAGTTATAGCAAAAATTCTACAAACCCCAGTTTCAATAAAGTTGGGACGTTTTGTAAGACTAAATGAAAACACTGTTTTGGAACATGTTGCAGGATAGATTAACAAACGGTTTTCAGAAGAACACATTCTGTCTGTCAGCTTCTAAAGCATATTATTAAGAAAATCCAAGGGTACATGTGTGTACTGTTTTGTCAACAGCAAAACAACAATGGCCAGACACTCACATGCTCTCATGTCAAAACACAGGCTGAAGTAAGGCTGATAATTTAATGATCAAAAACAATTCCTAATCCAAGACCTTTAATTATGACTATTATTATAAATATTGTTTGGATTATATCCTTACAATACTTATTATCTTTATTTTTAACCCTATTTTCCCCACCAGTTTGGTTTCTTTGCCAATACCCACCTACCAGCTAGCCCCATTACACATCTACTAACTGGGATAGATTACCTCTTCATTAATTATCTATAAATCCAGTAAACCACATCCTTTAAATGTCGGCCAGTGATCGACTACTGTCCCTGTGATTGATAAGGTGGTGGGAATGTCCCATCTTTTCTACCCAGACAGCATGGCAAATGCTGAGGATTTACACAGGAAATTGTTGTGACAGGATCATTCAGTAATATGCCAATATACGCTTAAACTAAAAAAGCATTAGCTTTGTATACTAAAATTGTCTCATTAAACAACAGGAAATATAAGTATTCCTTGAGCCAAAACACAAAAATGTTTAAAGTAAAAGCAGACCACTTTTTATGAGTTCTATTCTTTAAATGGGTCTCAAGGAACCTTATTGTCTTCAACCAAGTCTGAGGTTACACACCAACATAGGAGGTTAAAATCACCCGAGACATTTAGGAATAAACATAAAAGCTTTTAAAACGAACAGACCCAGATAGTTTACGATACTATTAAATCACAATCAGTGCTATAATCTATAGAAAATAGTACTATCTAAAGCCAAAAGCTGCATGATTGATCACACTGTCAGATTATTATTTGTTGAAGGAAAGCAAAGAGGTTTCTAAACACCCTCTCTGTAGAGTTGTACAAAAGAATCTCCTGAAAACAGACAATGCTGAAATTTAAAGCACATATCTGGAACTACGAGTATAGATTTAAACCATACTAAAAAAAAATAACAAACATGACATAAGTGCTTAAATAATAAACATTACTATTGAAACAAACTGCTATAGAACCTAATACTGGAAATGCTTTTGACAATGAAATATAATTTTTTGTTGCAGTTAAACAAGTTTAAAAGCTTTAAGCTGAAATGAAAAAGGGGAAAATCTTTTACTTATCACTTCTCATAAACTTTTAAACTTTCTTTTTCAATGCAGAAGGATTTCGAACTCAAAGGGAAGTGGTAGCTCAGTGGTTGAAGGGTTGGACTGCTGATTAAAACATTGTGGGTTTAATTCCAGGTCCCATTAAGATGCCAGTGCTGGAACCTTGAGCAAGGCCTTTAACCCCTTAACTGTTCAAAAGCATAAGAAATAGAAATAAATTTAAGTCACTCTAGATAAGGGGTGTCTGCTAAATGCCAGAAAAGCCAGTACTTGCATCACTATTATTTGAACTACATATACTAATTTCCCCAAACAATAAATAAGGATTTTAGATGTTTATTGCTAAATATATATTTCTTTAGAAGGCACAAGTTACACTAGCATATAAACATTACTCTCCAGTATTAGTAAAATGTAATTACTTATATTGCTTATGTTAAGCTGGAAATGTGGAAAGTTTGATAAATATTATATTGAAAAAAAAGAATGCAGAATGTAATCTTAAGGAAATCGTAACTCAAAATGAGGAGGAGATCCTGTGCTGTAGAGGCTGTACATGTGCATCTTTGAACATTACAATAGCCAACGGGTAAATTAATAGTCTCATGTTACTAGCGTAGCACAAAGTTAATCTAAATTATAGCTTTGTGGCTGTGTGCAGCATGCTATGCATTGTGTGCATCTCTCGCTCCGTCCTTCCCTTTCTATTCTCTTGCTTGTACTATTGTTAGTTCCTCCCAGCCTAATCAGGAAAGCCACTGCTCATGCTGGTGACTGAGTGGATTGAATGTGAATGTTTTTCATTAGTGATTTATTAGATTTATTTGATGAAGTGACTGCTGTCTGTCTTTAGATCATTTTTACAACTCTAATAGAGAATGGATATCTTTAAATCAGATATGGGATGCCTAAATATGTGTGCTATTAATTATGTTCAATGTATTAAGACAAGAATGTGGACTGCTGTCATAATTCCACATTTATTCTGTAGATTGTAGATTGCTATGCTTTCACTGAAGGTTAAGGTTTCTTTAACATCAGTGCAGCCACCTTTTAGATTCTACCATCCTTTACAAAAAGAAGGCCTGGCTTTCAAGTAGCTTTGTTGACGTTACTGTAAGTCACTTTTTCTATTTTAGTAACTGTGTACGAGACTTGAGGTAGGGTGTTTACAGTAAGACAGGTTTTATTACAATTTACATTTACATAATTTATCAGACACCCTTATTCAGAGTGACATACAAAAGTGCTTTTAGTCTTATCATTGAACAGCTCAATACTGGTACATTAAATCATAATGAACAGTTAATGTATAGTAAAGGATATAAATAAAGTAGCACTAGGTTTACTGCACTTTGACAGGTGTAAAATTAATGTGATTGTATGGTTGTTATACATCCATACATTATCTACAGAAATAGCATAGCCTTCACTGCCAGTTTCTGAGTGTAGGTTAATTTATACTCATTTGTTTGTCTCAGGTACATAAAAAGAGTCGCTGGTGGTGCTAGAAGTGCTCCATAAAGTCATAAACTGCTGGGATTTTCTCTATCTAATGTAAATTAAAATTCCCTTGATCTTTTGACATTGGGAGGCCATTGTGCTATAAAACATTCTGCAGGTTTCAGAAGTCAGAACTTTGTTGTTACTCTAAAAAAAAAATTATATTGAAGGCACTTGGCCAAAATGATAGGATTTGGAATGTAACTATTCTATGACGCAATAGAGTGGATAAGCTCTGCCCCCGCAAAAAAAAATGGATGCCTGCTACGATGTCACTGTTCACCACCCACCAATTCACACGTACACGTGATAGCTAAATGACAAGCTGGCTTCCAAGACAATACGCTGTGCAGTTCCAAATTGTAAACAATGCATAACCTTCCATTAGGAAACAGTGGATTAGCTTTATTTTTAAGTAAATTTCTAGACCACGTCAGTAAAAGCTCAGTCATTTGGTTACTGCATTTTTGGCTGGCTTGCTTTTAAACAAAGCACAATTCAATGCTGAATTTTCTGAAAGACTGAGATTAAAAAAGAATACTGTGCTGAGTCTGCTGAATACACACAAGCGTGAGTAACTGTTTTTATGAATCTTATGTGATCACTGTTGTATTGTGTGAATAACTGTTAGCCAATCATAGCAGTGGGCGTATACTTCTGAGACAGGAATATGTTATGCCTGTTCAAACTGAGCGTTTCAATGGGGTGGGGTTTTGAAAAATGACAGAAGATTATCATTGATGACAAGAAGATGATTACTTCTTGAGAACATGAGTGGACGGCAAAGAACAGTACAAAATGAGAAATAAGTAAGTTGCTCACTCCTTAATGTTAAATAAATAATGCTTACAATGTCTAAACACTGCTCTCATCACTGTGCAGCACTGTGTGAATTGTGACTTTGCCTATTTCCATGGCTACCTCAACACTACACCGATTTATGCAAATGATGGTGTCCTGTGAATGTGAGTGACCATAAAACAAGAGCTGAATTCTTTAGCACATGTCAGTTTAAATGGAAAAGATAAAGCATGGGCGATATAAGAAAAAAAATTTACAATGGAAAAGTTTGTGTTTTGGTGCACTGCTTAGAATAATAAACCAATCAAACAAACCACACATGACCACACTCATGCAAATGAGTGACACGTGTCCCTATCAGCAAAGTCCCTAAGAATAGTCTACATTTACATTTACAGCATTTGGCAGACGCTCGTATCCAGAGCGACTTAACCTCAGGGACCCAGCAGTGGTGGCCTGGTGGAGCTGGGAATCGAATCCACAATCTTCAGGTTGGTAGTTCAACACCTTAACCATGAGCCACCACTTCCCCATAGTAAATTGTCGCTTATGCGATCACAATATATACACAACAAGTATCACGTCATATATTTTTATAACAACCAAAGCAGCAAAATGTGTTTCTAAAAAGATGGCCACAACTGACATAGTCAGAAAGAGACACGAAAGAAGGGAAGATTAAAAATTATTCATCACAAAACGCGGTGCTGATCTCTGAACAGGATTTACTATATTTCTCTGCTGTGTGTTTTAACGTTTTGATTGTGGATGAAAAGAAACATATCTTTTTTTAAAAGCCTTAGTCAAGCATGACCCTAACCTGCATCCTCACTTAACATTTAATAAGAAACAAATCTTTACTAAAATTTATTCTTCTTAAAATCCTAAATCAGTATAGTGAATATATAGCATAAATATTGTGGCTGGTTTTTTTTTTTATTCTAAAACTAGAAACGTATATCCGTCACCATGGTTACTGCATGCCACCAGCATGTTGCTGTGTTCGAAGAGAGATAGGATTTTAAAGGGCCCTTACTGTGCAAAACAGTACAAGCTCATTTTTTGATTACTAGCAGGAAAAATAAAAAGTCGTTGTTAATATACAACAAAGTACAATGTTACTTGTTAATATACAACAAAGTACAATGCATGGGCATTCATTTACGGTTAGAAAATTGCTAGAATATTTTTATATTATCATAGAATTCCAGTTTTAATAACACGAATATCCCACAAATACACTGTATCACTGGGTGGTTACTTCAGTGTAAAATTACCTGTGCTAATAATAAAATACAAAACAGACAATAATTAGGTTAGTAAAGTAGGGCCTAAAGGACTCTTACTTCAGGCAAATAAGAAAATATATACTATAAGTCTGAAAACACACACCTTTAGGGGTCTTTTCGTAAAATAAACTATTGAAACAATGCTCATTCAAAAAGGTCTAGTTAAACATTAGTAGCACAACAGGCACAAACTGGTTTAAAGCTGATAACACAAAGGAACTACTACAAGTGCCAAGGGAAATAGGTAATACATATCCTGTTGAACTTATATCAACAATCTGATAAATACAACAATAGCAAAAGACACAAGTACCTGTGAAACCTTTAGGAAATTTTTTGTCAGTTGGCGGACATAAGTGGACACTACATATCACGATTAGCTAAAAATACAACCAATACAAAGCAAGAGACGCCCTTATTTATTCCACCACACTTGCTTTTGAGACGATGGCCATATGGGTCAGTGACAACTACAGGCGGTAGTCGTTTGACACACACTAATGGTTTTAATTAAATATTAACGTAAACATAAATCAGATTAAAAAGTGAATTAAATATGTATCGATATAAAGGTTAAAATATCGATCCACTCCCGTGAAAAAGAAACATTGCGATAGTTAGCTGTATCCGTTTCTGCTAATTATTGACAAATATACCCTTTATCCTTTTCACAGGATATTATACCAGATTGTCTAAGGAGATGACAAGGAGGAAGCATATCAGTGATCATTTCAAAGTCCATCGAATTATCGACTCTTAACCATATGTAAGATGCTGGTTCAAGGGCACATATGCATTGTTAAACCAACAGCACTGGCAGCATTACAAATGTACACCAGCGGCACCTTGGCAACTATTTCAAGACAGGTGGAACAAAGGTCAACAAGGACCTGCGCGCCGAAACACTCTTGCTACACACCTGAATTGGCTGACTGTCAAGGAATTGGAAACCCTGAGGAGTGTACATTTCACCGAGACGATACAGGATACAAAGCAGCCTTTTACTAAGGAATGACTGACTTTGAAATCTAAGGTGTAACTTGCAGATGCAGCTCATGTTATTTGAGGCACGTAAAAAGAAAAAAGCATAAAACAGCATACAATCCTTATTAAAATAACCTTATATGTGACTCATTTAAAATCTTTCTTTATCGCTCTGTTTCAACTCGTCTGGACAAAGCAGTGATTAACATTACACAAGTCTTACAAGGGTTAGCCTTTAGCACTGCACTGGGGCAGGTGGTTGTGAGTGGGCATTCTTTAAAAAAAAAAAAAGAAACTTTCCTGCTCTGATGTGCCATGAAAAAGAAGCATTCTTTTCTCTCACCGGGTCAGCTGGACCACAGAATTCTCTGAATTGTCTGGGTGCATCTGTGCTGTGTATCTCAAGGGCCAGGCAGGGTCCAGAACACAGCTCAGCCACCATACCCTGCAAGACAAGCAGCCAAAAGTGAACAAGATGTTACCAATGAAAGAGTCTATTCTGTTCCTGATACCGGATACTGAAAGACTATGAGGTGACTAGGGGTTCGACTCTACCTTTAAAGAAATTTATAAAGAAAATCAATGGCAACAATCATCTATTGTTCCAATGCCAGTCTGTTGCCATGGGCTCAGTTTTCATTTGATGTTAATCTTCTTGGGTGAAAGCATAGAGATAACTGAGAAATGAGAGCGTAAGAACTGAGACAAAGAATCTGGATCTCTTAAAAAAAAAAAGAAAAAAAAAGGATGCCCCACATTTTGTTAATGTTTCATAAGAACTTCTAATAAAACACGATCTAAAATGAAAACTAACAAGCAGTGCTACATTTTAAAAAAAATTATAAAATTATATAAAATGTTATTTAATTAAATAATTAAATTTTTAAATAAATACATTTTAGGACCTGCTGCAATCCACTTCCCATTTTTGTGATTAAATTGAAGCAGAGTGTTTATTTTCTGTGAGTATTTCTTACATTTTTATTATTTTTAAAATGAAATATTATTTCTTATTATTTTTTTACATTTAAATACTAAGATAGCAATTTTACCCACTGAATAAAAAAGCATGATATCAGGTGACTAGACACTGTCTCTGAATTGGAAACAGCAGCAATTGCGCCAGTTTCGTCACTGTTGTTCTCATGTTTATTTTTGGCCTTTTTTAAACCACCAGCTTGGTTCTTTTCCAGATTCTTTTATATTTTCATGAAAATGCAACATCACGAACAATGAACATCCTAATGCCACACCAAACCCCTAGTTTTATAGGAACACTTGGATCAGATTATAATCCAATCATGCGGCAGCAGGGAATTGCAGAAAATCATGCAAATGCAGGTCAAAAGCTTCAGTTAATGTTTACAACAAACATTGGAATGAGGTAAAAGTGTGTTATCTGTGACTTTAACCGTGGCATGGTTGATGGTCCCAGAAAAACTGGTTTGAGTATTTTATAAACTGCTGATTTTCTGGAATTTTTTTCCACACAACAGTCTCTGTAACTTTAACACAGATTAGCGTAAGAGAGGTAAGAGCAGAATGGTCAGACTGGTTTGATCTCAAATAAAGTACGGTTCATTCCAAAGCAGTAAAGCATCTCAGAATGCAAATGCAAAATATGTCTGACTTTAAAAGAGATCATGTAAAACAGTAGAAAAATAACCTAAACAATTAATGTGATTAAATGTAAATATTTAAGATATTACACTTCAGTAATTTAAATTATTTTTTATGATATAGAAAGATGATAGCTCTCATTTGGACCAGATTATAAAGAAAAAAGTTCCACCCTACATGTATGAAGATAAGCGCATTACAGTAACTAAAAAAACACTGAAGAAAAGCTATATACATATATGGTGCTAAACTTCCTTAATCTGAGTGTGGCAATACCTGGACATAAGCCGAATGAAAATTTTATGCACAATCAGGTGCATCTGCACATGTACTTATGCAAACTCTTCAAATCCCTACTAAGAGCTAATCAAATAAGCAGACATCATAGGAAAAGCGATGCTTCTTACATGACTCAAAAATATACTGACTGCACTGCCGGCCTAACGGGTACAGAAACACAAAAAAACACAAAAAAATTAACACACTTATACCGCAAAACTGTCAAATTCTAAAATCTATACGTGCTGTTTATTATGTACAACAGCATTTCTGACTATGGTTCTGATTGTAAATTGTCATTAAAGTAATATACAGATACACTTGTTGTAACACATTTTTATAGTTATTAATTAAATATAATTTTAATTAATTAATTTAATATTGTTTTAATGAGAATCCCAACATTAACCCTAATAATGTTTTTTTTTTTTAAACCAGGAGATTCATTTATACAAAAGTTTTTCAGTATTAGCAGGTTGTAGACCTATCAGAAGAGTCTTAGGGATAGAAATCTGTATATTTTGTTTCAAGGTATATTTGTCTTATTATATGCCATATATCAATAAAACAAATAGGGATGACTATAGCTGCTACAACATAAATGGTACCAGGCAAGTTCCTGTCTTAAAGATGTTCTACACCTTTTAAAACAGCTGTAAATTATTTAAAATATCATGCGTCATTTATTAATAAATAAAATAAGTGTAGTGGTGATCAATTGATCAAGTGATCAATTCCTGTGGTATAAATGGAATAAAGGTGCAACAGAGCATGTAAGTATATTCTTGTGACAGTTGTGTTGTGTTTGTATTTTCTTATTCTTTATACTTGCTATGCTGTACAGAAGTGCATTCTCTAAAATCTGTTCTACTTACTGTGTACTCTGTAACGACACCCTTATAAACTTCTAAAAACTCTTCTGTATTTGCACGATCCAAGTTGAACTGTGAAAAGAAAACACAGAAAAATGTCAAATATTATCATACAGCTATTTTATAAAAAGCTCACCTTTTCCAACCCCCCAAAAAAAATTGAATACAGTGATTGCTCTGTCTAAACAAAAGCTAAAGAGAAAGTCACGCCTCAAACTTTAAGCAGGAATTTAATGGCTTGTTTATATAACCACACCAGACCACTATTAATATAAAACCATACTGCACTATCAAATAAAATGTTTTTTTTTTAGGGAACACACTCAGCTACATGCATAATAATAATGATCATCATAGCATTAAAGCAGCAACTAAACACATTTAACTCGGGCATTTATTCTGTGCTATGATTAGCTGTAACAGAGGCAGCATACAAACATAACTGGCCAAGGAAGAGTGAAAAAAGGGAAGTCAATCCTCCATCAAATGAATTAATCCTTCCTAAAAATAAGGGATTATTAGTTTGCACATCTGATCTAATCAAGTTTAAAGTTTACTTTTAACTTAGCATATATTGCAATATTTAAAAAATCCTTGTCATTGATATCCACCACAATAAACTGTTTGGATCACAGAAATAAATAGCACCATTATGTTAAATTTAGTTTTGAACTGTCAGAGCACTGACCATCTGTAATGCTGAGATCTCAAATCCAGCTTCTGTGATTGAGCTGAGGATCTTTCCGGTCAGAGCTGTATGAGATGCAACAGAAATATATCACACGAAATTAAAAGAAACATCATCTTAAATATCCAAATAGCCATACAGTAGAATGATCCTCAGTAAGATCATAGAGCTGATATATAGCACAATGGTATGCACAATGGTATGCATCATTTTCTTTCCACAAACTTCTCCATCTTCTTGTTCTTTTGCACCATACTAAGTCATTCGGTTTCATGCACACTTGTAAGTAACATATGAGTCATCAAGTTGCACAGTAGAAAAAGCCATGAGACTCTGGTGTCATCACACATGCAGCCTCTCATGCTGTCACCTTCAGCTGGATTTCCTAGGCTTAAACAGGACATACATAGACATATCTCTAGACTAGGCTGTATTTCACTTCAATACCAAAGGATGGTGTTACTGAAGAGTAGGTGTATAAGCTAAGACCCAGAAGCATATTAAAAATAATTTATCTCACAACTGTAATTTCTACAGATGGATACTTCCCTAACAACCCTAAGAACAAAAATGTATCTTTACAAACAAGCAGTAACTCTTTCAGAGGCTGTCATTTTTTCAGAAAGTTTACATTGCAGAAGGTCATAAAAAATCATAAGGGAAACTTTAGCGCCTATATTTGTTGCAGCTTTTCTCATCTGGAAAGAGCCTGCAGTGATTATCCTAGTAAAAACTTATTGGAGGTCACTGTGTTTACTCAAACCACTGTACACTGAATTATAGTGCAGAAGCAAACTCTTACAGAACACAAAAAAACTAAACTAAACCAAGACAAAGAAAGACTTTACATAATCACTTCTAGCCTGGGACGGGCCCAATATGTGCCTAAGAAACCCAAAAATGGTAGTGTGATATTATTATTGGTCTTGAAACTGCCTTCCAGCTTCCAGGACTAACATTTTGCTATGATAGAATGTATTCATTATAGTCACATACAGTACTGGTGGTAAAACATAATTGAAATGACAAATTACTCAGTTCTGCTGTGTAGAGCAATCTGGACAAATAATCATGACTCAGGGACCACATCTACAAAAAAAAAAAGATAAGATGGCTATATATTATTTTTTTTATTAATAAAATATTTTAATTATTTGTTGATTCAGTTTTTGTTCAGTATGGCTACAGCACCACCTGTGGAGAGTCTCAGAGCATGCGTATGGTACAGTCACGCCACCTATATAGATCTCCTACAGCATCATCATGGAGCCTTAGCGCCATCAGCCCAGCTAGACGCAAACGCGCTTGTTGCCAGGCAATTAGGTTGGGGCTGCTTAGCAACAGGTTTCCCTATTCCAGGCATGAGCAGGCTCTTTCATTGGTAGAAAGCGTTTTATTCAGCTTAAGTCAGTCACAGTCGGTCATAGATAATATCTTTCACATTATCCATTACATATACATTTCCATAACATATACATTACATATTTCCATTACATATACATTTAAAGCATAATACTAAAGCTGTTTTGTAAAGTTCTCTGTATGTGCATTATTAGTTTTCTCATAGTATGAGGTGGTATTTTTGCTAATTATGTTTAATTACTGTCAAGGTTGTCCTTTTAATGGTTGCATAACACAATATATATATATATATATATTTATATACATACAAACATACATACATACATACACACACCTTGTCTCATATGGAATGCAGTTAAGGAGGGATTAATGAACATTGCTATATAACTTGCAAGGCCACTGGTTACACAGTATTCATGACTGCAGTAAAAATCTATACAAATGGTTTAAACATTTACATGTTTCTGTTAAAATATTTTCTAGGCTCTGTCTGAATGTGTAAAAAATTGCTTACCGTGAGGCCTTTGACAGGTGAGTAAAGGTGAGTAAATGATTAGCCATTTAATAGAGCCTGGGAGTTACTTGTCGTGTGCACTTAGCATGAGCCTGACTTCTATATAGCCATGTTTTCTCTTAAAGGTTATTCTGTCATGTTTCCCTCTGAGGCAGGCTGTGCAAATATATTCAATTCATAGCCATTTTTATGAGCTTGTGTTGACAGGATGCAAGTCCTAACAATGGTAAGCCTAATGGCCAGACTGGATAAGAACAGCTAACAAACAACAGTTGAGAGATCATATTATTTGTGAGAACAATACAAAACAAAAGCAAAGCAACAAGCTGCCATCAGCAAAACGATAAGGAAGGCTATTGTTTAAATTCTAAAATGACTAGGGTTAAATCTGCTCTCTCAGTAGGGGGTTTGAGTAGCATTTGCCTTTCCTACCAGAGATCTGCTGGGCTCCAGTCCTCTTAATCAAAAAATAATATAAGGCTTCTGTCTGTGCTGAATCACCAGCTGTCAGCATCTAAACCAGAGGACTTTAGATAGGACACACTCCCACAGGAGGTCTTACATGTAACTGCTAGTGTGTATAAATCTGGGGGGGTTGTTGGTAATGTGTACTTACAATGGCTCTCACTACATCTGCTAACCTGCCGCCTAACATAAAAAAACAGCACACATGATCAGCAGGTCAGTCTGGCAGAAAACTGATAAAATCTTAATGATAAAATTGTGACAAAACTAAATACTTAATTGAGTTTTTAGATAGTTACTGTTAGACTGTTTTAGAAAATTATTGCAGGCAAAGATTGCTTACACCAGAAATATATTTAATTAGGACTTTTATTAATTTTTTCTCGCATTACATTTTAATTCCATTGCGTTATTTGCTAAAATTATTGACATCTAAAATACATCAGTCAAAAGCATGAAATGTCAAACATTTCTTGATTTTTTATTTATAATACAGTCAATATACTCGCAATATTAATTATAGCAATCTGCACCTTTACCTGCTATGTCAAACAGCAAATGCATAATATGTGGTTATTTCTAACCACATATTTAACCTTGTTACAGAGCTAAAATTAATTTTAACTCTCTAAAAATAGATAACTTAAATTTGGGTTTCCCTTTTACACATTATACAATAATTATGTGGGTTAATCAGGGGCCACTGGCTGAACAAGGAATTAATCATATGACATTTAGGAGCTCTGTAATATGTAAGAGTACGAATAACGTGACAGGACAAGAATCCAAGCCAGAATTTCTATACATCTCTCTCTCTGGTCATTTAAAATATGACCAAATGAGCTGTATAGAATTAAACATAATTCTGATTTATTTTGAGGCTGTTGTGCTATTGTTAAATACTCCCTAGTCACTACGATGTAAAAGATCAACTTCAGGCATGCTGGTTATGTAAAATCTCTAGCCTAAGCTTCATCAAGTGGATTGGAGATTTTACAGGTCACTGCCTTGGTGGCATGCCCTATGAACAGGGATCAGGAGAGGGATTTAGAAAAAGAAAATCCAGAAGGAAGAAGGGTTATGTGTATGAACTGGCCCTAGGGAGGGATATTCATCCTGGCCAGAGAAAGTAGGAGAAAATTATAAAAAAAAAGGAGGAAGATTTAACAGTAAGGGATAGCAGATGCTTTTAAAGTAGCTATTTTAATAATATTTTAAAAGTAGAAATTGATTTAAAAGGCAGAAATGACTTGCATGTATTTATACAAAACAAGTGCATTTCTAGGTTAGCACATTTAGTGCATTTCTTTGCATTTTACCAGAAACTGTCTGCTTTCTGTTTTTAACTAAAATATAATTATTGACAACATGGCCTGGCGTGTACTTTTGTGTATCTCTCTAAATATTTTTACATCCTTACAGATCCTCATAAATGTCTTATCCTATGGAAATCACATAAAAGTACTGTGTGTAATAAAGAGTCTTTAAAACACTACTTAATAATTAGGATTAGAATCAGACTCAGATGCTTTACCCACAGACTTGTTTTGTACACTCCTCTGGTGACAAAAAAAGTGCATGAAAGAATTGTGGACATTTGCAGACAGCAGAAAAAAAGAATACTCCGTTACTCTGTGAAAAGTAGACAGTTGTTTGCCATGTTTATTGGTGAAAAATAATAGACAAATCAATCAATTATGCTTTTTACCCTCATACTTACTCCAACTTGTACACCTGTCCAATTAAAACCATGAAGCTTTCTGTGCTTCACCGAACTGTTGAAATACTTTTCATATTTAAAAAAAAAAAAAGCAGGATCAGAGTTTTTGTATTATTTTATTTTTTACCAGTCAGTATTTTTACCAGTCAGGCCTTGGGAAACTGAGTGTGGACCGCCCAAAAAAAAGTATCCTGAACATATTATGTTTAAATTAACTGCTAACTCAAGCACAAAGATAATAGTTTTTATGCTGCAAAACCAATATTAGTTTTTAGGTACTTAAACAGGTTAACTTAACTGTCTGCCAAACCTGAGGCCAAGGAGTGTGTAGATGTGCATCTGTGGTGCCTTACCTTCAGAGATAGCATGGGGTTTGATGATGCAACAGGTAGAGTCTTGGTATTTGGCTGTATTGGCAGGGCCGTGACCTGCAGTTGAAGGGAAGAAGAACTCTAATTCCTAGAAAGGGAGAGGTAAACGAAAGATCATTCAGCTGCAATTCGAACAGAACTGTTACAAAATGTAAGTGTCATTTCAGATCATTAGCAGCAACGAGTGTGTGCAAATTTACGAATACTTGACGATAAGTTTAATGCAGCTTAATTTCCACAAGCTAAACTATTAATATTTATGGCAAGTATAATAAATTCAGTAGCATATGTTACATATTGATGCTTAAAAGTACACACAGAAATGTTGCTCTAAAATGCATTTAAATAGTGTTAACAAGTCATTTGTAATGCAGATTTGAAAATGCAGTGTTTCGCAATATTACACAAATGTTTTGCCTCTCCCAGCTCTATTCTACCACCTGGCAATTGAATGCACCATTTTGTGGAATTGAACTACATGCCCAGGCTGGTTCTTATTGAGCAATGTTTCAGGTCATTACATAATTACTTTCATTCAAACGTCAAAACTTTTTTTTTCATTTTGCTAGTCAGTTTGTCAGTGTTTAATGAATTTCCTTTAGGGTTTATTTCTCATCAATAAAATAGCTTTTTTCTTCCAGCACTGTATGAGGACCATGTGGGATCTTTTGATTCTTGGTATTTTTATGGCACTAGTCCAGAACCTCAGGGGTACTTTTCAAAGGTTGCTGGATAAGAACTTGGCTATGGTAATAAATAAATGATAATTAATTCTGATATCACGTGAATACAATCTAAAATACAAACCAATATTAAATGCATTTTATAGCATTTTATGCTTTATGAAATAAAAGTCTAGCTATAAAATATCTTCGGGAATTGAATTAAATGGCTGGAATAAACAAGCATCTTTAAAGTCTTTTCCACTGAAACTAAGTGATTTTAATTTTATTAGTTTTTTTTTTTTTAAGTTTCATTCCATGTGCACCTTTTATGCCAGGTTCGAGGGTTTTATTATTAACATTACCATTATTTACACCACCTTAGACCCAAGCACGTCTTTCTTTAAATTGGTTTAGCACATTATTACATCACCAGTATAAAAAGAATGCATTTTCTATGCATTAAACACTACAGCACCTAAAGTATTTGGATACGTACCCATTTCACATACTCCTGCTGTTATAATAATTTCTATTTTCATTGGGCGGTTTTCCAGTAGAATGTAGAGCGTGACTAAGAATATGTGCTAATTCAGCTCTAAGCACATAAGGATAATTTGGAACATGGACCACATGTCTGACCTCACTTAAGATGTTTAGTAGAGTGGTGGCATTTAAAGTTCTTGAGTTCCTCCTTTTCAACCTTGGCACACTATTTTTACTGGACCTCACTTTGTATACAGGAGCAGCGTCATGCTGGAGCAAGTTTGGGCTAGGTCCTTTAATTCCAGTAAAGAAAAAACGAGACAATTGCATGCCTTCAACTGTGTGAAAACACAACTTGGAAAAAACCCACGTATGGGTAAAAATAGTTCATATACTTATATTACAGACTTGCAGATTTAGCAGAGAAAACATCTAGCAAGTATTAAGTTAATTGACATTAGGTCTGTAACATGGTTAGCTATGAAAAGAAGGTTTTAGAGAGGCTCTCAGAAGTAAAGATGGGCAGAGGCACTCCAATTTGTGGAAGAGTGTAAAAAAGGTTGTGTAATACTTTAAAACACAATGTTCCTCAGTGTCAAATTCTTATCATCCACAGTGCATAACATCATCAAAAGATACAGAGAAACTGACGAAATTTCTGTGCGTAAGGGACAAGGGCAAAAGACCTTTGTTGGATGCCCGAGGTCTTCGGGCCTCAGATGACACTGCATCACCATAGTAAACATGCCCTGAGCAAACTGTTTAAGACTACTTATTTGCAGCAGGCATCAAATTTGAAATGAGCTCATTTTGTCCATAAAATTGTATAATTATTTTCAGTTTAAACATTTGTTTTGTTAATTATGTTCTGTTGTAAATAAAATATTGTTTTATGTGATTTGAAAATCTTTTTATTTTTTAAAATAGTTTTTATTTTATTCAAATTTAAAAAATGTCCCAACTTTTCTGGGTTTTGTATGACAAGATCATATATATAATATACATATATATATATACACATATATACATATATATATATACATATACATACATACATATATATATATACATATACATACATATATATATTACATATACATACATATATATATACATATACATACATATACATACATATATACATATATACATATATATATACATATATATATATATATACAACTATATATATATATATATATATACATATATATAATATATATATATATATATATACTACATATATACTATATATATATATATACATATATATATATATATACACATACATATATATATACCATAAGCCATTGTATTTGAGAGGAGTGTTTCTATTTAAATACCCTTGCAGCAGATGCCAGGGAGTCTGACCCATGCCCTGCATTTTGGGTACCATCTGTTCCAAACTGGGCACGGAGGCTGGCTGGTGCATCTTTGCGTGCTACAGCAGAATCAGTAGGACCCAGAAACTTTCCTCCATACTGACACGGCCTCATCCCCCATTAGCTCCATGACAATTATAGGCCCAGAGCTCACAAACTGCACCAGGTTACTGCAAAATATATATATAGCTTGAATGTGAAATATCTATTATTTATTATATATAACAATTAATTATTTCAAAGCAAGGTCACATACAATGTCAGTAAAATGTTTCAGAAATCCTTTAAATCATTGGAGTATATTGCAAAGACAGCAGTACAAGCTAGGGTGAACACAAAGATTTAACTACGTCACTACATCGGAAGATGGAAAAAAAACGTCCCAGAGACAGCGTGCAAAGTCAAAGAAAGGTAATGAAAGACAACAAGCTCTCAAAGTACCTTGGAAAAGCTCTAGAAAACTCTCACAGGTGAATTATTCACTTAGGCAGACTTACTTGAAAAAAGACTTTGACTGATGTTCCATGTAAAAGTCCGCTGCCTGCTTCCTGTAAGAAAGCCATAAAAAAGTACACAGTTAATAAGTGATCCAATGAGCCCTGCTTACTTTAAGGTTTACTACAAGGTTTGCAATGAGAACAATCTGTTCCTATTCATTGGTCAAGCCAGTTTAAAATCCTAATTATTTTCTAAATTAATCAGGTGTCAATAAAGTGACTAGTAAATTCCTCCTTATTAAAGTAAAGTTCCTCTTTAGTTAACCAAGACATTAGGCTAAAATGTGGACTACGTTAACCTATCCTGATTACTAAGGTGCACATTAAAAAGATGGCAAAGGTTAACAGTTCTGATTGCTTTAAACCAACATTCATTATACTGTTATTGCACATACAATTTTATGAGGAAAAAACTAATCGAACACTCAGCACTTTCCAGGTTTATGCTGTCCCTAACCGACACCTTCCCAATGGTATTTTATGATGGATACATTTTTGCCTGTATTTCTCAGCATTGAGGACACTATTCATTCTGAATCTTCAACTCTGTTTGCACTAATACAGCCCCAATCTTGCATAAGATCTCCACCATGCTTCACTGTTGTGTCTTGAGACATTTATTACTGATTTTGTCCTTGACATCCTTAAACAGATTTTTGGTTTGGCCATGGTTGAGAGTTTGAAATCTGATTGATTAATTGATTGCTTTCTGACCGGTATCTTTTAAGCAGATAACAAGCTGAGATCAGGAACACTCCATTTAAGACAGTCCCTTTAAGAGAGGGGTCCTAATCTGAGCTTGTTACCTGTATGAAAGGCAAATGAGAGCCAGAAATCTTGCTGATTAATTGGGGATCAAATACTTATTTCAGTCATTAAAATGCAAATCAATATATACATGCATTAAATGCATTTTTCTGGAGGTTTTTGTTGTTATTCTGTTAGAATAAACCTAACATTAAAATTATAAACATACAAAATCAGCAGAGGCTCAAATAATGTTTCCCCTCACTGTATGTATAATAGAATGACATATTTGTCTTATTACTAATAGAATAATATATGTCTCTGTGCTAATAGAATGACATATATATGTCTTAGCATTAACAGAATTATATACATGTCTTAGTACTAATAGAATGGTTTATATATTCACAGCTTTTACAGTTTCAACATATTTTCTGTTTTAAACAAGATTGTGGAATGTAAACTACATGGCCATTTTAGTATTTAATCATTTTTACACTGTGCAGTTTACAGTTTCTCTGTGCACTTATAACATTTTTTAACTGTGATAAAGCATCATTTATGTGATGTTTTTACTCAAATGTAAATGAAAAAGGATTGTCATTCCTTTAGTATAAGGTGACAGCTTCACCGTAACAACTAACACAAGATATTTATTTTCACCTATTATTCGTGCAGCTGGCTCGAAGGCAGTAGTTGATTTGCAACCTTATTACACTGACAGGACCTATATCCACACATCCTTACTGGGAAATCCACTACAGCTAATTCCAAATCCTTCCAGAAACAATCTGCCTGATCCAGATAATCACAGACTTTAGAAAAGAATGACTAATTGGATCAAGTTCATTAGATGCCCACCGATATGCACTGGTTTTCGCCCACATTTCCACATCAGTGTTGATATAAATTGAGTCATGAAAGACAAGTGACTAACAAAACATCAGTGAAAGGATTAACTTCTTGACCCGTCATAACTTTATACACAATTACAGGAGCATGCACGTGACCAATTGTGCTACCAGAGCTTTCAGTCACCTGATCGTTCATAGCAGAGCACCAAGTAACATCAGCCAAATAATACATTTGGCTGTCTACTAGCAGTTCTCATGCATCACTGTTTACATTACAATAGAAAGCATCCAATCAGCTACAAACATATACCACTATAAATAGTGTTCATAGTTGACCAATCAATTTACTGATCTGGAATAATCAGGGTGGTGGAAAAACAGAGAGGCAAAAGGTAAAGCATGCAGGTGAAACCTACATTGTTGTTCTAAAAATATTTCAGACTAAAAATATTAAACACTAAACTGACTATACACACACACACACACACACACACACACACACACACACACCCTTGCTGTCCACCTTGCTTTCTATGATTTTCTCTTGCATGTTTTGATTTATTTAACTGCTTTTAATAACTATATTTAAAATCGTCTGAATTTAAATAAAAACCTTGCATGATCAGTGTTGTGAGAAAGAGCACCTCCAGGGATGCTGACAATGCTGACAAATAAATAGTTTAGAGTTATACCTGCTTAGAGGCACCTGACAATCAAAGGGGCCGATATGTCACAAATACAGCATCTATTTATTATTATCCAGCTATAAAGTAATTCAGCATCCCTTATTTATTCATTAGATGTAAAAAATTAATTCTCTGTGAGGCCATTAACTCTAATAATTCTGCCTACTTTAGAATTTCTTGTGGACTAGTAAAAATAGGTAGGACCTTGTCTTCTAGACTGTCATCCAGATAAGACCACAGAATCTTTGCTCCAGCATGGAATAACTTGTTGGTTTTTTATGGTCAGAGTAGAACTGACCCCCAGACTGAGTCTGGTTTCTCCCAAGATTTCTTTTCCCCTATTTTGTCACCGATGGAGTTTTGGTTTCTTACCGCTGTTGCCTCTGGCTTCTTTAGTCTTAATGTACAAATAATAATTCAAGTGTTTTAATATTGTTTTATTTAATTAGATTTTGTGAAACTTCTTTGACAAAATTTCTATTGTTGAAAAGCACAAAATAAATAAAGGTGACTTGACAATTTTTCCATTGGAGCACTTTTCCCTGAATGAGTAAAACATCTTTTAGTCAAGTCAAGAAGCCTTTATTGTCATTTAAACTACATGCAGCAGACACAGTGAACTGAAACATTTTTCAGAACCATCGTGCATAAAACAACACAGAACTTGTACACTTATCCCTAGACTGTAAATTTCCATAGGTTACAAAATAGAATAGTGTTTCTTGGCTCACCCGGTTAACTTGGTCATTTTGGCCTTGGTAACAATGAGGCCAGAGTCATAAATCATCTGAATAATGCTGCCCACTTTGGTCACTGCATCTGGTTTAATCATAGCCAATGTCCTATGAAAGACAGAAAGAAAAAAAGAACAATTTTAAAGACTGCATATGTAAGAGGGGGTTTAAGACATAAAAAAACATCACTTTCTGGGAGCTGGTTATTTTGGGGGAACAAAACATTTGGAAGGCAGGACAGGTCCCTACAAAGACAGAAATATAGGCAGTATTTACACAATTGAAAAGTATTAGTTTACAACATAATCCTACACCTACTTAACAAAACGGATTCTAATTTTTTGACTGTTACTCCCCAGGTGTTGGGATACTAGGAAGCAAATAGTCAAGCCATGAGAAAACGGAGGCAGCCAGAACTATAGAAGAGCTGAGATATCCTATATGACCACTAATTACCTGCTACCGTATTTCTCCAGAGAGAACTGGGCTTATACATTTGCATTGCCAGTTCCTTTTGCCTGGAGGATCTTAAAAGTATACGTATTACAGTCGTATACATATTACAATCTGAACGCAATAACAATTTAAAAAGCTTGACAGCTTTATTCAATGAAGTTAATACATTGCACACAATGTGACTTGGGTTTTCTTTACTTACTACTCATTATAGTAGAGAAACTGTTTATTACACACCACTATAGAAAGATCCTGGTTGGAAGAAGATCTTTTTTTTTGCCTTTCTTTATTTCACAAGGAAAACAAAAGAATAACTAAAAAAAAACATAACTGTCAAAGGTGTTACGGAACGCAATTAACTGAATTATACATCTAGAGAAACGAGACATTTATTGTTTGTCTGTGCCAAACCACAGCTTGATGTTGTTGCACAATACTCTTTTACAGATCTGGACATGTCACTCATTAAAAAAAAAAATTAACATAAACTTGTTCATCGGGTGAGAAAGTATAATGGTTGTTAGAATTGTTGAGGAACAACCTTTCTTTCTTGCTGCCTAACTTGTTGGCTGTGTACTGGTCTCCATAATCAACAAGACTGAGTTGTCGTGAGAAGACGATGACGCGATTTCCCACAAACAGATCCTCTGAATGGAGGTCATCATATTTGGTCCTTCTCAAAAAGATCCGCTGGTTCTTCACATCGAACTAAATGGAGATAAAGAAATAATGGAAATGTGTGTGTCTGGCCAATAATTAGTGCAAAAATTAGATAATGTGTATGTTAATCATGCAAGAAGCTTGGATATATACATATACATTTGTTTAAACTTTAGATTTTAAATTTTGTCTGTAAAAAAACCCCAAAAAACATCTAAAATAATAATTTTTGGACATCATTTCTTTAAACTGCTCCCCTTCAGGTCTATTAATTCATACACCAATAGTCTTAGGCGCAGCTTTTAACTCAACACAATAGAGGAACTAAACGCTGCCAGCTAGTGAACATAAACACATACACAAAGTTAAAGCTTTGCAAGTAGGGCTGCACCTTACTGCAAAAATAAAAAAAAAAAAAGGACAGTGCGATATTTTGTTTTTCTGTGATTATATATTTCATTATGAAATTAATTTACTCAAATACCTCTATTTGAAAAGAATTATTATTTTAAAATGAATAAGGTGATATTGTAGCGCACTGCATCTTTGTAAAATATAATACACAAATTATAATTACAGTTAAATACAATAGAACAAATGTATAAACAGGGCTTTATGTTTATCTGAAGATTCAGATACAGATATTGAAAAATCAAATCTAAAAATCACACTGGAGAGTCTTCACCATATAAATTAAATACATTATTAAATCTTTGTTAAAGCTACAAAAGTCGTTTCTTGCGTCTGAATGCTTAAAACTTGCACGAAGCAGTAACAGACCCTAAAATAATGTTGAAATAATAAACTTTCGCTCTATTATAAAATTTGGCAATGAACCCACAAATCACGTGTGTTCTGAACTGTGATGCAATCACATATAATCCACACTTGGCAATACGCATTCTGTAATGTGACTATTGCAGATCTCACATTAGGTTGTCAATACTGAAACGATATATTGTGCAGCTCTCATTAGCATTTCACTACATAAAACTTATAAGGATACACTGTGTACATCAGTGTGTGTATATTTACTCACTATGATTAGATTCTGCTGCATCTTATGTCCTATTGTTTGATGCGTGTACTCTCTCATATATGCAGATCCCTATTGTGTGCAATAATTTATTGATATCTATATTTACATACTTTCTTACATTTTATAAATCATTGTGATCCGTTTGTATTGTTTCGGGGTGGGTTTTTTTTCTGTGTGTGAACTGCGAATTAGACTGCGAGGACGGCTCTGATTTCGCCGTACATAGTATAGTGACATTAAAGGAATTCTGAATCCGAAGGCAGTAAGACCTCAGTCTGAACTGGCGGAATGTCAGTCAATGTAATCTTAATCTCAGACCTTATTATCACTTATCAGTATTTCTTACTGGAGGGAGTTTCTCTGTTCTCAGGTAGAGCATAAATCTTGAGTGCTAAATCTCCTGGTATTTATATACACTGACTGAGTCACCATAGAGTTACTATAGCAACACTCTTCCCTCTGGCTGACTTTACATTTGGAACTTTAATGTAACATGTTGCACGCTGCAAGGTGAAAAGCAACTGACAGCTAGTCAAAATTTATAGTGCAACAAATGGTCTTTCATTAGATAGACGGTTTTAGAAAGTGTGAAAGAAATGTTAGGTTGCTGTAATGAAAAGATTGCTAAGTAATACGACATAGGGCTTTGTGTATCATGATGGATAAAAGCTAGTTTATTGTAAAGTATTCACAAGCATTTACAGCCAAAACGTTTTTATGCAATAAAATAATGAATGGATTACAAATTGTAATTAGCGATGAGTTATAACTTTTGTGTCGCTTTTTGATCCTAAATTTGTGAAGCATAACACACCATGCTACCTTTTCTAGATATTCGATAATAGCATAGCAGATAACAGCTTATAAAAGGAGGAAGTGTGTGTGTCTGTTGTCATAAATGTTTTAATGAGCAGTGTTTTAATGCTGCAGTAAATAGTTTTGATTTTGCCGCTTTTAGTTTTCTGTGAGCTTTTATTTTTTTTTTTTTTAAGGTTTAGTGTGGTAATATACATGTGGGTCTAAAAAAAAAAATCAGTGTTAGTAAACCTTTGTTAATCTAGTAGTACCACGGTTGGTTTGTTCAACATTAAATCAATATTAGAAAGGTTAAAATAATTATATAACACATGCTTAAGACACCTGGCCTAGTGTGGTAACCAGACGTGGATGCATCTGGGAATAAAAGTTCCATCTGTTGAAATAAGGTGCGAGTTGGAGACATACCATTTCCACAGAGCCATCTTTCGGGTAGTACAGGAGCTGGTAGCGGCGTAGGAGAGCAGCACTGGGGTCATACCACTCAGCCAGAAAGGCAAAGCGCTCCTCCTGTGAAGGGAACAGCAGACACAGCGTGAGCTTTGTGATCGGCTAGGCCCCAGCAGGGACACGTCGGGATGCTAACCTGTTTGCTGGGGACAGGGAGTGTAAGTGCTTAAAAGTCTGACCCTCAGCATGAGCAGGCAGCTGGGCTCTGCCACAACATGGAATCCAGAGGTCACTGTTTTTGTGTGCGAGCGTCTGGCTCTCAGGGAAGTCCACATTACAGTTATTACTCAGCTGGTGCTACCTTTTTACAAACACACAGCTGTCAGGACTTTAAGGGGCTGTGATAATGTTATGGGAAAGAGACCAGAAGTCAAAACAAGGGATAAAAGATGGTTATTCAGGACTAAACCAACACCAATTATTTTTTTTACAAAATCAAGCACGAGATTGTGAAGATTTTAGCAAAAGCTTTGTTATTGGCATTGAAGGCTGGTGGCTGAAGGTCTGCTTTTTAGTCTGGTGCTGCCTTTTTTTCACCTTCACACTGAAAATGTCCTTGAACAGAAACATGGAGGAGATCGTGGGTGGGCAGTACTTTGCCTACAGGCTGCCCCCTGCTGGACGGAAAACCACATATCAGACATATCTAGCAGCATATAATCCAGACAGAGCTGCTGTGGAATACTGATGAGAAACCCTTCAATAGTGCAACGTTAGCCAGGAAATAACAAAGATCGCGTTTATAGAGATAGAAGCATTAAAATAATAAATAATAAATAAATAAAATAAAATAAGTAAGTCAGTCAGAGCACTTTTAATTTCAGTAACCAATAATAACAGTCACCCCTCATGTTAATGACTGATACATGTTAATGAATGATACACAGTCTGTGGGGTTAAAAAAAATTACACAGCATCAGATTTCTAAAAGTAATTTTGGTGACCTGTTCACTTTTAATAAAAGAGCCCAGTTATCGAATTAAATTGAACATTATAAATCTAGCCTAACACAAATGAGACAGTCTACTTAGGCTATGTGACATCATATGCTTATTTTTACACTTCTTCTAAACACATGGGATGAGTTTTATCAGGTGTGCATAAGATGACTAATTTATAAAGATGCGTTTTTCGATGTTTAGTTGATCGATGGTTGTTCTTAAAATGATTAAGAACAACCATCCCTTTATTTGCCCCTGTGGGACAAATAAAGGTTTATCTTATATTACCTAAGCTACATTTCTACACCAGTCTTTATATGTAATCTAAAATTCTAACTCAGACTAATACCTCTGAGATTTTAACATTTATTTCATCTATAAACAGTTTCTTTCATTTATTACTAAACCAGTACTTGGGTTTGACTGAGGGGAAACACTTACACAACTAAACGGTCGATACTGATTGCATAGTGAGGGCCCCTTCCCCCAACATTGGGCTATTTTTACCCCTCACTAAGCTGTGTAACAGATAATATTGGCATGAACTGCCGGCACTTTACAAAAGGGAATCTTAATGCCCCATCAGGAATTTCCTGAAATGGCTGTGGGTAAATATCCTATTGCTGTGCACAATCGGGTTCCTGAATTTTCATAACTTGCTGAATCATGTGATCAAGTGGTGTTAAAATTTTTAGGGTTTTGGTAGTTTTGTCCAATATCTTGTCTTAATAATAATAATAATAATAATAAAATGCATACTACTTAATTGAGAGATCATCAAATAATAACTGACCCAGTAACATCTACCTGCCCTGCATATTGTTAATAGAACATTAAAGAAGTGTTACTACTCCTAAAATAAAAAAATAAGTGGACTGCAGTGATTTTAAGCATTACTCATCCCTTTCTGTCCACGAACGCACACGGGTACTACATGTTTTTGGGAAACGGGGCAATGGACAGGTGTAATAAATTTTTATAGGCACTGTCAAACATGCCATCTTGACATGACTGATTTACAGAGACTATGAGAAATGTTAGAGAAATGTAATGTCAACCCACACTAAACGTAGCTCATATTTAGGCCAAAAGTTTTACGAACCAACAGAAATAATTCTCTGCTATTGTTTACTAAGCCACTCTGCCTGACGAGAGGTTTAATCATATATTTCCTCCCCATGAACAATGTTGTTGTGAGCCATACTGCGATACTTGTCAGTAGGATGTTCTGAATTCTCATTCCTCTGATAGCCGCGGTAACAGGGATCTACAAGAGACAGGTCATATTTCTTTACGCCCTTCCTGGCCCAGGTTTCCTCAAGGACAAGAGCCTGTCTCCCCGAGAAGAAGCATAAACATAACATACAAGTGCTTCCTCCATTAATTCAGCACAATGACTGAGTTGGAGGAGCTTGTGTTGTTTTATCCAGACAATTTAACACCAGTCTAGTAGAAACTTTTTTTTTTCCACTGACATCACAAATCCTGTGCTATTTTCCTTGTTTGGATCCAGCCAGAGCAAGCTGGAAAAAGCCAGGCTAATCTGCTGCCTTTTCTGCTCACTTGATATACAAGTAAAAGTGAGCTTTTCCTTTTTGAGCCCTTTCTGGAAACCTGTCCTTTCTCAGACTCCCACAGTCGCTGTGTGCTATCACAGCAAACATTTCACGCTGCTTGCACAGGGCCTGTAGACGGATCGATGTGCAGTGACGTAACAGGCAAAATGAGAAATGTGGACAAAAAAAGGTTTAATGAAATAAAACAACGATAAAAGAGGACAGAGTCAAAAATGCTAACTGCAAATAAATAACAGTAAAAACATGTATTATCAAAAATAGTCACAAACGTCCTAATATCCAATAATAAAAATCTAACTATTAAATGTAATAATGTACTAAACTATGGTCTGTGCCATTTTGATGAATTAGATGAGTTATTTACAAATCTCTAAGGTTGCTAATCTGTTAAAATTGTTTTCAGTTATTTAATGTCAGGATTGAAGTTGGAGTTAAGAGCGCCATCTAGCGGCAGAACACCGCATATCTTTTACAGTAAAAGGAATTTCTTGCATTTTCTTCAGATCTTATCTTGACAGGTGTATTAAATTGTATTCACTTTATTTAGAATAACACAAAGTTGCGTGAAGGCCTAAGCGAACCCATCTAATGGGAAAAATGTTGAATTTTTCATTGTATAAGGCTTAAAGTTAATAGCTCAAATACACAGCACAACATGTAATGAAATGTTCTTAATGACTCACCTATCTGGAAAAGAAATAAAATAGAATATATAAAAATCTAATTAAATCTAAATAAAGAGAAAAAAAAATAAAATAAAAAATATACCGTGTGTATCAAACATGTTAAAGATTAACTTTATTGTATAAGAATTTAATTTGAATATTAAATTATATATTTTTTTAGTTTATTATGTATTCTGCTAAACCTAGCGGTGTTACATTGACGTCATACATCATCGATGGGAAAACTCAGATGTATTTTACAGAGTTCTGACCTCAACCCAACTAAACACCCCCTTTGGGATAAACTGGGACACTGACGGCACCCCGACACCACTCCAACATCCAGTGGAAAGGTTTTCCAGAACAGTTGGGGGTGTGATATTTCAAATTCATTCACTCATTTATCTTCTATACCTGCTTATTATTCCCTAATTCGGGGTCACAGGGATCTACTGGAGTCTAGTCCAGCTACCTCTGAAAGGCCGAAAGGCAGGAGGGGTACACCCTGGACAGGTCACCAGTCCATCACAGGGCCACACACACACACTTATGGGCAATTTAGAATCACCATATCAACCTAACATGTTTTTGGACTGTGAAAGGAAACCGGAGAACCCGGAGTAAACCCACGCAAGCACAGGGAGAAAATGCAAACTCCACACAGAAAGACCCCTGCCCAGGAATCGAACCCGGGCCTTCTTGCTGTGAGGCAACAGAGCTAATTGGTTTTTTCAATTCTTCAAATATTTAGTCCTATTTTAGATTTGGAGGATGTGGTGGCTCAGTGGTTAAGGTGTTGGACTGATAACTGGAAGATCAGGGCTCAATTTTTACCACCACCCAGTTGCCACCACTGGGCCCCTGAGCAAGGCCCTTGCTCATTTGCATAAATGAGTTCAACGTAAATTGCTCTGGATGAGAATGCCTGCTAAATGCTGTAAATGTTGTACGCCAAATTCAGCCTCTTTTTCTACCCCTAACAACTGCCTACTGCATCTCTTTTTCGTATTTTTATGCTGTATATTAAATTGATGATTATAATGACTGGGTCTCTTTTCGCCTAATGGATATGCCTAGAAAATAGCAATGCAATGGCGCCACCTGCTGGTGTCGAATTACATTCAGTATCCTTCGTGTTACCTAGCTTTAATGTATTCTTTATTTTAACATTAACTAAAAACCTGTTGATTATTTATGCTAATTAAACCGTTTCGATCGTAGCTGTGTATTACATGGATCCCTTGTGGGTCCATGTGAGAATTATTAATAGATTTATTATTTACCTGTAAAATAAACATTTCCCATCGCAATTTTTACTAATCGCACCTCTATTGTTAGGATTAGTAACTGCACTCTGAAATAAACTAGCAGGTGAATGGCTGAAAGGTCGCCGGTGTGTCACCCAGGAGCCAATCGTAACACAGCATAGCGCTATTTTTCGCAATGCGGGTGGGAAACAAAATAAAATTAATCTGCTACCCTGCTAACGTTATGAACCTCAGCTAAAACGCGCTATGTTATAAATCATCTTAAGCTAAATTACAAAACATATTTAACATTGCAATGCCATAAAGTTAGTAAAAAATCTCAAACTTTACCATTTTCCGCGAGCCGTTTAGTCTTTGTATTTGTTTTCGTTGGCTAAAATGCAGCCCACTTGCTTGTCTGGTTAGAGCATTTGTTAAGTATCGTTTCCATAGTAACAAAACCTCCCCATAAAAATCAAAGTTAACCAAAATATATATAACATTTATTTATGTCACAAATAAAGAAACCTTTAATTCTTCCCAAATATATCTAACAGAAAACAAACTCCTAACGACTTTCTTTTTAAAAAATTAGACGCAACCCGGAAGTTATATTTTGACCCCTGGGTTTTTTTTTCAGTGGGCGTGTCTGAATAATACGAAAGTAAAATGATAATTTGATCAAATAAAAAAAGGAAGAGGCATTTTTTTGCATTCGGATGTTTTTCCGGTGTCTTTGTCCAATATAGTCTATTATATATGAAGTCATTATTTATAGGAATATAGCAGATCTACTATAAAACAGCACACATGGCTTGCCCACTTTTGATTCTGGACGGTGGAATATCGACAGAGTTAGAGAAAAAGGGATTTCAGATTCAGGTACATTCTGATACAAACTAAACTAGACTAATCCAGCCAAAAAGTTGACATTGTTGTTATTATGACTATAAATAAATTAAAAATAAAAATAAATAATAATATATATATATAAATATATATAGATATATATAATATATATATATATATATATATATATATATATATATATATAGATATGTGTGTGTGTGTGTGTGTGTGTGTGTGTGTGTGTGTATGTATGTATGTATGTATGTATGTATGTATGTATGATGTATGTATGTATGTATGTATATATATATATATATATATATATATATATATATATATATATATATATGTATATGCCTGTTGTACATTATCTCAGTTTTTATGTATATAAATTGAGGTTGAGGGCCTTGCTTAAGGGCCCAGCAGTGGCCACTTTGTAATTGTGGAAATTGAACCCTCATCTTTCCAATTAGCAGTCCAAGACCATAACCTCTCAGATACCGACATACTGATACAGTACACCATGAAATGAAACAACATTACTTCAGGACAGTGATGATGCTACGTTAAACACTAAGCTACAAAAACAACACAGATTTATATATTAAAACTAAATTATTACAATTCGCACAAAGGGCATGTGTTCAAATAGTGCAAGACAAATGACGGAGCAAACAGTGCAATACTGACAGAACCAGGAACTCTTATGTCGATTAAAAAAAGTACAGGGCAGCATGGTGGCTTAGTGTTCAGCACTGTTGCCTCACAGCAAGAAGGTCCTGGGTTCGATTCCCAAACAGGGGCCTTTCTGTGTGAAGTTTGCATACAGTGCTTGTGTAGTTTTACTCCGGGTTCTCTGGTTTCCTCCATAAATATTAGGTCAATTGGTAATTCTAAGTTGTCCATAGAAGTGTGTGTGTGTGTGTGTGTGGCTCTGTGATGGTCTGGTGACCTGTCTAGACCCCAGCAGATCCCTGTGACCCCGAATTAGGAAATAAGCGGGTATAGAAGATGAATGAATGAAAAAGGTACAGAGAATTGATTTCTGAATCTTGTTATTGCAGGGAGACCCTTTATGGAGTGCAAGACTCTTGTATACAAATCCAGATGCTGTGAAGGATTTGCATTACAGGTATTTCAAAGACATTAACAGCTGAACCTTTTTTTGTGTTTTTAGTCCATCTCTAACTCAAATCCATCAAAAATATCATTAATAAATATAATTTTTTATGAAGCTTTCTTCGGTGTGGATCTGATGTTATTACAACAGCCACATACCAGGCTAGTGTTGAAGGATTCACCAAACATCTTGGCCTTAAACCAGAGGAGGCTGAAGAGTTAATCATGTCAGGGGTACGATTAGCAAGAGAGTCAGCAGCAGACTTTATGGCTAGCGGTTTAACAGCAGGTGTTTCCCCACACGATTCCTATCAAATCTTATTTTATGGCCAAGATTTCTAATAAGTAATAAGGAGTTTTATGATACTGTACTTATCAATTAATGTTAGTTTGTTTTTCCAGAGAGAATGACGCCACTGGTGGCAGGTTCAGTGGGACCCTATGGGGCTTTCTTACATGACGGTTCAGAGTACACAGGAGTCTATGCCAACAGTATGAGTGTAGAGGTATGATTAAGTCCAGCATTATCTGCACAGTCACTATTGCAGAAATTATCATACTGAGAGTAAAACTTCTACCATACTTGGCATCAGGAGCTGAAGAATTGGCATCGGCCACAGATTCGCAGTTTATTGTCTGCAGGAGTTGATCTTCTTGCATTGGAGACTATACCAAGTCTTAAGGAGGCAGAGGCTTTGGTGGAGCTGCTGCGGGAGTTTCCTGATGCTAAAGCATGGCTGTCCTTTTCCTGCAAGGTAACTATATATAGTTAATATATATATTATATTATATTATATTATATTAATATTATATATAATAATTAAATATAATCTATATTTCTATATAACACATGTTTTTTTTTCTGCAATTCTGCACTTTACTCTGCTAATATGTATTTTGGCATCTTTGCTACATTACAAGCAATTACAACCAATGTACAGTCTTATGCAGAAGTTTAGGCACCCCTTGACAAATAACAGATTTTGGTGATTTTCTAATTGAAAAGATGTTAACACAGTCTCTCTTGGAAATGGAAAAAATGCACAATATTTTCAGCAAACATTGATGCATAGTTACTTTTTATGCCATAAATTGAACAAAAATAAAAAATAAAAACATTTTTATGGCACTGTGCAAAAGAGTGGCACCCTAAGAGTTCCAGAGTCTCAGATTCTTTTTACAAGCTTTCAGACTTTAATAAGCTCGTTAGATCTAATGCATGGCAACAGCTGCCATTAGTAAATGCCAATTTCAAAGCTTTACAAATACTTTGACTCTTCAAACCTTGTGCACACACTTGCGGACACTCAACAACCATGGGTTCCTCTAAGCAGCTGTGTAAGACTCTGAAAATGAAAGTTATTGATGCCCACAATGCAGGAGAAGGCTACAAGAAGATAGCAAAGCGTTGTCAGCTTGCAGTTTCCACAGTGAGAAATGTAATTAAGAGATGGAGGTCAAGATGAGATCTGGAAGACCGAGAAAACTCTCGGAGAGAACTGCTCGTATGCTGGTCAGAAAGACAAATCGAATTTCATGAAAAGAGCACCTTGCCAACTATTAAGCATGGTGGTGGATCTATCATGCTTTGGGGTTGTGTTGCAGCCAGTGGCACAGGAAACATTGCACGGGTGGAGGGAAGAATGGATTCCACTAAATACCAGCAAATTCTGGAAACAAACATCACACCATCTGTAAAAAAGCTGAAGCTGAAAAGAGGATGGCTTCTACAACAGGACAATGATCCTAAACATACCTCGAAATCCACTATGGAATACCTCAAGAGACGCAAGCTGAAGGTTTTGGAATGGCCATCACAGTCCCCTGATTTAAACATCATTGAAAATTTGTGGTTAGATCTTAAAAGAGCTGTGCATGCAAGACGACCAAAGAATATTACAGAACTAGAAGCCTTTTGCAAGGAAGAATGGGTGAAAATCCCAAGTACAAGAATTGAAAGACTTTTAGCTGGCTATAAAAAGCATTTGCAAGCTGTGATATCTGCCAGAGGAGGTGTTACTAAGTACTGATTATGTAGGGTGCCCAAACTTTTGCACAGTGCCATAAAAATGTTTTTGTTTTCTATTTGTGTTCAATTTATGGCATAAAAAGTAACTATGCATCAATGTTTGCTTAAAATATTGTGCATTTTTTCCAGACTGTGTTAACATTTTTCAATTAGAAAATCACCAAAATCTGTTATTTATCAAGGGGTGCCTAAACTTTTGCATAAGACTGTATGTGGACATATAATGTTTACACAAAATGTTGTAGTAATATTTTTTGTAGTAATAATTTAACTGCAACTAACATGCCCTTAAACATTTTACAGCATAACGTGCACAAATTTAAAAAAAAAACATGATTTGCTAAAACTAAAAGACTAAAAGTGAAGAAATGAAATGTTCTCCAAACATTTTTAGGATGCAGATCGTCTCAAACGACCGCCTGTGAATAAATATGGGACAGATGTTTTAATGGGATGTTCAACTATTACATACAGTATGATTGTGATGGTTAGGTGGATACATACTTTTGGAAGTATAGTGTAGTTAAAGCTTATTTGGAGCTATAGCAGCTAATACCTGACTTACAATCAGATGTCATGTAGTTGTTTATGTGTCAAGCAATATATTATAAAAAATACAAAACCTTCTAAACTTATAAAACATGTCTAAATATTGTACATAAGGTACTTAAAGAAAGGGGTTTTTTTTTCAGGATGCCCAGAGTATTTCAGATGGCAGCAAGTTTTCCAAGGCTGTTCAGGTTGCCGGTAACTCCTCCCAGCTGGTTGCTGTTGGGGTGAACTGTTGTCCACCTGCTCTAGTGAAACCTCTTATCGAATCGGCCAAGTCGCAAAAGGCAGCCGGCATTAGCTGGGTGGTCTACCCAAACAGCGGGGAAGAATGGAATCCCAGCACAGGGTGAGTGTATTAGCTGTGGTGAACTTCAAAATGTCTTTGCCATGAGTAAGACTTAGGGATCGGTATCATATTGCACTAACAATGAAATACCGTGTGCTGTTATAAGAAAAAAAGAAGGTAAAAAGTGCAAAAGTTTTTGGCCTCATAAAATGTTTACGTAACATTTTATATTTCTGGCATTCAGCAGATGCCCTTATCCAGAGCCATTTAGAGCTTGTGCAGGGTCCATAACTATTATGTTATGAAAATGAGATAAATGTTAAGTGGCTCAGAATAATGCATTTATTTAAGCATTGATCAGCAGTGTAGTGTTATTAATGGAAGTATTCACATTTACAGATGGAGAACAGAAAAATGCATTTCTTTCACAGAGTTAAGTGTGGAATGGAAAGAACAAGGAGCTTTATGGATTGGTAAGGCAAACAGATGAAAAAAAAAAAATTCTTCTGCCTAGATTTGTGAATTAATAACCTCTTCCCGCCTTTTCTGACAGGAGGATGCTGCCGTATCAGTCCTGCTGACATCGCACAGCTAAAAATTCAATTAACTGGGACACAAAAATTACAAAGTTAAGACCCCCCCCACACACACACAAACACACACACATTATCACACTGAACACTGATTTTTACAAGAAATTGTATAAATATTTATTAAGAAATAAAAGCAGCCACCTATTTCGTGTTTACACTGTTTAAATGTGTGTGGGGCATCGGATAAGTGTAGCCGCTCGTCATTATACATCCTCGAGATGCTGCTGAGGTGAACATTTATAAGGGACAACCACAACAGTTCACGTAACTCGAACGCCACCATGCTCTCTTACAGCTTTTTTTTTTTATCTTTACAAAGAACTGATATTCAGTCACCGAACACAATAACAAAAGGTCCACTGATGTTTCATTTCACAGCAACCATACCACTGTAAGTGAGTGAGAGACTCGCAATTATACAGTCCTTTACTTTGTCAGTGTGTTCTGTTTTCTCATGGCTTCTACTTATATTAACGTACTTTTAAAATTAATCACAACAAATCTATGTGTAATGTAATTTAACCCTTACTGTGCTTCAGGTGTTTAATAAAGTCCCTTTTTAAAGCACTTGACTAAAATGACACTGATTGAATGCGTCACACACATGAAATACTTATCGCACTTTTGGGTTTAAAGACATCTGCAGGTTTTTTTTAATGATCTGCCTGTTTTCTATCAATACGATTTTCTAAGCCCTTGTGTTATGTAGAAGGAACAAATAATTCCCCCCCCCTAACTTTACCCAGAAATTCCAAACTAGCTTATTTGTTGATTGATTTGAACAAGCATGTAGAAATCCCCATGACAAAAAACACTTGATTTTCAGTCAGCGATGTCCTCGTCCATGTCGCTGTCAGGGCAGCCTCTGTGACCGTACTCTGCAGAGTTGGAGATCCGTTTCCAAGCTTGGTCGGATTTCTGATTGCCCATGCTGTGAGAGCGGCCCAGGTGTCCACGCTTGGTCTCACCATCATCAGACTCCCCTGCTGAAGTCTGTCTCCTCTGATCGCCTCCCTGTTGGTGGTTATCGTGCCTCAGATTTTCCAGGTTTAGTGCCCAAGGTCCGATTTTCTGCCAGTTTACCCTTTGGAAGGCCATGAGACAGTGTAGGTTACCTCCCACCTGAAAGGAAAAGGAAAAAAATATTTGATCAGTAAATAAGTATGTATCCGGTTTATGTAAGGAGATTAAAATGTGACTGACCTTTTTAGTTTTCCGAAACTGAATGCCTCTTTCTGTATGGCGAATGTCCAAGTATTCCGGGTTCTGTGTGTTTAGATCAGTCACAATATCGGCCCACCTAAAGTGTATGCATATCATAATATTTAGTAAACAGTCAGAATGAACTGGAACAGGAAGTACACCAAACTTTAATACCTTCACACCACAATGTCACCTGCTAATCATCAAATGTAATTGAATGAGAATAATAGAAAATAGTACTTTTTACAGTGGATGGCTGGATGCTTCCTGCTTGGTTCTCCGATAAGAATCCAATGCTCCATTTCGTTTAGAGCAAGCGGTCCCCTGGGTTTAAAATAAAAAAAAAACTCCAACTGAGTAAACAACGTGGGGCGGTATTCTTATTAATTATCTACTGATCTGTATATAGTTTCAGTGTTATAACGTTAGGATACTGATAGCAGAATAATCCATTACAAGAGCAGATCAATTTTTCAATCTGTGATCAAGTGCGAAAAAATGGAAGGAAAAAAGGAAAGAAATTGAATATCGTTTTGTACCTGTAAGCTTTAGCTGCTTTTAATGGTGTAGCTTCGAAGCCCACAGGGCAGAAGTAGTGGTTCTGACAGTGATAAATATAAGCCATCGATTCATCTCGTAATCCTTGGGTCAGCTTAAGCAAAGCTCCTTCAGCTAGTCAACGAAATCAAATGCACCAAAATTATTATTTTTTTAAAAATATTTAGTATTCTCTATGTTTTGGCCACTAGAACAAAAGATACAAACACACTGACAGGAATCAGAATTTTATACTAATGCAAACACAGGAATTAGAATTTTATAATAATGTGATAGAATTTTAAGTGATTCTATGTTTCTCAGCAGCATTTTTGCAGTTGGGGCAGTGGTGACTCAAAATGTTAAGTCGTTTAAGGTAATAAAATGCTGGCCGGAGGAATGGGGTTCCCCAGCGATCTAAAGCTTCTCCTTTCGGCTGTTCCTTTTTTAGCGGCCGCCACAGCGAATCATCGGTCTCCACCGAACCCTATTCTCTACATCCTCTTCACTCACACCCACTAACTTCATGTCCTCGTTTATCAGATCCAAATACCTCCTCTTTGGTCTTCCTCTTTGCCTTCTGCCTGGTAGCTTCATTTCTAACATCCTCCTACCAATATATTCACCATCCCTCCTCTGTACACGTCCAAACCACCTCAATCTGGCTTCCCTGACTTTCTTCCCAAAACCTCTAACATGAGCCATCCACCTGATGAACTCGTTCCTAATTCTGTCCAACCTCGTCACTCCTAAAGAAAACCTCAACATCTACAGCATATTAAAATGAAATAAAGGTTGACTTATTAACCTGAGAAAATGACAGACCATAAAACAGGGACTATGCCCTCTGTTAATGTGTAAAATGGTGGTGAAAACATAGACAGTTTTTTTGACTGATGGGAACGAGGAGCAATGGCACACAAAAATAACAATTTATTTAAAAGTTAATCAAAATGTACAATACCTACGTTATTTTTTTAAAGCGTTATTTAACTCACCCGTCTCTCCTGCTGTCTTGTGCTTTCCGTGGGGTTTATAGAGAATGTAAGAGCATCCTCGGACGCGGAAATAGTCATTGATCTGTCTAAACCATCTGTGCCAAACCAAAAACAAAGTCCAGAAAATCCAACTGTCGGGTACCTCAAAAAGGAAATAAAGCTTTCTAATGGGCTAAGCAGAGAAATCCTACCTCATTAAGGTGGCATTCCCAGTGAAAGGGCCAAACTTGATATCTTCAAACGGAGGCTGGAAACCAAGAATATGTAAGGCCTCCTCCTGGGAAATGGGTGGAAGGCTGACCAAAAAAATATTAGATTTATTTATTAGGGATAAAACTAAACATAAGTATACATTTTCAGATTAAATAGTTAAATGTGTGCTAAATGCATCTACAAATAGATGCAAAAACCTCCAAATCAGTAGGTTTTTACTTGTTCTGTGGGGTTTTTTTAAGCTTATAGAAAAAAAGCCATATTTATTATTTAGAACATACTGTAAAAATTATTTTTTGGGGTCCAAAGTGTGCTAGTAAAACATTCCCCACATTATTACACCACCTCCACCAACCTGGGCTGTAAACATAAGGAAGATGGGCTTTAGTGTTAAGGCCAAATTCTTATTCTAATATCTGTGTAGTGCAGCAAAAAAGGTGCTTTTCTGGCTTTAATTTACTGTAGCTTTTTTGTCCGTTTGGCTTTTTTGCTCAAACTCGCTTATTAACAGTGTTTCTGTCAAGACAACTGCCGATAACTGGTTGTTTATATTAATTACAGACTGCTTTGTAGAATTTCTGGGAAATTAGTAGTTAGAGAATTATCAGACCAGAACCATCACAAATATATATAAAAGTCAACGAAATAATAATTTGGTAACACTTTAGAATAATGATCTGTAGTTAACAAGTAACTATGCAGGAAGTGATAGGTAGTGCTGCATTAATACTTAAATTAATGCTGTTAACTAATATAGAAGCAAAATAGAAATAGCTAATTTAGGACAAATGTAGTTTCTTATTCGTTATTTAATAATCGGAAAACAAATAGAGAACTACTTTTGTCCTGAATAAAGGTTTTTACTTACTAACAGTATTACTTTTAATGCTACCTATTATTTCTTGCATAGTTACTTGTTATATACGGACCATTATTCTAAAGTTTTACCTATAATTATTCAGTGTTGGTAAAATTCATATCGGATTTCTTCAGTTTGTGGTAATAATATAAATTGTAGACTAAGAAAAAAAACCTGTTTTGGTCAATTTTAATTGTTCTGCTTGAAAGCCTGCTTTTTTTCTGCCATTAACACTTTTCTACCAACAAGAAGATGCAGCTGTAAAGATCTTACTGAACTCCCTGAATCTAAAACGAATCTAGAACTTGTCCTTTCATCTGTGTATAAGTTACGTACCTTCCAGCTCCGAGGGTACTGTACAGAAAGTTCCAGCAAGAGACAAGTGAGGAAATGCCACATGAAGTTTTATACTGAGGACGACTGATGCAGTACCTAAACAGATAAAAGTAAAAGAAGTTTAAAATGTGCTCGATTGGTTGTTATTTTCTAAGACTAGTGGAAAGGAGAGTAAGAGCTGCACTTGTACCATCTGCGCAAATCCAGGACTTTCCTCTGCTTGATTTCTTCTACAGACGCTTGTGGTGGAAGATCCAGCATATTTCTGCTCGATCGGTCAGATGACTTCATTTTCTTCAAGTTGTATTTCTTGATATTACCTGCAAAATATGTGAGAAATATCACATGAATATTATGTGTTGAAATCAGCTTTTAGCTTGATAGAATACTCTGTTGTATTCTTAAAAAGAACTCTGCTGTAAAGTAAAATGAAAGACATTGTCTAATATTTAATATATATATATAATAAAATACCCTGAAATATTTTACTATATGTTATCACTGCAACATGGTCCAAAAATTAACAGTATTACAATTTGTAATACTTTTAACAAAAGAAAATAAAATGATTAATTGTCTTGTGATTTTTTTTTATTTAAACAATTCAACCTTAAAAAAATAGATAATACTTAAAAATGTAAAAGGATTGGTAAAAAAATAGGTTTTTCCAAACAGTGATTTCTTTTAAAGACATAATTATGAAATTGATGGAAATTCATTCATTTATTTTTTATAACCCACTCATTCCCTAATTTGGGGTCACGGGGATCTGCTGGAGTCTATCCCAGCCGTCTCTGAAAGGGCGAAAAGCAGGAGGGGTACACCCTGGACAGGTCACCAGTCCATCACAGGACCACACACACACCCACACACTCCTATAGGCAATTTAGAATCACCAATCAATCGAACATACATGTTTTTGAACTGTGGAAGGAAAGCAGAGAACCCGAAGTAAACCCACGCAAACACAGGGAGGACATGCAAACTCCACACAGAAAGGCCCCTGACCAGGAATCGGACCCGGACCTTATTGCTGTGAAGCAACAGAGCAAACCACTAAGCCACCGTGCTGCCCTTGATAGAAATGAATGAGTGCAATTCCAGACTTTTGCCAACACTTTTTGCCAATAAATATGAAGAACTACAGTGGTTATGGTGTTGGACTGCTAATGGAAAGATCATAAATTCAAATCCCAGAACCACTGACCCCTGATCAAGGTTCGTAATCCTTAACTGCTTAGTTGGATAATAAACGACATAGATGCTGTAAATAAGAGTGTCAGTCAAAAGCCAGAACTGTAAATACAAATATGGGGATGAATTAATCACGAGTTAGATCCCTAAAGCATAGAATAACAGTAGGACAACTGGCCATTCGCGGTTGTGCTACGGCAACCCGGGTTCGATTTCAGCTTGGGTCTTTACAGTCCCAATCCTCTCTTTCTCTCCCCTGCTTCATCTCTTAATTTCTCCTATCAATAAAGGCAAAAATATTTTTTAACAAAAAAAAAAACCCCACAAAAAAACGGTAGGGCAATAAAGTTGATTTTCTCACTAGCAGCAAGTGAGCATCTTTACTTAGATTTGTTCAGAACACACCCCACTGTAGCTGTGGAATCATATCACACAAAAAGTGGCTGTAAATCAATAAACCATTTAAAAAAAAAAAGTACTTTAAGAAAATTTGCATTTAATATTAATGAATGAATCTTACCTGTCCTGGCTTTTCGGGTTAAAACGGCATCAAAGTCGGTGGTGTCGATCTCCCAGGCTAAAATGGGCTTGGAGTTACTGGACAATGTCTCTTCTATATCACAGACATCAACTAAAGGTGTATGGATTTCTGCAGCCTGGGAGATGGTGATGGGATTGGATTGACTCAGTGGGGTGCCGCTGTCATGACTAGACTGAGGAACATCTCTAGGGGTTAGGACGGGACGGGCTTGGTTAAGCAGTGCATAATCAGAGCACACTGTATAGAATTTCTCCCGGGAGTGTGTGACCGGGCATGTCCATGGGAGCTGCAGTTCGGCACTGGAGGCCCGTCTGGTGCGCAGCGTATCACGGCTAAATGGGCTCAGGAAGCCACGCTCATTGTCTTGGCCCGGCAACCGTGCTGGGGGTGCTGGGTCCTTGGCACCAGATATGTTACCGCCTTCACTTTCTGCAGTGTTAGGCATTGAACACTTGGATGACAAGAAGATTGCCTGTTGGTCAGTTTTGGGCTGATGTGACTCCCTGGCCCTGGTTTAGAAACGAAAAGTGAATGTGAATAAAAGTGAAAAGCAACACAAAAGAACTAAAAAAAAATGTACAACTAAAAAAGTGATCTGGAAGAATAAATCTTAGTGACATTTGCATGTACAGTAATCCACAATATATAAAAGATCACGAGAGACTATGTATGTGTACACCTGGCCAATCACATCAGATATTTATTTCCCCATTGCTGTTGTACTAACCTCCACTTCTTTAAGGAGTGCTGGTGGGCTGGTGGCATTTAATATAATCAGAGCTCTGTGCAGGACACTAGGGTTCTTTCTATGAAACAAGCTTTGTGCACAGGGACATTGTCATGCTTAAATAATATTCGGGTCTCTTACTTACAGTGTAAAAATAACGTAATGCAATAACATACAAAGACATTCTAGACAATTTTTGTGCAAAATCAACATTTTGAAAATGATGTTCAGGTACCCACACAATTTTGACCAGAAAACTATTTACAGATCAGGGTTGTCCAAACTTGGCCCCGGAGAGTCGGTGTCCTGCAGGGTTTAACTCCAACTTGCCTCAACACACCTAGCTCTAAGTTTTAAATATACCTAGCAACATCTTGATTAGTTGGTTCAGGTGTGTTTGATTAGGGTTGTAGCTAAACTCTGCAGGACACCAGCCCTCCAGGACCAAGATTGGACACCCCGCCCTAGATTATCCAAAAGCCTCAGTTTGCTCAGTTTCCCGTTTGTGTAATTGCAGTATCTACACTGTTCATGTTCTCTGGTTTCCTATTTAAAACATGCGTGAGTGTGTGTGTGTGTGTGTGTGTGTAAAAATTGTACCCTGTAATTTCTGGATCCAGTGAAACCCTGACTTGGGTACAGCACTTACAGAAGAATAAATAAATTAGTAGTTGGACAGTGTTGGATTGCTGATCGAAGGATTGTGTGTTTCATTCCCAGCACCACCAATCTACTACTTCTGGGCCCCTGAGCAAGGCCCTTAACCCTTAACCACTCACTTGGGAAAAATTAAAATGAGATAAATGTAAGTGAATAACGGTGTCGGCCAAAATGCCAGAAATGTGAGTGAATGAATAGATAAGATAAAAAGAGTGGATGATTGGGTGAAACTATAACAATACTCGTGTTATAATATTCTTGGGGCAAAAATAAAAACCTTATTTAAATCCCTATAATCATACACACCAAATATTTAGATTGCTTAACAGTTTGTTGTGTTGCATTGTTTTGATTTATGGACATCAGTGGGTATATTGTAAGAAATTAAGGCACATTTAAAAACACTGTACTTCTACATTTACGCATACATTATCCAGAGCAATTGAGGTTTAAGGGCTTCGCTCAGGGGCCCAACAGTGGCAACTTGGTGGTGCTGGAAATCGAACCCGGATCTTAACCTCTGCGCTACCACTTCTCCTGTACTTCTCAGCTTATTTTAAACAAATATAACTGTATAGAAATTGTATTTAAACTTCCTGGTTTTAGTATGAATACAGACAGGTAACTGATGCTCTGTGTATACTGGAATTTAAGCCACACAAATACAAACATAAAGGAAAATTAAAATAATATACTTAAAATTATAATAATAATAATAAGTTATTAACAATAATATAATTAATAGCAGAGAAAATTCCTGCACCTACATCATCAAAATCAACATCATCACCATTCTCCTCTTCCTCCTCCTCATCATCATCATCAAACACCACAACAAAATTAAATACACATCAGATTTTTTTTTTTGTTAGTGTTTCCGTATGAACACTGGGAAAGGGTGACTGTAGAAAGATGAGTAAAAGAATAAAGCTACACAATAAAATGAAGCATCAGAGGAGAATGATTAAATAACACAACCCACCCAATAACCGGGCGACCCGCTGTTCGGACCGCATATTGTCGAAAATATATAATACATTCGTATGCATTTTAATCTTGAATATCGTAAACAAAACCGGGATATAAACACGTACCTTGATGTTATAAACCCCGCATGAAACCAAGATTAAATAATAACACGACTTCTCAATACACTGACTGGCCTTCTGTAACATGGGCGCCACTGGTTTATACCAAACGGAAAATAACGCAGGGTTGGTTTTACGTTCAAAAAATATATGACAAATATGTGCTCCATAAAACGAGCAATTCTATTTTTTTTAAATTTTTCAACTGAAGTTTCTATAAATAGAGCAAAACCAGAAATTAGTTAATATTATTACAAAATAGTGAAAAGAGTAAATGCTTTAAGCGTTTCTCCCCCTCATTTTCTGCGCAGTTTGCTTTGACAGGTGAAGTCAGGAGTCTTCAGAGAGAAGGGTGCGCTTCATTTACGCATAAATTGCGCGGATTTATCGTTTTCCTTTTTTAAAATCCCAAAATGTGTTTCAAATATATACAATTTTAATGTTTGTATTTTGATAATTTTGTAGTCGTATTGTGTTAGACTACTGTTTGACAAAAAATAATAGGAGCACTAGTGAAGGATGAATCAAAATTAGTATTTATGGATTAGAGACAAAATCCTTAATCCTGGTATTAATCTAAATATAAATCATTTATATTATCCACCTAAACACTAATTAAATGATAATTAAGGCTGTATTTACCGAGTGCACTATGTATGCGATTTCAGACGGAATCACACAGTGTGCAGGGATTGGACGAAACTAGACGAACTTATGAATTATTCATAAATTTCTTTCTCTTATCTAAAGTTGTTTCTGACTTCGCCTGTTTCTGACCTGTTACTTTGCTGCAAACTCGTTGTTTTGTTTTTTACTCCAGATCTACGGGCACCTGGACGCACCACAAAATCGCCAAAACTAACCAACCTATTTAGGTCTGTTTGTCTTAAATATTAAAACGCAATCATTTCCTAATGAATTGTATAAACTTTGCCCAAAATTTCTTTCTTTCGTAATTTTCCTATTATTTGCCTAAATTTTGTCTATTATTCTCTCTAGTCTTCCTTTATGTGTATATATATATATTTTTATTTTTTTATTTTTTACATTTTCACGTCCCGAAACCCGTAGAAATTAACGAACTGTGATTGGTTGGTTTACATGTCAGTCAGAGGCTTTCTTGGTTAATAATAACTGGTTTGGAGATCAAAGCTTTTACCGCCAGTCTAAAGGTCTGGTGGCATCTATGCGAAATAAACAACAACCACAAAAAAAAAAGACATTAAGCTGCTCATCTATTATTATCTATAATTATTCTAAACCTGGTTAGAACTTGTTGTTTTTGCTGCTGCAGCAGGTACACGAGCAGTTTAAACACACAGCAGATTTTTTTTTACAATGCTTATCTTTGCAAATAGTAGTAGATACTTCTTTAGTAGCTCTACTAGTAGATACTTTTTGTGCAGTGAAAGAAAAAATGACATTTTAAATCAATTTCAATAATGAAAGACTGCGGCAGGCATTTGCGTATAAAGGTAGAGGGAAGTGGTGGCTCAGTGGACTGCTAATCGAAAGATCAGGGTTTGATTCCCAGCACCACCAAGCTGCCACTGCTGGGCCCCTGAGCAAGGCCCTTTACCCCTATTCACTTAGTTGTATAAAAGAGATAAAAATGTAAAACGCTCTGAATAACGGCGTCTGCCAAATGCTAGAAATGTAGAGAGCGTAAGTCATGCCTCTGCTGACTAGATCAATGTTTTAGAAATTTGGCAGCCATATTTCCAGATATGATTTAGCGGTTTTGAATGCTTAACCCTTAAACCTCACCTTAGGATTAAATAATAAATGTAAGCTGCTTTAGATAAGAACATCTGCCATAAAGGTGAATGTAAATGATTACTGAATTTCCTGATATTAATCAATAAATAATGTAATATTCAGGTATGAGTCAGAAGCTGATGATTATCGACTGTGACTGCGGCATAGATGATGCCCAGGCTATAATGCTGGCCCTCTCCTCATCCAACGTGAGGATCCTAGCCATCACCTGCTGCTTTGGAAACACTGACGTGGACAACGTCTGTCAGAATGTGCTGCGTGTACTGTCCGTGTGCCAGCGTACTCAGGTGCGGCAATATATACTGTCCCATCTCACTTCTTGTCTCTCTACTGTCCCATCTTTTTCACAATTAAGGCAAAAATGTTCAGAATAAAGCCAAACAAAAAGTAAGTTGTTCTGGATAGTTTTGCTGTACTTAAATGGATCCAAGAGATCACTTTTTGGATGTGGTAGCGGAGGAGATTTAAAGCATTAAATTGCAACTGAAAAATCTACCGGAATTGTTTCCACCAGGTTGTTTCTGGAATTTATGCCATCAGGAATTATAATTATAATTATCCTTATCAAGTGTCCAGTACGTGAATAGTTTGCACCCTGTTTAGAGTTATGGGATAGATTTTTGGTAGATTGGATTTCTAATAGAGGGGAACAGGTGGAGAAGACACTACTGAGAGCAGCGATGTTGTACAGTTTAGAGACAGTGGCACTGAGAAGGAGTTGGAGGTAGGATCTGGGTATATGAAAAATGGACAGGATAAGGAAGGAGCACATCAGGGGGACGGCTCATGTTGGATGTTTTACAGTCAGTCAAAGAGGACAGACTGAGAGGGATCAGACGTGCAGTGGAGGGACAGTGGAAATATTAATAGGAGGATGATGGAAATGGAGTTAAAAAAGAAGTCCAAATAAGAGGGATATAATTGTAATAAATGAGGACATGAAGTAAGTGTGTGTGAGTAAAGAAGACACACGAAATAGAGCTAGATGAAGGCAGATGACTTGCTTGGTAACCCCTGAAGCAAACACCCAAAAGAAGAAGAATGTTTCTTATGAACATTTAGAACAATTTGGCAGACGCAACTTACATGCATCTTATTTATATTAAAAAAAAAGCATTTGAGAGTTAAGGACCTTGATTAGGGGTCCAGTGGTAGCAGCTTGGAAGTGGTAGGATTTATACACACCACCCGCTGCTCCATAGTCAGACATAATTAAGACCTTTTTATATTTAACATACATCTTTCAGATTCCTGTTTTTCGAGGAGCAAACATCTGTTTGATGGGAACCGAAAAACAATTTAAAGATCACTTTGGGACCGATGGCTTGGGAGATGTTCTGCCAGACAGAGACTCCTACAACTGGCAGACACAAATACAAAAAGAGCATGCGGTTAATTCTTTAATCAGACTGGTGAATGAGCATCCAGGGCAGGTAGGATTCATTAAAATAATAAATAAATAAATAAGTTTGGGCCATAATTAAAGAAATTCCTATACATCATTTGTTTTATATTTAGTTTATATTATACATAGTTTTTCAGATATACTTTGAGAGGAAGGCCAGGGTGTAACTGGGAACAGATACATCACAACTATTGGTGAAAAAAAAAAGGGCATTTAGATTTATAACCCTAGATGATATATTTCATCATGAACTTGTGTTGTTATATCAAGTGCTAATGGGAGAAATTACTACAAATTACAAATAAATAGCAATTCTAAAGAGGATGTTTTGTTTTTAGTTGTAAAGTTTATAAGAATGAACTTCCTTTAGATATTAAGACTTTCTGGACATCCTGTAGTGTTTTTGCCACTCTTTTTTGCCCTCTTGTGATTGACGGTGTTCTATTCATGTTCCAGATCTCTCTTGTTGCGCTGGGTCCCCTAACGAATTTAGCTCTGGCTGTTAAATTGGATCCCAGTCTTCCCCAGAAGCTGAAGGACTTGTATATTATGGGGGGCAACATGGAAGGTGGGATCATCCCAGCCCTGTAGAGCTGTACTTAATGAGTATCATTCTCTGAGCACTTCTCTGTTTATCCTTGCAGGTAAGGGAAATATGATGCCATGTGCAGAGTTCAATTTCTATATGGATCCTGAGTCTGCCTATATAGTCTTAGAGGAATATGTGTGTCCCACACACATCGCCACCTGGGAGTTTACCTGCAGAAACAAGCTCTCCTGGGTAAGAATCGTCACAGTGTGTGGAAAAGTCACATCAGCACTTTGCCCTCTATTTATCATTTATTTTAAACGTTGTTACTGATAAAAGACGAATAGAATACAACAGGGTGTTCTGTTACACAAAACTTAATAAAGACAGAATGAAATTTTTCTGTCTGCCAGAAGGCTTTTATTTTTAAAAATAGCATGGATGTGTTTTTGATGCATTAAACAGTACAGTGTAATTACTAATTACTCATATTAGTTGCTGTTATCAATATCATTCTTTACTAATACTGTAGTCTGTCGACTAATTGTCTCCATATCAATAATTAAAAAAATTCTGTATTACTTATTATAAAAAAATGCTTTTTTATTTTCTTTAGTTTATGTAGCACAACCATAAAAACTATTAAAATGATTGCATTAAAATAAGTGCATTAATATATCTTGATCTTGGGCAGCTCGATGGCTTAGGGGTTAGCACTGTTGCCTCAGAGCAAGAATTGCCCATAGGAGTGAGTGTTAGTGTATGTGGCGTCATGATGGACTGGCGGTGTCCCCCTCCTGCCTTATGCCCTTTCAGAGACAGCTGGAATAGACTCCAGCAGATCCCTGTGACTCCGAATTATATAAAATAATTTACCTTAATGATATCTTGAGTTTACATGCACACATTTTTCTCCTTGCCTTATCTTTCAGGAGTTCTTTAATGAGATGATCAGTCAGGACACTGCAGCTGCTCGTTTTATGAAAATGATCACCTCCAAATGTTGGGCTTTCTCCCGAGAGCCTGGCCTAAACACAAGAGACATAGTTTTCGGTACAGGGTTCGTGCCTTACGATTCCTTTGCTGTGGCCGCATGTGTCGATGGCAGTGTGATAACGGAAAGCATAGAGTGCGGTGTCCGTGTGGAGATCCAGGGAGAGCTCGGCCGAGGCATGATGGCACTGGATTTAACAGGAAAGCTAAAAAGTCATCGTGTGTTTGTGATGAAGACCTGCAACCTCACCAAGTTCAGCTCCATGCTTATGGCCTCCGTACAGCAACCGTAAGGAGTAACAGCAGGGTTGGAACAGTTTACTTTCATGTTCAAGTCACGCATTTTGACTGACGAATAAATAAATAAATGAACTGGTGTTCTGGTTTGTGTAGTGTCTTTTGTGCCGGTAGGTTTCACAGCTCGGCAAAAAATTTCAAATTATTCACCACCATGAAACATTTAAGGCTTGACCAATTATCAGCACTGATATTTACTTTTTTTATTCTTATTGCTATTACTACTATTATTATGGACATTATTAAGTTCATCAGGGGGACGGCTCATGTTAGAGAGTTAGGGGAGAAAGTCAGGGAAGCCAAATTAAGGTTGTTTGGACACGTACAGAGGAGGGATAGTGAATATATTGGTAGGATGATGTTAGAAATAAAGCTACCAGGCAGAAGGCAAAGAGGAAGACCAAAGAGAAGGTATTTGGATGCGATAAACGAGGACATGAAGTTAGTTGGTGTGAGTGAAGACGATGTAGAGACTAAGGTTAGGTGGAGACATGATTGTAACAGTCGAAAGGAGACGTGTTTTATTTATATATTATATATCAAAATATATCAGTCATCAGCCTACTTGAGCTGCAGCCTACATAATCTGTATCTGCCTTGAAAAAAAAAAAAAAACTGTCCCTTGTGGGGGAGGTGGTAGTTTAGTGGTTAAGGTGTTGGCCTGATACCTGGAAGATCAGGGTTCGATTCCTAGCACCACCAAGTTACAACTGTTGGGCCCCTAGCCAAGGCCCTTATGCCCCAACTGCTCAGTTGTATAAATTAGAAATGTGGGTCGCTCTGATAAAGGCGTCTGCCAAATGCTGTAAATGTGAAGTGAATGTATAAATCAGCTACCATATGAAGCCAAAAAAGAAACATTACTGCCTTTATATTGCTGCCTGATATGTTTATTCAACCAATGTAACGGAGGTCTCACTCATGGTGACAAATGAACCATGTAGAAAACAAACCCCTTTCCAGGTCCTGTGAACTCCTTTAGACATTAAATTAAAAACAATGTAAGCAAATAAATCTTTCTTTAACCAGAATCCAATAAAAGAATAAGTTAAACTTCGACTTCTCAATGCGGCCATGAACTGGCATCAACCATAAAAGGCCGGAAACTGTTTTCCAAGTTCTGGATAACACGATTACTATCCTCCTGTTTCTGTTTATAAACTGTAACTTAAGTTACCACAAGTCGACAGGATTGACCAAATAGGTTCTAAAATGAATGAAACTTAAATCTGGGCCCAATTTTTTTTTTCTGAAGAGTAAGATTTAACACAAAGTGCTGTATTTCAAGTTTGGGTAATACTGTGCTTGACAGAATACAGTAATACTGGGCCATATACTTTAGTTTCAAAGTAAAACACAGTATTACACAAAAACTAGAACTTTTAAAATAATAAAAATTGGCCAATATAATTTTTTTCAGATCAAGGTTCTAACTCTGAGTAAATATTTTTTTTGCCGTTCTCTTAACTAAGATATCACACACCTTGAAATAAAATGATTTGTAAGTTTTAACCCAAATTTGGAGAGGGATGAACTAGAAATTTGGACAAAACGATGGGTAAATTTAATCAAAGTTTCCTCAAAGAATTTTTAACCGGTAAGAATATTAGCAGACCTAGGACCTTTGTAACCAGGAAAACTCAAGACATTCTAATAACTGAAACCATGATGACATATTTGTCGCTGCAGAGAGCCGGTATTCGTTCCTCTTGTTAGTTAGCGTTGCTGTTGTCCGAGTTGTCAGGCCAGGGATTGGAGTTCCAGCGGCTCAGTGACGGTGGCCATCCGTTCCAGGGATTGTAGGCCTGGCCGAGGTCGGTGGAGGCAGGAGTGGCTGGAGCGGTGTGGCTGACCAAATCAGGGATCGGTGAGGAGTGTAGCGTGGTGTCAGGAGCTGTAGACCAGATGGAGTTGCTGAAGGACAGACTAGGAGACCAGGGGTTCCGAGACTTTCCCAGCATGGTCTACAGATAAAGATAGGTCAAAGGATAAAAAAAAAAAATTTAATCAGGAATAAAAAACTAGAGAACAGCACTACACAAAGCCACACAGCATTGTGGGACAAAGTACAGCTGCCCTACGTTCCTGAAGGTAACTCAAAACAGAAAAAAATAAACTTTTAAAGAATGCAGAAAACCAATTTACATAAAGATCCCTCCACATGCAGTAAAGCGTTGCCTACATTCACGTTTTTTGATTGTCTGCTTTGAATACGCAACAGTGAAGCATATATACATCATGTATGTACACACACACACACACACGAGGGATTCCCTAATACCAATACTGCTAATCGATATCGGGACCGATACTAAACTCGTATTCATCCTCGTAAAAACACTCCAATACCACTAGTGACATTACTGACAAAACTTTGGCAGAGGAAACAGAACAAAACAGACTTAGAACTGTGAAAATATTTTAAAATGAACATCTAGAACTCACGCATGGCAGACTGCAAACTGTTTGGCAAAAATATCAAGTGGTACAAAAATGAGTACTTATAATTCAAAGATTAAGATAAAACGTCTGAAATTAAACAAAAACAACTACTTAAAACAGAAAGTGAGCGTGGAAAATTTGTGTGGAGAAAAATAATCCCTTATCCCAGGTATAGGTATTGGCGAGTACCAGGAAATAATATCAGTACTTCTATTCTTGTCTTTGAAAAAAAATGGTATTTGTTGTGTCCCTAATATATAGCGATGAATACTAGATTCACCCAAGATGCAACAAGGGCTCTCCTAATTTTTTCTCTGCATAAAGTGAGCATTGTTTTTCTGACCTTCAGATATGGTTCGAGTTGTTTTGCTGTGATTAGCGTAAATGCGGATAAGATACAGGTCAATTTTAAAAGATGATGTAAGCGGTTTGTCGTCAAAAAAAAAAAAAAAATAAAATAAAAATCAGATATAGTGACAATTGGATTCGGGCATCAAGGCCTGCAGTGTAAAAACGGCCATTATTTTTAAGTTTTGCCTTAGACATCACATCCACAAACTGTTGCCTTAAAAATTTGGCTAAACAAAATTAACTGTGATCCGTTACTTTGTGTGTCAGTCAGACTCTGTCTTTACCAATAAAACTGCTGTGGATCTGACAAAACAAGACTATATTATTTTTGACTAGGAAATATTAGTAATTGTCTTAGTGGAGAAATCTAACCTGGCAATCTGGTACTTCCAAGTTAAAACAGAGTAAAATAAATAAACCAGCACGCTATTGCTGTCCTTACAGCTGTTGGAGTGGTAGGAGACCCACTGCTGGAAGGCCAGGGGTTTGAGCGTTCAGTGTCCCAGATAGAAGAGGACACAGGGGTGTATTCAGGCCAGCTTGACTGATGCTCAGAATTCTTGGGCCCTGTCATTCCACTGAAAACTAACAAAAAAAAAAAAGAAAACATACAGCAAAACAACTTAGATCAACATTTTTACATAATAATAGCATGTTGGCTTGTTTCCTATTTGGAAGTGTGTCTATATACCTGTAGTCAAGTTGAATGGGTTGTGTGGTCCAAATGTTGAAAAGGAATTGATGGAATTATAAGCAGGGCTGCTTATGGTTTCAACGGGACTCCATAATCCAGAACTATTAATGAAAGCATAAACATTATTAATAAAAGTTATTTATGCACCAGAACATGGGCTGTCATGTACAGTGAATGAACATTAACTTGCCTATCAGAGCTGTCACTCTCTACAGATGTCATGTGAGGTAGAGGCACCTTTCCAAGACATTCAGCCTTTCCTGAGCCACTGCCACCTGTCAATGCGCACACACACACACACACACACAGAATCAGTATACTTGCACTATACAAAGCAATTAAATCATGTTATGTGCTTATTTTGTAGCTGTTTTTGTATTTGTACACACCAGGGCTTTTGTCATAGCCGGCAGCCACCGCTGCAAAGGTGGGATTTCCATTTTGACCAGGTAAAGATGTGGACTTGACCAGTTTGTTCCCTGGCGCCTTCTTTGAGGTTGCCTCACTATAAATATAGAAAAACAATTAAAAATGGGAACAATAAAAGATGTAATGTAGATGTTTGGGAGGCTGGCGGTGGTATTGGTAACCTAGTAACCAACAGTAAATAAAACAAGGCAAGCATAATGGAGTGAAAACTGACAGTCACGTGGGTTTAATGTTTGCTAATAGGGATGCACAATATATCATTCTGGTGTTGACCTGTTGATCTGCAACAGTAACATTGCAGGCTGTGCAATGTCAAGTGTAGTGTCTTTACATGCCCTTATCATGCATGCTAGCTTAGGCTAGCGCAGCATTGTAACATTAGCAAAAATATTTTAAATACATATTTTGTTTCACATGGCATAAATAACACTGTTTTGTTCAAATATTTATTAATATAAAAAAAAAACATGTTTGTAGCTTTAACAAAGATAAATTGTATTTTATCTATACAGTAAAGACGACACAGTGATTTTAACATTTGATTGTTAAATTTCTGTATCTGAATCTCTAGAAAATAATAAAGCACCGTTTATTTTATTTACATTTTTGTTCTATTGTATTTATCTATAATTGCAAAGCTAGATGTGTTTATTTTTGACATTGAGTCCGATTTCCATTACTACCAGCGCTAGCACAACCTTTCGGTAAATGTTATCTTATCGATCTGTGGGTTTGGGGATTGAAAAAACAAAAAAAACAACAAACAAAAAAAAAAAAAAAGTGTTACCTGCTGGTGTTGAGCACGCTGCTGTAACTGATGCGGGGCATTAGGGTAGGAGAAGTAGGCGGAGGGGAACAAGTTCCGGTGATGGCAGAGATGGGTCTCTTTAGAAAAGCATCTGCATTCATGGTCTGAATAGAAATTTGCTGAAGGCTGTCTGCTGCTGATGGACAGAGACAGAATTATACAGTGTTACCAAACAAACGATAACTGCAAACCACATGTCCTGTCCTGTCCATTTTTCAGATACAAGCGTGACAGACTTACAGCTGGTGGCTTTAAGTGGCACGTCCCATTCTGGCGGTGGAGACTCCTTCTCGCCTTCTGAGCCACTGCTGAAATCCTGCATAAAGCCATTAAACTTGACCAGAGGAGATGGACGTCCTACCTCCAGCTTTCCACCGGTCGCTAAACAGAGTTTGCAGTTTATTACCAAGTAGCTTGGTATTACAATTAGTCACAAAGAACACCATCTATAAGTTACACTCACATCTCTGTTTCTGTGGAGGTCGTGGTTTGGAAGTATTCTGGGTTCCCGTGTTAAGGATGGTTTTAGGGAAAGTCTTGCGCTGTTTGTTTTCCAACGGAGTGACATAGGGAAGTTCCAGTGAACTGAAAAAAATAAGAATGTGAAAATATTTATTGGATATTTATTCATTGATTGGAATTTGGATTTGATCCAAATGGACCGAATGTATTAGAGAATATTTTCGGAATATAAAAGTACACGTATGGCTCTCTGGAGTTTCTCTTGTCTTGCTGCAGGGTTGGTTGCTAAGGGCTAACACTGTTAGCAGCACATACTTCTTGCTAATTTTTGTTTTGTTTTATCAGATTACTCATTATTAGCGCTCATTTCTGTACCTTTTGATATTTTTGCAGAGCAAAGTTGCCATGTGTGGGTCATCAGCACTGATTGTTCAGTCAATGACGTCACAAGAGGTATCAGTCTTTGGTATCAGAATGCTTTTACTTATGCTTTTAGTACATGAGCCCAGTATCAGGGACGATACCATTGTATCCCTAGAACATATATCGTCGATTAAACCGACTGTTTTTTGTTACAGAACCTATGTTCTTTATTCATTAATAAATACTGCATCCACACTCTTTTCTCTTGTAAATAGCTTTTGTAAAAAATGAATAATTCAAATAAAGAATTATCTTGTTATTGTACAAAGGCAAACACGTTGCCAGCAGATGATGTAAATTTGTATTTCTTTGCAATAAAAAAAAAAAAAATAAAAAACAATAAAAAGCATCATTATACGGAAAAGGAATTTAAAAGAAATTAAATATTTCTGTATGCTTTAAAATAAACTATAAATTTACCTTGTCTTCTCTATTTGATTCTCCTTTTTTGTGGCTGATTGCTTTTTGTTTTTGGGTTTAGTTGGCGAGGGGGGAACTTCTCGTTCTTTCTCTGGTGGAACTGTTTTGACCTTCTTCTTAACTGGTTCCTGTGCATTCAAAAATCACATCATAAAAAGCCATGTCAAATTTGGAAGTTCATCTCGCATAAAACTTGAAATAGAGATGGTTAATAAGGAGTGGTTAATAAAACAGCACTGATTCATTGAAATACCTCTTTAAGAGCAGTCTCTGTATCAGGGTTGGAGGTCTCTGTGGTAGTTGAGGAGCTGTCATCATTATCTGCAAGGACCTCCTTCATCTCTTCACTTTGTGTCTTTCCCTTTGCTTTGCCTTCTCTCTCCTCTTTCTTTTTCTGCGCCTTTATTTTATTCTTCATTTTCCCTTCAGTTAAACAGCACAACAGTTTTCCTTTAACAAAAATCTCTTGGCCACAGATCATGTTCAGAAAATTAACTGAACTCAGTGATTAATTTTTTCCTATGAAGCTTTACCTTTATTTTGTGAAGACTGCTGTATGCTCTGTTCTATGAACGTATTATTTGCAGGAGACTCTGGCCGGTCCAAGTCTTTGTCCATGGCCACTAGAAGTCTATTGTAATCCTGTTCCTCTATGCTGTGGCCTCTATGGGACTGAGATGACAGGGCTGTGTTCAGGTTCTGAAGTTCCTCCAAGTGGTTGATTATCTGCTGCTGCTGTGGTGGCTGTTGTTGCTGTTGTTTAGAACTCCGTGATTTACGATAAGTCAGATGATTAAGTCCTGAGCTGCCATCTTTGATGAGCTGAGAGGAAGAAGGCGAGGAAGCTTGCATAGATGAGCGCCCTGAGCTGCCTCTGGATTTGCTGTCCCCTAAAACGGCGCTGCCATTGGAGCTGGAGTGTAAGCCACCCTGTCGCCCACCACGTGCACTTCCACCTGAACCATACGCTCCTCTATTTGAGTTCGGGTGCGAGTCAGCAAAATCGTTTAAGCTGTGAAAATAACACAGGTGTTTGTTTTATCTTTAACGGGTGTTAACTACAGAAAAGGCACAAAAAAAAATCTAATGTCTTTAACTTACTTTGCATCACTTTGTATCCGTACAATTTCCCTGAGATCAAATGGTTTTCCAGTCTCCATGGGAGAGTTGGATTCCACAGATAGGCATCGCTTGAAAGGTTCCCATATTCCCTGGGCCTCCAGATAGGCCGTGGCGATAACCAGGAGGAACATAAAACTAAAGAAAGACAAATGTATTTATTTACGCTTTTTGTTTCATCGTAGCGAATATTAAACCCATGTGAGTAATCTGCGTTTCCGCTGATGAAGTCTTTCTGGTTGCTTCAAAACAACACAGCTGCTAGCAACAAGTGTGACATGAATGCTGCACTGCTAGGACATCTATTACTTGCTTAATTGTTACCAGATAACATCTTTCCGTTATACTTGCCTTATGGTTACCAAATGTCTTTTTAAATTTGGATGCAGCAAACATTAAAACCACCTGACTAATCATCTTTAATCATCTCTCTCAATTTTACTTGGCTTGTTTTATTTACTGTTGGTTACCAGGTTACCAATACCACCGTCAGCCGCTTGATGAAAAGACACCTAGTTTCCATTTGCTTTTTCAAATTTTACTTTAGACAACTAAAATAACCAATTCCAGTGTGTAAATGTGACTGACACGTGAGGTTGCATTTATTTTTTAACCATGCCAAGATTTTGAATAAAAATTTCAGCTTCAGTGTGCAAAGACCTTTAAGATGTGAAACCGAACTGCAGAAATATTTGGATTCTCAAAGTACTAGCAAAAAAATGTTTAAAAAACCATAACGTACATTATGTAAAACTGTTTTTACACTAAGTTTTAACTAGATTTTAAAAAAGTTGTCATTTAACAGCATGTCGAAAATGTCAAAGTAAAAACACCATATTCAGCTCAAGTCTTTATTAGACAAGATGAAGAATGCCTACCTCATAAACAGGGAGACAACGATGTAGAGCTCCAGCTCCCAGTTTGGTGGAGGGATGGTTTCAACGCATGCTGCCAGCATGTGATAGGGCAACGAGGCGTTCAGTACAAACACAAACTCTGAGCCACCGGCTGACACCAACTTTAGCTCTCTTATGACTCGTGATGAAGTAAAATCTGGTGTAAACCTGTATCAAATAAGCACAAACAGCAAGCACCTTAATAATTCAATTCAATTCAATTCAGTTCAGTTTTATTTGTGTAGCGCTTTTTACAATGGTGATTGTCACAAAGCAGCTTTACAACTGAAGAAATTATGAGACAGAATGAAACAGAAATCAGTTTGTCCCTGATGAGCAAGCCGGGGGTGACGGTGGCAAGGAAAAACTCCCTAAGATGAGATAGGAAGAAACCTTGAGAGGAACCAGACTCAACAGGGAACCCATCCTCATTTGGGTGAAAAACAGGTAGCAGGGATTATGTGGTTACATTGTGTGTGTGTGTGAACAACTATAATCATCAGTCCTTAATAACCTTAATGTCTTCTATATAATGGTTTAAAAATATAAGGGCATAGCAGGCACTTCAATAAATAAAATTACCTAAGTCATTAAACACATTAATGCAGTTAAACTCATACCAGTTTATTTATTCGTAAAAGGTATGTTGTCTTTTATTGCACCTAATAAACAGCCAACACTTCAGCTCAGCATTCTTTAAATAGTTGTACAATCTTTTCCAGTAATTAAATAGAAGGACAAGAAGGCAATTCACACCTCCACAGAAAACCAAACAAAAAAACCACATGTATGCTGGTTTGCATACCTTAATAGTGCCTTATACACACACAACAAACGTGCACACAGTAGCTAACAGGTAAAGGTTACGGTTAGCTACACTTGACCTACTTTTTCTTCCATATTTCTACTGCAAAAATAATGATCACTTACAATTTCTCATTTATTTCCCACTTTCACTTTTCATTATTAGTTATTAGTTACCTAATAAGCCAGCAATCAGCGGTACTCACAGAATGATGAGGTCTTTCGATGTGTTTGGTTTAAGTGCAAATTCTTGACAGTTGAGAACTTTAAATCCATAGCCTTCGCAAATGGTGTCACTGATCTGCATGGAGCGGATGTGAATAGGGAGAAGCCCCGTGTTCTCCAGCCTGAAGGTCTTTCGCAGGGTGAAATTTGGCTCCTTGGGTTTTTCTTCTTTTCATAAAGAAAGGAAATACATCAGCAGGATTAGAACAAACATCATTGACTTATACTACTCATGTCTGACCTCACATTACATGTTAAATTATGAGATTTCAAATTAATGTTTACTCAATATCTATGGACCTTGGTCTATAGAAACATTTCTTTCTTTCATATACTGTGTAGAAGGAAAACAATAAATCTAATTCTTTTGGGTAATAAACGTTTTGATTTCAAGCAAAGAGTAACCAAAAATTGTAAAATGAATCCTGTACATCATTTAATCATCATGATTAAATGGAAACATTTATAATGTATACTATGGCTGCACAATATACAGAGAAAAAAAATAACGTTGCTGTATTAAGTTATTCTGTGATATACTGTTATAATATATAATATAATTCCCCAGATTTGAAAAGAATTCATTATTTTAGAATGAATGAGGTGATTTTGTAAGGAAGTGCATCTGTGTAAAATATAATAGACAAATTATAATCATAAATTAAATACAATACAACAAAGATGTAAACAAAAATGGTGCTTTCAGTTATTCTGGAGATTCAGATACAGAAATGGAATAATTTATACGGTACAGACTATGCAGTGTGATTTCAGATGTGATTAAGTACAATTAATCTACAAAATATATTGTTTTTCTGCCTGTATGCTTCAACTTGCTCAACTATAATCCCGACTCGACGTTTCACAACCTGTAATGTAACTATTGCGGGTGCACACATTGCGATGTGGATACTGATTCTATATGTTGTGCAGCCCTAATGCATAAGCATATTGAAGTATTGCGAAATGTTCAGATATTGCAGCAATAACTCACAGGATGATACAAACCCACAGTCGTGTGCTATGATGGGGAAAGCCTTTGCCTTACATAATCCCTGTTTATTGCATCGTACAGATTTTAACATTTAAGAAAATTTACCATTTCGAAAATGCATCTTTAAAAAAAAAGGAAGTAGGCAGTATACAGGATTGGCGCGAAAGCTAACTTGAGTATGAGTCTCTTTATGTTCTTAGCTGTTGTCATATTATTAATCCATGAATCCACTCACTTTCTGAGCAGTCTTTAAGAAGTGCCTCGGTCATCTTAAATCTCAGTGAGCTGCTTAGCCCAGGATGCTTTCCAGCTAGTTTTAGGCTTTCTCTGATCCCCTGACCGTGCATCATAATCAGGTCCACAACAGTCAGGTTGTTCCTATACATTCATCAAGAAACATCCAGAAACACACAGCATTTGTAGTCATGTTAGTCTTACAGTCTATTTCAATTCAGATGAAATGAGTCCTGTTTCAGAGAGACAAACCTTTGATTAATCGTGTTGTTACTTTGCAATAGAATAGAATAGAAGAATAATGACTGGAGAAATATAAATAAAAAATTGCCGGTATGGTTTACACAACACAAATTAGGCTTGCTGCGATAGCTGGTGTTGATCGTATTACCGGTGTTAAGCCCATCGTGGCACCAGCCCCACCATTGTTTACATTTTTAAAGTATTAGTTTTATACTAAATATGCATTCGAAGTAAGTAAAAACATCACTGGTTCAGAAGAGAACAGACTACAAATAAACTGAATGCAGCTACACTGTGCAGTGTACAGAGTGCAAGCAGAAATAAAATATCGCTTCAAGACAACTATAGCTGGGTCTTGTAGTCCAGGCTAAAATGCATCATTGGTAGTGCAATTCAAAGAAAGCTAATTTATATTAACATTCATTCAAGTCAGCTCACCTGGGAGGAGTTGTGCAGTGTAACTCTGACAAATTTGATCTGTTATTATTCCAAAATTACCTCACCGTAGCAACCCTACCATAAATAAATGGAGACTTTCCTTTATATGCAGATTTCTGGTATTACAATCATTTTGAATGTGAAGCCAACGATTTAAAAAATAAAATCAGATTTGTGCTGGTTTGTAATTCTGAGCTATTTAACTTTTACTGTCATTTTTTCCCCCAAAGTTATAAACTCACAGTACACTATTAAAAGTCCTAAACAATTATTACACCGTTTTTAAACTTAGTTTTAAGTCTTAAAGTTCCTTATTAAGTAGGGCTGTGTTTTGGAGGGGCCTCACGATAAAAAGAACAAATACAAAGCAGGAGGCGCCCTTATTTTTACCGTCATGTTTTCTTCCGAGACAATGGCCATATGTGTCTTGTGACAACTACTGGAGTGGAGGAGGAAGTCATTTAACACACACACTGAGAATTTTTTATCAAATATTAATGTAAAAGCAAAACTTTTAAGGTGAAGGGTTTAAAACGATGTGTATATCGATACACTTATGAATCTAATTATTGCAATAGTTATTAAAATTTTTACAGCGCCCTATTATTAAGTACAAAGTATCAGCATTAAATGTTTTAAGCATGGGTGTGAGACACATGAAGCCAGACCTCACCTGATTACTAACAGAGAGGAGACACTGTGATTACTGACGGGTGAGAACTGCACTGTGAGTGATCTAGTCTCTCCCGGCAGAAGCAGCATATTGAAGACGAGGTTTCGTATGAAGCCCTCCGCAAAGCCTGCAGAACTCACTGCTGAGGACTGATACACACAAACACACACGACTACCCGTCAGATGCAGCCCCATGCAGCAAGCTGAGCAATTTGAAGTGTTTAAAAAAAATAATAAAATCAAGGATAAACAAGCAATGTAGCATGTATTTAAAATTAATATCTGAATTAAATAATAATGAAGCTTTGAATGTAAGTCTTTGTGGACACTCACTTTATTCTGTTGAAATTTAAACTCCAGTGTACTTGTGTTAACATTGGACATCTTTTCATTTGGAAATCTGTAACAGAAAGAAACAAAGGGTTAGGAAGGAAAAACAACACCACACACATGCCTGACTGCGTTAAATATAAATGATAGAATAACATTGGCACCGTGTGTATTTCCCTGCGATCTGGCCAATAAGCTTAATTTTATCACTTAAACAACGACTGTTGGTGAAATGCAGAATAATGAAAATGTTTGTAAGGTTATTTAATACTAAACTTGTTAAACAGCCATTTATAATGGACCAGATAATGTATAGTACTAATGTAAGTAAAACTAATGTAAGTACTCGCCTTAAAAAAAAGCAAATAACTGACTTATGATTATTTTATAATTGAGAGTAATTTAATTGCCTGGATTTGTTTAATAGAAATTAGAAGACGAAGTATTTTTAGATTTTAAGCTTTAAACAGACTGCTGGTTTAATAATTATATTCAAATACGTAGCTAAAATAAAAATTCCTATAAAAACCTGTGGAATTTTCAGCTTTGTATGTAGTCTTTGGACCGTTGTGCTGCCGTTAGGGTTAAATCTGCTTATCAGATTCTGATTATCTACTAACTACAGTGTCCAAGCACAGATTGTACATTAGTACATAAACACTAAATACTGAACAAAAAAAAAAAACATTTATTTTTGATGTACCAGGCTTGATTTTATAAATCGGTTCTTCATTATAGCTATTTTTTTACTGCCTTTCAAAAAAACTCCAGCATTTTCACTTCTAAAAAGACGGTCTTATCTGTGATTTGACAGGCAAAGCAGTTTTTTTTTGCAGGTGGAGCTTCAGTAAACACAAGAAGAAGCAGTCTTTTAAAAACGAGAAAAAAAAAACCCTTTAAGTCACAAACTTGGGCATAAAATTCCACATTGCGATAAACATGCCTTATATGATCAAACATTTTTAGACACCTGACCTGCGCGTTGTTTCTATATATTTTTTAACCCACCCTATTTCTTTTTTTTCAACCCATCCTACATCCGATTTGGTCTCATCAATTTTCCCCCAATAATTAAAAAAATGTCACACTAAAACAGGGTTTTAATGCTACAGAAAATAGAAAAAGTTGCAACAGTTTGGGAAGGGCACAGTTGTGTGGAAACTGGGGAAGTGTCCACAAACTTTTGGTTATATAATTTCGTTTCATGTAAGCACAGCTGATTAAAACCGAGAAGAAAAAAAAATCTGCATTTAGTTCCTTCTTTCTATAAGTAGCAAAGACAGAATTGGCCTCGTCACCTGTCTTTAAGTATTTCTATAATGGCTGAGGGGTTTGGGTAGAGTGCAACAGGAAAAACCTGCACATAGACCGGAACATCAGCTGGGTTCTCCAGAACAATCTCCTCCACCTATTTATTAAAAGAAAAAGACAAGTAAGATTACCCATGCGTTTGCACACACTAATACGACACAAATATATCGCTGCAAGTATCGAAGATAAATGACTGCTTGACAGATTATTATGCAATGTCATCCATCAAATCCACTAAAAATGCAGTACTACTAACATTAATACTGTTCTGTTGTATCAGCTATGTCGGAAATGAGAAATTAAGGGGAAAAAAATGTTTTACTAATGACGCCTAACCTGTGCCACAGTAACAAAATACATTTTTGCTTGTAAACATGTTCTCTGCTAAACAACATGGATTTTTTTGGAATTAATGTGGAATTCAATCTGTTCTGTACCTCTATTTAAGTACAGCAGCTAAGAACAGGATGTGGTATGTTAAACAACAAACATGCAAAATAGATTAAGCGTTTAGATTTGTTTTTTTGTTGTTGTTTTTTTTAAAAGAGAGGGATGTAAAATCTGTAACATTATGATGCATAACGTACGGATGAAAACAAGCGTGTAGGAACTTACAGAGGAGCTATTGATGTTGGTGAGGGGGAACAGAACATGCTGTGAGGATTTAATCAGCGAAGGCCATGCGAGCTGAGCTGATATTTTGGCCTGCACCTTCTTCTGTAGATCGGTGTTCACTTCAAAGTAAGCGTCAACCCTATCGCCGAAAAGAAAACTTTTGTATTACAAACTAGGCTCTGTATGCTGACGTTGGAATGTGATTTGGATACAAATGATTGTTTTTCTGCCTTAGAGGGATTTGGGCACTTACTCAAGGCCTGACTGTTCCTTCAGTTCTCTCCATCTCTTTAGCAACCTTTGATGCAAATCTACATCACTGTCCCAAACGTCCTCCAGCATAGCAGAACTGTGTGGTCTTAATTCCGCTAAAAAAAAAAATAAAAATGTATATTAGCATAAGCATAACACTTGACCATAAATGCTTGGAATAAAAAAAAAGGACAAAAAAAAAAAAACCAACTTACATTTCAGTACAAACGGTAATCCTACATAACAGTGATCACCACACTGTGCACTGGCATCAAAATAAATATTTGCGATCTGGAAAAGAAGAACAAAAGAAGCAATGATAAAGATTCTACAATATAGAGATAAAGTATGTGACTGGTGACTAGTAGGTACAAACCTTGGTTTTGCGCCTGGGCTCCAGCTCCACTCTGTTACTGCGCAGTAGTTTGTAGTGGAACCGCACGTCCTCGGTGGGAGAGAGGATCTGCTGCAGTCTCACCCTCTGGGAGAAGGAATTCTGAATGCTGAGTCCTTGATGGACCACTTTTCCCTGGAGATAAAATTTTGTCAAATAAAACCCTAAAACATCAATGGAAATAATAGACAAGATCATTAAACAATAAGACAATCTGAAAATAACATTTTTATAGGTGAAAACAAGTTTACATTTTCCGCATTATAGAAAGGCTAATATGGAAAGCAAATGAGTTCCATGTCACTATATTTCTGGTTGCTACTACTACCATCACCATCTTAGATTTGGCTACAACACATACATTTTTACCCGCAAAAAAACAAGTAGTTATACAGTAAATTAAATATTGTTGTATTACTACAGCTGTAGTAAATATCCAATCCGTAAAACATCAACAACAATATTTTAACTTTTCGCCCACAACACTTGACAAAAAGCTGGAAAGCAGGGAAAACTGAAAGCTTTCCAAAGTTTACATGGAAACATTAAACATCTTCTATTTAGCATTATACAATTCTAATAAATAAAATACAGAATTATTAAAACGTTTTTTAAAAATTCTTCTCATTTTAGCCTTAAAACTGACTTGTTAAATTCGGCAACTAAAATTGTTACATTAAGCTTTATTTTTTTAAAGAAGCAAAATGATGAATGACGTGCCAATAGAACAAGACGAATGTCTACAAAAACATGAGACATGATTAAAAATCAATCATATCTAACCATGTTAGGAACGGTAAAGTAATGTAAAGTAAAGTTCATCAGCCCAAACCAAAAACCCATTACATTTGTCTCAGGTTATGTTTCGAGAGACACCCTGCACTTTGTTCAGCACCAAAAACTTACCGGAAAAGAGGGAGGCATGATAATGTGTTTGGGTGAGCAGCTTAACGTGCCCACGGCTATAAGAGCCTTCACTGGGATGGTCAATATCTGAAGGAGAAAAAAAAAAAAAAGAACAGCTCTAAACTCTTAACACCACACCTGAGCAGAGTTATCCGAGTTATACCAGTGCTACATGATGCATAAAACACACACCTCATAATCTGTGGTGATGTGTACAGCGCCATCATATACACCCTCAAGCTCTTTAGCTATCAGGGTTACTTTAAATGCTGCATAGAAGCCAGAAGCTAATATGACCTGCGAAAGACAATACAAAAAAAAATAAATAGATGTGGTTTACATATGCTTTTCCTGTGCACACAATCCTTTGGTCGTATAGGGTTGCTGGGGGTGGAAAAAAAAAGGTTCAAACACTTTCCTTCATAAAAAGCTGACAGGGCATGCAAATTATCTCAAAATATTTAAACAAACCAGCTAGACTAGTCAGAGTTTGTCAAAGAAATGCCAGAGTTCTAACTAATTTTTTAGGCAAACATAGCAACTTTAAACGTAAAAGTAAAGCATTTTTAGACACGTGTATATCCCAATAAACATTTTTATTCTTACAGTTTTGTATTGGGCTCCAGAGGTGTTTTGGAGCTCTTCAACCCGACCCAGTGCTACACTGCTGTTCCCTTTCTCTGTGGTCAGCAGCTCCATCGACAGACTTTCCCCCGTCACCAGCCATGACTTAATCTCCAGCTGTGGAGAGCACAATGTTATAAATGAGCAATATCCAGTACAACTGCAGCCTCGAAAAAAGTGCTGCCTTTATCTTATCTTAACAGGAACATTCAACTTGTTCTGGATAAACTTGGTGCCTGCCTGCTGATAAATGTGATACATTTTCAGCTCACATGAGCCTTACCTCTATGGGGTTGTTGTTGATGACAACAAAGACCAAACTGCTGGTGTCTGTGGCGCTTAAAATGCCATAATCCAGGATGTGTTCTTTAAAACTGGGGGAAATGATGACAGGCTTCGGAAAAGAAGACAAGTAATGGTTAATGTCATGAAATGCTTCCATAACAAATACATTACATTTTTAAGAAAAAATGAACAAATTTGCTAGGAAATCCAAATAATATGTCAAATATTAAATATTGCTATAAACCGTCATTATACATTGTATGGACAAAAAGTATAGGAAACACCTGACTGATCATTACATCCATCTGTACTTTTTTAGGCATCCTATTCCAAGCACATGCTAATTTTAACTCTTATTATAACCTCAACATTTCTGGAAATATTTTTTAATATACTCTAAAGCTTAAATATATATAGGGATTTGCTCATTTAGCCCCCAGAATAATTAATAAGATCAGGTACTACTTTTTATATAGAACGTCTGGGAAGCATTTAGTGTTCCAGGTTCATATCCAAGTTCTGTTCAGTGGGGTTGAGGTCAGGGCTCTGTGTACAACATTCGAGCTTTCCACACCAAGTGTTTGGACCACACAAAGTTCCAGTGAAGTGAAACCCACTTTTAATGGGTCCCTCATAAAGGATTGGCTTTGAAAGCTACTTTTGCACCTTTCTTACTAAAAAGACTTCTCTCTAAAAAAGGTTCCTCCTATTCACATTTTTGTTTAAGCATTGTGTTATTATACTGTAAATTAATCATCTGTTAAAAACATTTGTATACCTCAAGAAAACCTGTATAAGCCCGGACAGGGAGGTGAAACTTTGATGCGTTGGTGATGAGAAGAATGTTGCTGTCAATGTGGATAGAAGGTCGGACAGGCCGGAAAAGCAGGGAAAAGATGTAGCGAGATTCATGAGGAGGGATAAGGACTGGTGTGCTGAAATTATTCACCTAAAAAACACACAGGATACCAAAACATTCTATTACATAGTCCATGCTTAGAAGGAAGACGTGGGTACAAATTGAACAAGGACCTATTTTAATTTGGTACATTCTTTCACAAGATATTCCTGTACAGCCAACTCAACACAATAATCAGACGTTTAAAAGCCAGTTACTAGTAGCAGTTATGAGTATTGGGATACAAAGGTCACAATACAATATTTCACGATATATATCGCAATACAATACATATTGCTATACATCGCAAAACAAATTGCTTTTGAGATGATGGCGCACCAACTACAGACGAGGAGGAGACAGTGGTTTGACAGGCAGTGATTTAATTAAATAGTAATGTAAATATAAGGTTAGAATATCAATACACTCTTATAATAATAAAAAAAAAATCATCACTATAGTTGGCTGTACTGATATTTTACACAGCCATATTGTTTACAAAGAAACAACACTGACATTAATAAGACGACATATTTTCATAACGTAGGAAACAATGAACTAACGTCATCTGCATAAAACCCACAATGTCTTAGCTTATTAATTTACAGGCAAGAGACAAACTCACATTGAACATCTTAACATCTTCAGGAAGGGAAACGTTGTGGATGCGTATAGCGAAATTAAAGGTGTTGGTGAGGTAGATGGGCCGGTCCACAGGATCTACAGGACTATCTCTGATGTGGAACAAGGTGGCTGTGTGGTCAAAGCCCAGGTACCTAAAAACCAATAAAAGTAGTAGCTATTTTTTTTCGTTTCTTATAGACCCAAAATAAAAGAAATGCTTGTTATGATAATAAAGAAAATTTTAAAAAATAATAAAAAATAGCTGACCCTTCTAAAACTTCCGCTTGGTAAGGAATTTCAAGTTTTGAGTAGCTTTTCTCTTTAGCCTTTACTGTTATTTTACCAGAAAACTGGTCTGGTCGTCTTGCTTTCGAAGCTAAAAAGGCAAGAAACAGAAAAGAAAAAGAAAAAAAAAAAAAAAAAACAGGTTTGTAATACATGATTTTAGATAAAGTCACGTTTAGCACTTAATGGAGGACAGTTGGTTTGGGATTTTACCACAAAGACACCCACCTTCCTGTATTTAAAATGATATTTTACTTTAAAAAGACATTAGATATAAAGTAAATATTCCAACCTTTTCACTATGCCCTAAAATACTGTACTAACAATCTTTAGTTAATAGAGGCTCAGGAGTGCTGAACAGACCCAAGTCTTGGTAGTTTGGAAGCAGCAGCAAAGAAATGTTTGAGAATACTAATAACTACAAATGGTGAGGCTGATAAATTTGAAGAAAAATGGTGAAACGACATCTATATATAGAGACGACATCTATACAATCAGCCTTTATCCTCTCCTTTATTTTTTTTTCCTAAAGTACATTGTGTTTTCACTCTTGGCAACACTAAGTTATTACAGATGGTCCTGTCTATGATGTATGGTTACATCCTAATACAAATTTTTCGTTTGAATGATTCTGGCTAGAACCCTTGTATTGTCTAAACGTAATAGACTACTTGTTGGCTCTGTTTTGATTTGTGTGCTTTTACGGATTGTATAACAGTCTTGATCAGGACTTTTTCAGTGTTCTTGAACATAAAACAATCATTAAATACCATTTTATTGTGGCCCAAATAACACCATTCATCTGATTTTATTTTCTAAACTAAATTTCTATAAATTTTTTCAAGGGACATTAAAAGACCAAACAGTGGCAGCTTGGTGGCCCCTGAGATTTAAACTCATGACTATATGGAGGAATATAGGAAGCAACACTGTTCTTACCATCGAAATATATACTTGCGACTTTGGTATATCGGCTCTCTCCTGCTTTTAGAGTAACTTGCTTAAATTCAACTGTGATAGCGTCATTAGCAGGTGTTGGCCGAACACTCTGAAAGACAAGGAAGGTTTGATAAGGACTAAATTAAAAGCAGAAAAAAGGTAAAAACCAGGCAATGCTAAGTAAACTTAATCAAAAAAAACAATCCTACCATGATTAATGCATCTTTTGCTCCAGAATTTAAAAGATGCAAATTTAACTGTTTTGGTTGATCTGTATGAATCAAGAGAATAAATATTAAAAAAATATTTAATGTTTGTCTAATTAAGGTTTAGGAAATACTGCCATATGATTAAAGAGCTCAAGCAACATTAAAATTACCTTGTGATCGAAGTGTACCAAAGTCTAGCATCTCTGTTGAGGAGTAAATACCAGGTGCTGGAAAAAAAGGAGCATAATAAATCAAACCAATTTATATTAACATAATCAGACTTTCAGACTGTAGCCTAAAAACCCAAGTTTAACCCAGGCATCCTGACCTGTAGTGACTTCCACCTCCACTGGAAGGATGAGGAACTTGTCCTCCTTTGAGGCATTGGTCTTGATCCTGATGAAGGCTGTGTGGTTGTCAGCATCCCGTGAAGAGAAGCTGGCCCTCATCACACCCTTTGTCTCAAAGGGGGCAATTTCCTACCAAAAAAAAAAAAAAAAAAGAATAATAGTCCACGCTACAAGTATAAAACATACAACAAGATTCTAATAATTAAAAATGCACCGATACCAACATGCACTTGTAAAAAAAAACACTCCAATATCAACAACTGATAAAACTCATGTGTGATGTCACTTTTCATTTTCACTGCACAAATACATCAGAAGCAGCAACAAAAATGTCAGGCTCAGCGGTTTTAAAATATCAAAAAATGCATCTAAAATTATAATAGACATGAGAATAGCGTATTTGCTACTAGCGGCAACATTATCACTTGACAACCAGCCCTGCAGCAAACCCTTGAAGATGAGAGAAAACAGCAGGAGCCATACAAATAATCCCACATGGCAAAAAAGTACAAGTATCAGTATCGGCGAGTATCACGAAGAAAAATATCGCTACTCAAAAAAAAAAAAAAAAAAAAAAGGTACCGGTGCAGTCCTACTAATAATTAGGAATAAGATTTTATTTTTTTGAGAAATGGATGCTCACCCATAACTTTTTTGTGCCACCTTGTTGGCCGGTGGGCAGCTCTAGATGTAAATCTCCCCCACTTGAGTACATTTCCACCACCTAAATGAAAAAACAGAATCGATCGTTCATATTCCAGCGACTAGGGACCAGCAAGCATTGCATCCAAGCAAGGTGTGCATTCAGTTTTATACATCAAACACCCCATGATGCATTTCAATTACCTGCAGTGGCTCGCTGTGTGGATTAAAGATGTTTATAAGTGGAGAAAAGCTGCTATTGACCGGAACTCGGGCCCCTACAAAAGGCCTGAGTCTGTAAGGGTTAGGAACGCCCACACCAAACACCTGTAAGAAACAACAAACTTCAAAGCCTCGCCCAATTAAAACAGTTTACCGCTTTATATTACGACAGCCTACAAAACAAGAAAACACACCTGGTATGTGAACACTCCATGATGAGATGTGTTAATAAATAATGTGTTTTCTACATTCCCTACTACTCGAGCTAGAAAAACCACATCAAAGGAGGTGTTCCCTCCTGGTGGGATTATCTGAAAAAACAAAGCAAAACCCAAACACACACACAAGCACACGAGAACAAATGTTACACATCAGATTAAAAAAAAAAAAAAAAAAAAAAAAAAAAAAAAAAACCGAACACACTGCATTAGTCATATTAGTTAGTCATGGCGCTACATTTTCCAGCGAGGCTATTTATTATTACTGAACGATATGTCAGAATAACAATGGAAAACTTCTTGGTATACAGTCTGAATTCTGAGAAAATTATAAAATGAGCAAGCATTGTTACTTGGATTGGTTTCATAAGACACGTTTTAAAGGGTGGAACACTGACGAATCTGACTTGAGAGCAAGTTCGGGAAAATCTACATTGAAAGGTTAGATGTGGATTAAGAAACCTTATGTTCAACATTCTTTCATGATGAAGCCAGATAATGTAACAGCATCAGTGTTTCCGAGTTGCCAGATAATCTGACTGTTAATGCTGCTTTAATTCAAACTTGTTACACATTTTTTGTGGAACGTCACTGTGCTTCTTTTTCTTTAACCCTCATTTGTTTTTAAGTTTGATATTAGGTATAGGTGACCTAAGGGCTGGGCGATAGGACCTAAAGGGAAACCTCAATTAATAGAACATTCAACCTTTATCACGCTTAGAACAGATTTTTATTTTTATTTAATTTTAATTAATATTAACATTTTAATTTATGCCATTACAGTTTACTGCACTTGATGTTTCAGTGCTCTGCCATGTCGCTTCAACGCCACTGACTGGACCAGGTGGAGTCATGGGACTTTAGTAAATTTTTAGGGGAATAGGTTTAAAAATTGAAATGGGAAAATGACGTCTTTTAGAGGTTCCAAAATTTGTTTTGATTACTTTTGGATTAGTCGTCCATCCCTAGAGTTACCCTTGCGCCATTACCGATAATACCTTTGTTCTAGGATGTATACCTTAGATCTAGAAATGTATAAACTATACAAAACACTGACCATTCAGAGCTTTGATTACAATGTGGCTAAAAACTGCTTCGTAAAAGTAGTTATATTTATAGTGTTTGACCTTTGGCTTTGTTAAACGTGAGCTGAGTGGGTTTCAGAGGCACCGTGTGATTTAATTATGCAAGTGTCAGGAACAGGTGGGATGCATTTAATTTACTACCATCTGGATAGTGTTAGATACAAGGGCACACACCGCACAGACTTAAATTTGAACCCTAGGCTTTAATGATCTGACATAACAGCATCATTTATACGAGTCAAGCATCAAAAATAGTTGCTGCTAAGATTCTTGGGAAGTTTAAAAATGACTCTTAATATATGCGTGTGTGCATGTAGCTATTTCATCCACACAACCGGTCATGGTATTTTCTCTAGACAGACAAAGCCTCCAGGTGGCTAAGCTAAAAAGGAAACCAGAGTTTTTTTATTGTTGTTTGAGTTTCAAACAGGAAGTGAACATTAAACTATTTGCGCACAAATTAGATCTTCTCTGTTCTCATAAAACAAGCGTGTACTTACCCTACTTTGAAAAAATGATGCATGAAAATGTGATGTTGTCGCTGATATTGATATTAAACTAATTTCCTCTGAACTTGGATTGTGCAAGTAAACTTTTTCCATTTTTGGCATCCCGACTGGCCTGAGAAGAGAAATAAAATGTGAGATCTACCTGTAAAGCAATTTAGTCTTCAAAAGTCACCAATAAACTTTTTCTTGAAACAAAACTCTACTCCCTTTCTCCAAACAAAACTCTACTCTCTACTTTTACTGGTTTATTGGGTAAGCAAATAAGATGGGGTGACCAAGTTAATCAACATCATACAATCTACACGCAAGTCTGCCTGTTTAGTACATAAGGCAACATTCTGAAGCAGCTTCATTTTACAGAACAGCTATTACAACATGCTACAGCATTCGATGCGTAACTGCAGTAGCTCATGTTACAAATTCAAAAGAAAAACACACAAACAAAAGAATATATAAAAACTTAGACAAAAGTATGCAAATGCTATCAGCATGTGGGGATATTAAAGAGCACATGTTTTTTAAAGGCAAGGATTTGTGATTACTCTGGGTAAATTAGGCAATGATGCATGAACGGTTGTTGCCTGGTCTTTTTAGGAAACAGCCAGCATTTCTCAACAAAGATTCAGGTAGAGGTTTGCTTTCGCTAGTATATGTTTTAGTATCGGTTGTTTCATCAATTCAAGCTGTGTTAAAATCTGAATTATATTATTAATTCCATGCTTTGAAAATTTTATTCTCATGGCAATAAGTTTTCACATTATGCTTCATCGTTCCTGCAGCCTGATTGTGACAATCAAGCCTCTGCTAGTTAGATTTTTAGCATTAAAACCAACTCTGCAAACATCTTAGTGAGGTCTAACTCACTATACCTCTATTTAGCTACACCTGACTAAAAAGATTGTCATTTGTTTTTAATGTTAAAAGGCTAATCGAAAACAAAAGCTTGAATGCACAAAACTATAAACATTTGTTATTTAATCACATATTGCCAGTCTGAATGCTTGTAATGAAACACTAGTAAAACTAAAAATGCAACTATTTTTATGGAGGTCACACAACACTTCAGTTTCAGTTTATTTAAATTGGTATAAACAGAACTATAAAATTACCATTAATTGTGTGAAAATAAAAAAGGAAGAGGCTTATGGAAGCTGAAGATGGATTTACCAAACAAGAAAGGAGATTAGGTATTTACTTTTGTGAAAAGGCAAACGACCGCACACTCACTTGCAAATAAAATTAACTGTATCCTTCAACCAATAAAATAACAAAAAGGCCTGTATGTGTAGCAGAATGAGAAAATGTATATCGGATTCCACTGCGACTACATTATTCCAAACACTAAAAATAATAAAGGATTTTTAGTCTTTTTTTTTTTTATGTAAAGCCAAGGTGTCTAAAGATTTGACGTAGAACTGATTTTATTCGTCCCCTGGCATTAAAAATGCTATCTGACTGCAGAGATCATGTTCTGTGAAGCAATGAATTAGATTCAATTAAGTTGTGGGACAGCTTTGATGCTAAACAGTTTCAGTTTAACTGTAAAACTACCTCCGTTCGGCTGCCGATGGCAAGATGCATTGTGCTATCCATCATTAACTTTAAAAACAGAGATTAGGTTACAAATGTAAAGGGGTGGGTGCGGCATTTGCCTGTAAACGTTTGGCAGCTCAGGAGAATGGTAAAAATGCTTAAGAACCTAAATTGTTTTTTTTTATATAAAAGTTACGTGTAAAGAATTAGTATGTTCATAAAATTCACATAATTTTATCATTGTATTTTTATGCTACAACTTTCCATATTTTATCTTATCTATTTCTTATCTTACTCCTTTTAGTGTTACATCATTTATTGTGAAAATTTTATTTTATTGCCCAACTATACATATATTTTATCCATTTTTGCTGCATGCGGTACCGTGTATGTGTAATATTTTTTTCATGGCAGTATATATTTAAGTTCCAATACACTATAAAACTTTATGAATAAACACCATTTTCTTTCATACACAATTATCGTTGCCTTTTAGCAAAGCTGGAAAAAAAATCTTTGACTTAAAATGTTTTCACTTCTCTCTTTTGTCTAAAAACAGAACTTCCGGGTTGAAATTCAAAACCTGTAGTTTTCAAAACTTCATAGAGTACAAATGGTCACAATTTCACAATATGTATGGTTTCCCCCCCAGGCCACTACGAGTGTGTAAATAACAAGACAGGGGAAAAAAAAAAAAAAGCTACACTGGCGCTCTGTGAGCGATTGCTACTCACTGTTCATGGAAGTCCAGCATCGGAGGCTCAAAGTGTATGGGCCTGCTGTTCCCCCTGTGTGAGGATGCACTGTGGAGAAGAAAAACAGCGTGTAATACAGAAAGAACCAAAACCACACAAACACAGCAATCTGATGTAGACGCACATAAAATTAGGGTGCAGTATAGCTGATCGTGAAATCAATAAATCTCTGAATTTAAAGACTCTTTTCCAACTTTAGGAACCCAAACGAATATATATCAGCCCAATTTGCCACAAACAACACTTTACACTGGGATTTTTCAAAAGCAAAATTAGGTCTCATGTCAGTTTTGATCCTCACATGCAATTTAGGGCCAATTTATAAATAATAGATAGGATCGTGTTTAAGTAATACAGTTTTAATCTGACGTTTTTTTAAACTTCTGTCTGAATCATCTCCTATTCATGCACCATGCATCAACGCCAAACCAGGAATTACAATCAAACTATAAGAACGATGCTAGACAAAAATTGCATAATAATAATAATAGAACAATAAACAAGGGACAATCATGGCATGTCCGACTTATAACCTAACAATTTAAGTATCGTTAATCACTTAATCATACAGAGATTTGACTTTATTTTGCAGTAACGTTACTAATCAGGGCCATGGTAAAGCCCGAGCATGTTTTTTGTGGGAGGTAGAAGATCACAGGAAAAATTAAAAGAATTCAGACAAAGCGAACCAGGTTTCTGAACAAACCTTTAACTCATAAGCATACATTCATCTGATTAAAATAATACACAAACAAAAACTCAGTGAACTCAGGAGCAAATTTATTAATCTATCTTGATTAACGATGAGCCCATTAGGAAGGTGCCATCATAAATATTGAGGTTTGCTCATCAAAAAATAAACCTTTATAGTAGATGCATTTGGATAAGCTGTGTGGAAGGTGCAACAAAGATGTACTTTTTAACAGAGACTTATCGGAGTTGTTCAGAGGGTCGTGTTGTTGCTGTTTTATCATGGCCTGTATTGAATCCATCCTTCCAGCCTGGTCTGGTAAACCGTTGATTTTTTACACTATTGCTGAACCGTCTGGTTCACCCAGCAATGAAAGGGTTGAAAGGGGTTGATTTGGGGGTTAAGTCAAATCTCTTAGTCTATTTTTAATCAACTTATTTCCAATCAGGAAAGGACAATGACGCTGGACCTTTCTTATGTGTTTTACCCAGAATTTAAACTACTTCCATCTGGTCGTCATTTTTGTACTCCAACGTTCAGACTCAGTTATAAAAAAAACTCTTTTGTACCGCTGGCTGTTAAACTGTAGCTCTAAGGATATAACTGTGATTGTTTTGTGGGTATAGGCTATAGAAAACATTTAAAATTGTTCACAACTTTTGACTCTCCAAGCCACAGAATGGTTGGGGGGGGGATACTAGGTTTTCTTCACTTTCTCTTTCGGAAGCTACTCTCTTGTCTGTTTAGCAGAACTGTAACTCGTGATGACTAACAATTTACAGCTGAAAGGTCTTTGCTTTTATAGTTCCACTTTCTAACTTAAAAAAAAAACAGGTAGGATTTTATACTTGGGACAAAGTTGAAAAATTCCTGCACCAATATCAATAACATTTTTTGGGAAAAAAAAAAAAAAAAAAAAGGGCTTAGCTGTGACAGGGTCAGAACAACCTCCTTGAGTGTACACAGAGCTAGACAGGAGATAAGAGCTTAGGATCTGCTTTTACTTCTGAGAACCCTTGATAACACTTGTTAGAATTTTTATTTTTATCATTTTGTACAGTAAAAACGCCACTCATATATATATATATATACACATATATAAATAAATTTCCAGAAACTGCAATCACATTTCCACCTTGTCATGCCTATTCACTTGCACCAGATTTTACACTATTAGAACTGGTAAATCGTAGAGGGTTATGTAATGTAGACTTTACCCTGAAAATTTATATCTATGAACATAAATATTTTGGACCGCAATATCTGCAGTCAGTATACAGCAACAGTTAAGTCTTATTTGGATAGAATGAGATCTTCAGAGATACACAGAAACACGGTCTATATACTGGCACAATGCTGAAAGGACATCATGCTGCTTTAAATGTGTACACTTAAATCAGTGTGTGTGTGTGTGTGTGTGTGGTAATGAAGCACAAGCACATAATCGACTGCAATAAACTTCCCATTATCAGAGGGCACAAAGTTCAGCACAGGTTTAAAATACATCTAAAATAAATAAATAAATAAACAAATAATTAGGGAGAATGATAAGATGCATTATCTGGCGATATATTACTGCTCAGATAAATATAATTAAATCAGCTAACTCGATCAGCTTGCTGGTATTTCAATTAATCAGTCTGATTTATCCAAGATTCATCCGTGACTGCAGCCAGCGTTAACAGCATGGCCAGGTTCCAGGCCGGTGTTGCTAGATTAGACAGGTTCCTGCGCTGTGTTGCTAGACTGGATGCAAATACATGCATTGGTCTGGTTGCTAATATTTTTCCACACTTCTAGTTTGCTTTATGATATAAAGTGATTTTCTTAATTTAGATTCAACTTTGTCATTGCACATAGTTACAAGGTACTGAAATGCAGTTCGCCTCTGACCTGAAGTGCAAAATAGCAGTATAAACATATGTAAAACTATATATATATAATGAATAATTATTGGTTACTGGTATCGGTTAAACCTCTTCATACAGTGCATCCCTACAAATAACCTACCCCACACTGCACTGGCAGTGAGGCTCTTGTAATCGTAAAGAGTATCGTATAAGATTAACGTTATGTGAAGCGGTTCCCCATATCAACTATTTAAACTCATCACCTTATGTGACGCTTAAGGTATGTAAACAAACGGAACGTTGTCTTGGTTTTACACCCGAGTGCCACCCATGCTGCGGGTGTGTGCTTTGGTACTTAAGAGAACAAAACCACAGTGTGCGCGCACGCGTGCAAGCACACACGCCCTTTACTAGCGAGGAGTGGCTGATGCAAACATGTACAGTAGGGTAGGTCAGCCAGAGCCCTGAGCTGGATCGCTCTGATTGGTCGAGTGAATGAATAGGCTGTTAAAAATCTGAAAGCTGTTCTACTGGATTGAGGAACACAAAACAAGTCTGAGAAAGAAGCAATTCCATAAAAAGTCCATATACACACACACCTGCTATCTTTGGCAACATAAAGTTATGTAATATTAAACTGCAATTTTTGCAGAAATATTTTTAAATGCCTGTACGATCTATATTGTTGTCCTAGTAATATAGTAATATCTACCAATATTATGCTATATATATGTATATGTGGTGTGTATATATATATATATATATATATATATATATATATATATATATATATATATATATATATATATATATTATATATATATATATATATATATATATATATATATATATATATATAGATATATATATATATATATATATATAGAGCAACCAGACCAATGCATGTATTTGCATATATATCTGTCTCTCACATATCACACAGATTGAACTCTACAAGCAGAAAAAACAATAATGCATGTGTTAATAGTGCAATTATCATGCATTTTTTGCTCCACCTGGTACATTGGTGTATTAATCCTATATAATTACGTTGATTTAATAGCATGTTATTAAACAAACTATACACAGTCTGATTGTGTCCTAGTTTCCCCATTACATAGACCAAAGGATATTGGGTATTAACGTACATTCAATATACATACCTACACGAACTGCAAACCCGATAGATACTAAACAGTATTTTTTTGCAGTAAATTTTGTATGCGCTTAAAGTTAAGCTATTCTTTTATTTTAATAATTAATAATATTAATAATAATAATAGGGGCAATTACGCAAACAACTCTCTCTCTTAAACACGGTTCATAGTAGGACTGCACGATATTGGAAACTGACACTGCAATATTTAGTTTTTTCTGTGATATATTTTGCAACATGAAAATGTCATAAGATGACTTGAAAAACTCTCTTTGTTAAGAATTCATTATTTCATTATTTTAGAGTTGTTGGGTGATTGTTGGGGTAAAGAAGTGCATCGGCTAAAAATATATTACATAAATAGAACAGAACAAAAAAAACATTACACATAAATACAATAGAACCAAGATGTAAATGAAATAATTAGTACTTTATGTTTTTTAATACAATAATTAATTTACAAATCAAAATACAAAAGTTATTGTTCTCTGCATTTAAATGCTTTAAACTTTCCACGGTAACGGACCTTAAAACAATGTGCAAATGTTACTTACATTCTATTATTAAACTTTGTAATTAATCCACAAATCACGTGTTCTGAATTGTGGGGCAGTCAACTAAAATCCTGACTCGACATTAAACATCCCGTAATGTGACTACTTCAAATACACACATTCCTATATGAAACCATAATTTGTGCAGCCCTGGTTAAAAACACTACTTGATAATTGAAATGAAAATCAGGACAGGCAACATACCAAAAGAGAAAATGATTTAATTGTCACCATCATAACACCTCAGGCTTTTGTTTGGAAGCTCATGGACCAAAGAAATTACAATGGAGCCAGGACATACGAGTTATAATTGTTGGTGAGCAATTAATATGATGAGGCTTACAATTGTGTTCAATAGCATGTGATTCTGGACATAATACTACCCCGCCACTTCTTAAAAAAATGCACACACATCTTACCTTTTTTGATGATATGAGCTAAGGTCTATATCAGACTCTGCCTATAAAAAATAAACATAGAAGAATGTCAGGTTTCCCATATTAGAGTGAAATTCTTGGAAACACTGAAGTAAAAGGGAAACTTTCGGCAATAACATTACCCAGCTAGACAGGAATATGCAGATGTTAAAGAGGAAGATGCGACTATATAAGGGCAGAGTAACAGTTCCCTACTTGTTAGTTATATGTGAGTGCAAACAGAACTATTCATAAGAAGGAGTTTTAAATGTGGTAGACAAATAGTTTTTTTTTGCCAGCTAATACAAAAAAAAAGGGATAAAGCAAACAATTAGATATTTCTTTCCATCTAAAACATCATTATGCTCAGCTTGGAGAGGTGCTGCAGCGATTAAACTGGGCACTGCGGATGTTAGGGCTGTGTAAGAATATTCATACAGTTAACTATAGCAATGTATATTTTTCATAACATTCTAACCTTTAGTATCAATACAAACTATGTTTTTAACAGATTTGCAAATAATTTTTAGTATCATTTTTTTGTAAATGTAAATGAAAACCCTCAGTGTGTCAATCAATTTCCTTCTTCACTCCTGTAGCAGCCATTTTCTTCGAAGCAAGCATGGCGAAAAAGATTATGGCGTCTCCAGCTTTGTATTTGTTGTATCTTTAGTTATTTGTACTTCATTTTTTTTGACAATTACAATTCGTATTGTATTGTGTGATGCCCTTACCAATACACAGCCCTATTGAATGTGCACCTGAAATCGGTCCTGTGATCTGACACACAAGACTCACAAGAACGTGTGCAGTCACCTGTGCATGTACTAGAAAAAAAAGGGTTGGGAAGTGGGCTAAAAACATGCAACTACAAACTTATTGAGCGTGTGCTGTATATTCGCGCAAAAATCGAAACAAAAGAGTGAACTATCAAAGTAAACGTGAATGATCAAGACTTACCTGAAGGAAAGCTCCATCCCCAAAATGTAGTACCTCCAGGATTTTGTTTGACTGGATAAAAGCTGTGGACGAACAGAGAGAATGTTTGTGAGATTTTAACAAACGCAAAGCATATTTATAAAAGTGTTAAGTGTCTGCATCAGAAAACATTAAATGTATACCCTCCTAATCAAAAGACAACACAAAGGAGTGGAGGGAAACAGGAGCTATTTTGGTAGTCTTAACTTTTTGATTATCCTTTAATCCTATTAATCACACAGATCGGTGTTAAAATTATACAAACCTTTTTGTTATAATTATAACGCTTTCTTGACTCTTTAATCTATATTAAAAGAGCACAATAGTAGCCAATTAAAAGGCTTAATTTATAACAAGCCATGTCGAAATCTTGTCATATTTAAAACTACCAATTATACATTTCAACACAATTAAAAGAAAATTTAAATTAAAAACAATCAAAAAACAAAGCACATTATTGGAAAGTAACTTTATAAAGTTTTGTCTTCACAGGCTTTTCATTCGTTTTGGCAGCACAATGCAAAATCTGCCATCTATAACATCAAAATAGTTCAACTATAAATGTTATATCTATCCATTGATCTATATTCTATACAATTCTATCCTAAACAAGGTTGTAGAAAACTTGACATTCATCCTAAGAGTCTCAGGAAATGAGGCAGGAGCCACCCTGCACACCTAATGCATGGCACAATCCCATAATACTTGAAAAGTGCCTGCTTCAATCAATAGCACTAAACCTGCATTTACAATGTGGCATATTAACCAAACCAACAGCTCACTGTTACTTAGTTCACGACTACTCGGTTCTCATATTCAACTGCATATCGCTGTCCTTCTGCTGCTATTAATAGCCAGATGAGTGGTGTAACTTTAGCAAAGCGTAGAGTTGGAGAGACAGGTCATGATGAGGCTCCACACTTCTAGTTTAACACTTTTCTTGTCTACACAGGCATTTGGTGAAAAAAACACCTCTGTTCATTTTTGGAGTAATTTTACAATGTAGCCGATACTTTTTAAACATAATTTTACAACAATCACGGTATGATAAGTGGCTGATTGCACCCTAACACCATACAATTTACATTAAATTGTTTAATCGGAGTATTTCAACCTGCCTCAACCGGTTATGGTAAGGAAATTGTTCAAACTTACCCTAACCCAATTTTAACCAACTGTAAGCCGCAAGCAACCTATTTTATTACTCCCGGACAGGAACGCTGTCAGTAATCTTATTATATTCACTATTGCTTCTTGTTCAATGAATGATGCCCTTGATTAAGATACAATACACACTGAGACAATCTATTTACTACCATGTTAGGGCGAGGACAGGCTATAATGCTAAAAAACCAATGCTGACCAAAGTCAGTCAGTATTTTTTTTTTCACACAGGTGATCTCTTTTATTGTTATAGCCATAACTAGAATGGCTAAACTAGTATTCACATCGTTTTCTATATAGAAAATATAAAAGGAGTCAAAACTAAAAATGTTTACAATCCTTCTTCTTCTTCTTTTATTATTTCATTTTGATAGAAATGGTATGTGTAGGCATGTATGAAATAAATCATTTAGTTTTAGTTCGTTTAACCTGGTTCCATTTACCTCCTGTACAAAGAGACCACTGTTAACATGCACATATAAGCACAATAACATTAAGTAGGGCTGGGAGATATGACCTAAAATCAAAATCTTGATTCATCTAACATATTACATTGATTATAATTAATGAACAATTCTTTCAAATGTTTTTTTTTTTTCAGTTTATTTTGCAATAACTTGTAGTTCCACCAAGTTATTCTTTGGTACAATATTCACCGGTGGCTCAGTTGACTCACCACTGACTGAACCAGAAAGAGTCACATAACTTCACAAAGAATTTAAAAAAAAAAAAATTTTACATAACCAAAATGGAAAATTATATTCTGCCGCCGATAGTGTTAGAGCAGCTCATGGTAAACAATGACTACTGGCATTGTACAATCCCAAAACCTGTTAGCAAATATGCTGAAGCAGTCATTCCAACAGTAATGACAGCTAAATATTTACCGCCACATGGTCACATGGCCCGCTTAATAACTTGTCAAATGAAGGAACTGCCTGAAACTGTAGACACTGACTAATAGCTGCTTCAGGAATGATTTCATGCTGTCAGCAGGTCAACACACATAACCATTATAAACCCATGAAAAAATGTTTTGACAATTCAGTCACCATAGAAGCGAAAGCCAAAACCCAGAATGTCGTTTGACAAATTAATTCACTTAATCTCACAGCACAGAGCACTTAATTTCAATCAAAGTAAGGAATACGAAGATACATGGTATAAAGACAGACTAATAAATGTATCTTCAGCATCGCTAGCAAAGTATCATACTGGGACACTGACATCCTAAAATAACCTTTAAATCTATTGGGGAAAATCCTGCAGCACTTTGATGAAGTAGAACTCTTTCCTCTCTGCGCAAGGTTTGAATGGACCCAATATTAACCCTTTCTGCTCCACAAAATATTAATTAGCGTACAAGGTTTTTGTGCGTGACGAAAGTTTCAAGCAGTGTGCAAAGACCTTTAGACATTAACAGAATAAATCTTTGATATACTTTTTTAATGTTTACATCCAACCCTATAAATATTTAGTCTTACTTTTACACACTAATATACACATTACATCGTGTATATTTATTTGGGCAATTTACACTGTTCACATTTTAAATCAAATAGAGGCATTTACTTTATTTCACTGTATTTAAATTCCAAGAGTCTAAAGATTATAAACACCACGTCTTTCTCTTTAAACAGTCTGGAAGACAGCTCAGTGTTTGAGTTTTGGCCACTAATCAAAAGGTTGTGAGAGTTTATGTCCCACGACCATCGGGTCACCGCTGCTGAGCCTCAAACAAGGCTTTTAATCCTCAACTGCTTAGTTATTAAAAAAAAATCAATCACTATGAATACATACACCAGCAAAACTCTATAAATATGAAAATAACATTGATGTTACGCGCATTACATGCTAATTAGCAAATTGTCATAATCAAGAGTTAATCCTATGCACACCTGTGGCTGTATTCAGCGCCAGTCCCTTTTGTGCCCTAAATAGCATTGTACAGTCCAGGTACTCCTTAGGATCAAATTCCAAGCAACCGTTTCCAAGCAAACCTTATTAAGCACCTAGATCAGGGGTCAACAGACTCGGTCCTGGAGGGCTGATGTCCTGCAGAGTTAACATTACATTATGACTTTTGGCAGATGCCTCAAAAAAAGATCAACTTTGTTGGTGCTGTGAATCAAACCTTGATCTTTATATTAGCAGCCAAACAGCTTAACCACTGCGCTGCCACGTCCTCCATATCAGTTTAGCCTCAACTCACCTTAACACATCTGCCTGTAAAGCAGATGCCTGCCTGTATCGCTTAACAGATGAGCAGCAGTCATATTTCATTAATGATGAGAGATAGTTATTATGTAAATGAAAGATTTTAAATTACTTTTAATTAACATTTAATTAAAAAACAAATACTTAATCAAAATGACGGTGGGGGGTTAAGTGACACCAGGGACACCGTCGACACCGACTATCGCAGAAAGCATATTCAGAATGCATGAGATTTGTGGATTAATGGCAAAGCTTAATAATAGAGTAAAAGTCTATCATTTAAAACACTGTTATATAGTTTGTTACTGCGTTAACATGTTTAAAGCATTCAAGCGGAAGAAAATCACTTTTGTAAACTTATTTAATTTCTGTGTCTGAATCTTCAGAAAAACAGAAAACACTTTTATTTACATCTTTAGGAACGAGTTCATCAGGAAGGATTAGGAACGAGTTCAACAGGAGGACGGCTCATGTTAGATGGTTTGGGGAGAAAGTCAGGAAAGCCAGATTGAGGTGGTTTGGACGTGTACAGAGGAGGAATACCAGGCAGAGGACATGAAGTTAGTGGATGTGAGTGAAGAGGATGTAGAGAATAGGGTTAGGTAGAGACAGATGATTCGCTGTGGTGACCCCTAAAAGGGAACAGCCGAAAGGAGAAGACTTTCATTTACATCTTTGTTTTATTGTATTCATCTATAATCATAATGTGTATTTTATTTTACACAGTTGCACTGCATTACAAAATCACTCCAATCATTCTAAAATCATAAATTCTTTCTAAAGTCAAGCCATCTGATGAATTTTTTTCCCCATCACTTAACATCATGTCAGTTTTTTTCCCAACATCCTGCAGCCCTAGGAGACGCCTTTCTCCAGATTGACATACAAAAGACCTTCTGCACTACACCACTTTAACAAACTTACATCCCAGTGCTTGGTTGGGTGGGGTTTTTTTTTAAACAATTAAATGATCACCTGTCACCGAGAATTAATTCATGTAGCTCATCTACCGAAAGCAAGACAAACTAGTGTCCAATCTAGGCTGCATCTCTACCTCTGACACAGAGTTCTCAGGAATAAGCAACGGATGCCCCGGAACCTGGACCAGGGCAAAGCGCTTACTGCAGATGAATGAATGTATAATTCGGAGATTACAGTCTTCACAGCGTAGGCAGTCGGAATTGTGAGGTTTCACTTTGCAGACGTGTGTAAATTTTTATTTTTTTTTTAAAGTAAGATTAAAAATATTGGTTTTAATCCGAGTAAATCATTTCATTTGTACATTTTGTAATTGGCGCTTTCAGGTTGTAAACATGTAGCGCTTGCGAGTTATTTAACAGCCGCTGCAGACAGAGGAATATGCGAGTTAAATCAATCACCTCATCACCAGCTTTCTTTTTCTGCAACTTCCTGTCAGAGTTTTGCTAGCCATAAAGTGCTTCAGTCAGCAGCTAATCACACTCTTTCTCTGAAATCTGCTTGAAATCGATTACTATTGCTCACAAAAATGCAGCTACAGTCAGCTCTAAACAGGTCAGTAAAACGCACATGGAAGAATATTGCAAGAACGGGACAATATTTTGTGTGAATCGGAACTGCAGATCTTTGCGTTTTCACTCAAGATTTTAAACTGCGTTTTCTACTGAGTTTGATGTGTAAATCTGTTGCTTTAGAATACAGAGGATGGGATGAGTTTCATAAAGACATAGAACAGGAAGTAAGAGAATAGCAGAGGTGTAAAAAACACTGGAAAAAAAAACCCCAAAAAACAACTGACACACTACACTGACCAATAAAAAAAAAAAAAAAAGGAAACTAAAGCTGGGTTACACTGTGTGATTTTCAATAGTCATTTGCAAATGTTGCTTATCAGACTGTACAAATACGTCACACTGTAGGATTTGGTTGGACGCACACAGGAAAACTAGTGCAGAGTTTTACGCCATTGATCCGTGATACCGCTACCGGTAGCAGTAATTATAAACGGCATACCCCCCAAAAATTTATTTCTTGCTGTTCCGTGCGCTGGACTCGTTTTTGAGGTAGTTGTCGCACTAATTGCATCATTAGGTTCGACTCTCCTATTGGTACCTTGATTAAAGATTCTCATAGGATAAGTAAATTCTCGACAGCTGGGGACAGTAAAAAAAACCAAAAAACAGATCAGGCTTTGGTGAGTCTAAGTGCAAAACATTTAGGCGTTGGATGTGGACGTTAGACTGCAGCTTTTTACCAGTATCATGAGTATCAAAAGCAACAAAAGCAGTGGTGTACAAGTGCCCCTATTAAAGGGAACGAATACCGCTCACATCATTTGGCTTAAAGCGTGAATAGATAAAATCAGTTTATACAGGGTAAGATGATGAGGCAATAAAATTGTGAGATTTAAGCTTGCAACATCGCATTTACATTTCTAGCATTTGGAAGATGCTGTTATCCAAAGCAGCTTACATTCATCTCTTTTTTTTTTTATCCAACTGAGCGGTTGGGGGTTAAGATGCTCAGGGGCAGAGAACCTTAACCACCTTGAGCTACCACTTCCCACTTTAGTAAAGGCAAAGTTAGTTACCATTTAATGCCATGCAAATCAGCAGAGAAAGAACTCTGACAGATTCCAACCTGTTACAAAATATTTGTTTACTGAAAATGGATTCTGGCACAAGGAACAAATTAAGAATAAGGAGTAAAACTGGCCAGTCCGTTTTAAAAGCTTGCTGCGGTTGACAGGAATGGAAACTTAAAATAATGAAATTTAAAATATATCAATTATGCAGGCTGTTAAACTTGTTTTAGTGATTGTTAGAGTTAATTGCAATGCGGTTTTAGCCAGACACAATGTATGTTAAATGGTGTTAGCTAGATTATATCTTATTTTCCAATGTCTTTCTGTAAATGTTTTAATTTTTTTTTAACCTGTGCAGCCCAGACAAGCAATGCAAATTAGTTTGCTGAACAACACGCCCTTTCGTCTTTAAAGCTCCTCGTGCTCTTGAGCGCTGTGCTGCAAGATATGACCTTGTTAAAGGTGGGGGGTGCTTTTAGTATTCATCAGAATTTATAGTACAGGCTGACAAATCACAAGCAATAAATCAATAAAAGAATTCTACAGAAATTAGAAATACTGCGTGGGATGGCAGTTCTGATTAAAGCGGAAGGGAGGGCAAAATGTAAGTACAGTCATGATACATTCCATGGCAATATCGATTTTTGAAAAGTTATACTTCTTCTGATTGAACGATGCAATCGATTTTAAGATACAATAAACACAGGGTAAATCAATGTCTGTCAGCCAAACATACATTTACAAAACTGTAAAAAAAAAACAGATAAATAAACTCCTCTATGAAGCCATTAATCCATAAAACTCCAACAAATATCATGTGGTTACTCGGTAAAGGATCCAAAACAAATTTTACTGTAGTATGTAGTTCAGACACGTTTACATTTTAACATAGCAGAAGCGGAGCTCAGAATGCGAGTAGTAACGTCTTAAAACCCTACACAAAAACAAAATGGCCACTGCATGCGACTCTCAAACATGGTGCTGTTTTTAAAAGTTAAAGTACCGTTTTATTACACCAAACAGACAGCTTTTAGGACAGGTGGTAACACCGTGTTGCCTTTATTTTAGTAAGTCGTCTTACATTTTTTACAGCTAAATGTGTATTAAGTTTTGTTAAAAAAACTTATACTTTAAAACGTAATTAATAAACCCTCTTAATTTTGTGGCTTTAGTCATTTTCTGGATACTCTTTTAAAGCTGGCATCATCAACAATTGACATACTGATATATTTATTGCTATTGATCAATAGAGGGGAAAAAAAAAATATTCCAATTAAATTTTGGTCAATTTGGTCAAGTTTTTAAAGACTCTTTTAATCAGCCTAAGCACCTGTGCAGGTAAAGCGTTTCGGGGTCATAACCAGTTTCTTTAACAGGAAAATGATTAACACTGAAGTAGTGTGTCCTAGCCCAACTTAAAGCAGACTCAAGCTGCCTGTTACTACCAGACTCCGACTTTCCAGTAAGCGTGCAACTGTTTTAATCAGATCACATAAAAGTCATTTGGCAAGGGCAAGACATGCTTTTGTATCCCTTTATCCGTTCCGGTTATAATTTCATAACATTTATAATCGGTCGTGGCTTGGCCCGGTTCCTTTCCCAACCCAAGTTAGAACGACAAACAAAAATATTCAATAAAAGTTACAGAGCAATATTATTAACAAATATGTAGCTGTACATCTCAGGCACAACATTCTGTAGCAGCACAGAGTTATAAAAGAAGACTTTAGAATCAGTGCTCATAAATGAAGCTTCTGAGGTTTTCTTTAAACTCTTTATCTGACGAGCTGCATTTTTGTTGTATTACTAACATTTAAATAGGTGGGAAGGGAAAAAGCTGATTATTATTGTTCCGAAGTAATAACAAGGAACAGTTACAAAAAATATGTTGCATCCTTGCCAAATTTCTATCGTATGATGTGAACGTAACACCTCCGAATGTTAGAACGATATTAATGCAAATTCTCGCTGTACAACTCCCTCGCCGCGAGGTATTGATTCGACACTAGTCACACTGGAGCAGAGACTAAAAAATAATCAACAGATTTGATTTGAGATGTCAAAAGAAAGAATAAAGTGTGCTATTTACGGGTATAAGTTTGGTTTCTTATGCCCAAACATTTAAAAAATGCTCCATATTACACACTGCAGTCAAGACGTGCAAGAGGGCAGAAACGGCGTGCGCACAAGTTGCCTGATTAAAAGCTCTAACCGTGAGCCAAGGAGTGATATAACAGGATTCGTCTCCAAGATTGATGCAGCAGCTGCTTGTGCTCAGCAGGTTTCGCCTGCTCTGCCGCTGCGGTTATGACATGTAATCAATCCGTTTGGCTTGCTGTTTACCTGCCTGAAAAATCGAGTAACGCTGGCAGGGTTAAGCATCAAAGCAGCGTGCTGTGTGAGCTGCGGGCAAAAATCACATGTCCATGTTGATGGACAACGTTGGAAATAATCGGCAAATACGTTTAACATAGTGGTGCAAAAATACTGGACTGGCTGAAGTTGCTTTAACTGTTTGGATTATTATGCGCACACACTCGCGCACATTATATATAAACTAACACACACACACACACACACACACACACACACACACATACACATACACATACACGCCTTGAATTTTTCAATACATCCTTGCAATAGTTAGAATAGCTGTAGGACCTGCATATGCAGTTTTGATATGCATTACAATAAAAAGCGGCTGAGGAAACATCCAGAAATCTCCAAGAGCATCAACAGACGGTTTTAAAACTACTGATCCAAACTTTTAACTACTTTTACTTGTTAAAACCTGCAGAATGTTTCCTATTAAAAGCCTTGTCATTTCAATGCTATATACTTTGGGGAAGTTGTAGCTCAGTGGTTAAGGGGTTGGACTGCTTCGATTTCAATGGGGTTCGATTCCCAGCACCAAACTGTCACTTCTGGGCCGCTGATCCAATCCCCATACCCTCAACTGCTCATTTGGAGAAGAAGAAAAAAAAGAAAGAGATAAACGAAGGTCGTTCTGAAATAAAGGTGTCCACTAAATGTTGCGAAAAAATTGTGTGTGAGATCAGAAATGCAATTTGAGTCAATTGTAGTTTAAAAATATGGTCATATTTTTATGTTACTAATTGAAGTAAACATGGTGTAACCCAGAATTGGCCGGAGAATTTGTTTTTAATTTTATGCTTTATAACTACAGGACAAAAGTTGAAAGGAAGACAATGCAAGAATGTCGTTCAGGACTATGCATTACAGACACAACCACAGCATAACCACAAAACAGCTGTCCAGATGCGACAGGCTAGCAGAGAAATGACGAAAAATGCACCGAAGCAGACGCTGCTGTTTACCATTGGACGTCCTATTTAATTTTCTGTAAACGCACGCAATAACTTCCAGACTATGGGGACGGTTGCCTTGACAGAGCGCTGTTCATATTTCTATTGTGTCAGAGCGTGGTTAGATACGAGTCCTCGGAGCTCAGGGAAGCAGAACACCTATTGTATTACATTTCACCTGATCGACAGCAACATGTACGAGCTTGTCGACTACAACGAACGAAGCAGACGGCTTTGTTAAGGATTAAACAATGACGCTTTAAAAGCTCGGACACAAAGCAGAACGTGATTACATGACTTACACCAAAATGATTTACACATAACTCATAGTATGTAATGCATAGTCGTTGGGTTAATTAACAGCTATTAATAGACACGGTGATGTTATTTCTATGCAGTAATTCGGAACTGAAAAAACATTGATTTCAAATGCAGATTGTTTTGTTTTTTTTGGGGGGGGGGAATTGATCAAATCAGCAAATGAATGACTTTTTTTTTTTATTTTATAAGCTGCTAGGAGTTGTTTTTTGGATACAGACGTGTGTATACAGGATAGTATTGATAATTACACGCTCTCCGCTGTCACCCAGATGGGGACAGGTTTCATGTTGAGTCTCGAAGTTTCTTTCTAATATCACCTCAAGAAGTTTGTTTTTGTTTGTTTGTTTGTTTGTTTGTTTTTCCGCCACCATTGCCTCAAACTTTGCTCGCTGAAAACAAATTAGTTCTTTTCTTACAGCTTTTGAGAGAATTACTGTTAAAAACGCAACACAAACACAATTAAATCGAATTCTTTCAAGTGATTATTATTATAGAACTGACTAGAAACCTTCTATTTTCATCTAAATTATCCACAAAAACATATTATTATTTTATTTACACTGTACTGCTTTATTTCTCATATCAGATCTAAAAGTCAGACAGAGCACTTTACTGAAGGGAAGGGGGAAAAAGGGAAGGGACCTCAAAACTTCTGTTAAAAAAACGGAAGGAAGGAAGGGGGGAAAAGAAACCTCAACTTCTGTTTAAACCGTCGGGCTGTATCCCAAATGAGCACTACATTAAAGAGTAGAGCGCACTACATACCGCTAGTTTATATACGCTTTAGTGCACTTCGGTAGGCTGTAAGGGAGCCGTTTGGAACACAGCCCGCTCAGTAACCTGCTCCCTTCTCTTGGCTAACTTTGGTTGACATGTCATGTCAAAGCTGACAACACACACACACAGGCCAGCATTACGCGACACACACACACACACTTTTAAACCAGCAAGCTAGCAAAAGTTAAAAAAAAAAAAAACATTTTCTGAGTTTTTAAGTTATAAAATTATAGGATTTACAAACTCTCCCGCGGCTAAGCTACACTGCAGCTAACAGCTAAATAAATACTGAGGAAGCTTTAACAAAGCTTTTACTTCTTTCCTTATTGTGACAGTTTTAATGTGAAAATGTTTACTAAAATAATAAATAATAAAATATTATTGTTGGCTAAAAAGCTTGGTTGAGGTTGCTAGGTTGTAGATGGTTAGCTTTAGCTGGTCACTATGAGCTGGCAGTATAACGTACAAACTCCGAGACTTTAAATAATTTTTTTTTGTCATGTTTGCTTAAACAATGTTTTTTTTTTGGAAAATACACGACCGCCACTGTGTATTTTTGAACGGTTTATATTCCATTAACATCCTACAGCCGAAATGCCATTTTGACAATCTAACGTGCTAACTGGAGTTAGCCTGCAGTTAAATAGCCATCCAGCTACACTGACAGAGACTCAACAGATATCGGCAAAACGAGTACCACAGGCCCCTCTCTCTCACACACACACACACACACACACACACGCACGCACAC
>VCAZ01000007.1:8204251-8479251 GCA_005784505.1 Bagarius yarrelli
CAAACATGGGAATAAAAGTTAATGATATAAAATTAAGTTAATGATATAAAAAGTACAGTTATTATTATAAAAAAATATATTATAAAAAACCATTATATAAATTTGTGCACAAACTACACACATTCACTTACCCATTCACTCACACACACACACACACACACACACACACACACACACTATAGACTATTATAAGATGCCGGTATAATAAACTTTGAATACACATAAGAATCGGTAGTTTGGGAGAACAATGGAATTAAAAAAAAATGTCTAAGCTGTACAGTATTTTGATATTTTGCATGTGTAGTTTTTAATTCCAGCCAAAAGGGGGCGCCCCTGTAGGTTTGCGTTCCGGTACTGTCCACCACAGAAGAAGATGTCCATCGCGTTTCCTTTGTTGTGATGAGGTCTATATTATAAAACAGAAGAAGACAAAAAATTGCGGATTAATCCCAAACGCGGCTGTTTAGAGATATTTGGACTAAACCCAGCTCTATCTATCATTGGCTATAATGAGCGGAGGAGTGTATGGTGGCGGTAAGTGTGTGTGAATGTGTGAGGCTGGGCTAGAAAATGAATGAGTGCCCGCCACGTTTGGCTAAAAGCGCTAGCTGATTGGAGAGAGTCGGTATGCAAGATCATTACTAATGCCTTGTTGCGTTTAAGCCGGTTAGAATAAATGTGGCCATATATTTGAATTGATGTGTGTGTGTGTGTGTGTGTGTGTGTGTGTGTGTGTGTGTGTGGTGAGAGAGAGAGAGAGAGAGAGAGAGAGAGAGAGAGAGAGAGAGAGAGAGAGAGAGAGAGAGAGAGAGTGAGAGAGAGAGAGAGAGAGAGAGAGAGAGAGACGACGAGAGGGACGAGACGCGGAGAGAGAGAGAGCGCGCGTGGTGACTTACATTTGAATGTGGATAGTGGCAGCGCAGTGGTTAAGGTGTTGGACTGCTAGTTGAAAGATCAGGGTTCGATTCTTAACATTACCAAGTTGTCACTGTTGGGCCCTTGAGGAAGGCCCTTAACCATAATTGCTCTCATGTATGAAGAAGATAAATGTAAGTCGCTCTGGACGTCTGCAAAAGTGCTGTAAAAGTAAAGCTTTGGCTAAAAACTGTAATGAATCCACGGATTTCCTGATTAATCCATTTTATTTTGGACCAATCAGGGATTTTATTGTTTCGTAACGTTTTAAAAAAAAATTATCTATCTATCTATCTATCTATCTATCTATCTATCTATCTATCTATCTATCTATCTCTTTATGCACACACACACAGATATATAGATAGATAGATATATAGATAGATATATATATATATATATATATATATATATATATATCTATATATATATATAGATAGATAGATAGAGAGAGAGATAGATAGATAGATAAAGATAAATATGCATACAGTATATCTTTGTCAATTTGTCTCTCTTTCTGTCTTGCTATCCATTAGTCGACGCATACATTATACTATCAAGCTGCTCATTTATTCTGTAAAATTCTGTCCCTCTATCGAAACATGCATTTTAATTTATCTATTCATCCCCTTATTATTATTTTTTTTTTTACATTATCCAATTTTTCTTTCAATTTCATCCTGTCCTTTTTATTATCTTGCCTAATTATCCATTCTATTATATCTTTCCCTCCTTTGTGTACTCTTCAACCACATTTCTCCTCTATCCTGTCTATGTAATTCACGCCATTGTATCCTGTAAGTTCTATCCGATTCATTCATTCTAGCTCTTTCACTAGGCTTTATCCATTTATCTATCCAGTCTTCCAATCGGAATTGAAAGTTCTAAAGTAAAAATAATAGTAACTAAACTTAATATGAGACACATTTTTTCTCAAACTACTACCACACATTTAGAAGCACACAGTTGTCGGGAATGTATTTGTATGTTATAGCGTTACATTATTTCTTCAGTGGAGCTAATAGACTCAAACACTGTTCCAGCATGACAATGTTCCTGTGTACAGAACCCCTAAACTCAATTAAAATATGTTATGATTGGAGTGGAAGAACTCGAATGTCCAGCACAGAACCCTGACCTTAACACTACCAAACACCCTTTACATTTACAGCATTCGACAGACGCCCTTATCCAGGGCGACTTACATTTATGTCTTCTATACAACAGAGCAATTAAAGGTTAAGGGCCCTGGTCGATTCCCAGCACCACCAAAACTTTTTTTTTGTTCCGTTTTTAGAATCTGTTACAAAACCTTAAGCTACTTTCCCCACATGTCTGTCATTTTAATGTTTTTATAATTCTGTTTAATACATTCCTAAATTGTAACAGGAACTAAATGCAAAGACTGAACAGTTCTACACATGATGTTCTGGTACAGTCAACAGGATGAAGTCGAGTGTATGTTGACCAGGTTGCATTAAAGTTTGCACCCATACAGACTGTAGTAAATCTGTTCTGTTCTTCTCCGCTTTTTCAGATGAGGTGGGGGCGCTTGTGTTCGATATCGGCTCTTACTCTGTGAGGGCCGGTTATGCTGGAGAGGACTGCCCCAAGGTATGTCGCTAGCATTGTATTCACATTTGCCATGTCGGCCGTGTGTGTGTTTTATTAAAAAAAGGTATCGATTTTGCAGGCTGACTTTCCAACCGTGATTGGCGTGACGTTGGACAGGGAAGATGGCACGACGCCGATGGAAACAGACGGCGATAAGAGCAAGCAAAGTGGCACGACGTACTTTATTGACACCAATCAGCTCAGGGTGCCACGGGAAAACATGGAGGTCATGTCACCTCTTAAAAATGGCATGAGTAGGTGTCTCTGTTATAGCTGCTCATGTAAACAAAATACACACGAAAGAAATCCTTAAAAACCCAACAAATATTTACCAATTGTATTTACCAAGTTTAAGCATGAAGTGTATTTCTGTTTTTTGTTCTAATGTTACTCCTTTCTTTTAGTTGAAGATTGGGACAGCTTTCAGGCCATTTTGGACCACACCTACAGAATGCACTTCAAATCTGAGCCCAACCTGCATCCCGTGCTGATGTCTGAAGCTTCTGTAAGCAACACAAGCTTTAATATTTAATCTGTTGTAAACATAGTGTCCCAAGTGTCCTTATATGGACTGTGTGTACCAGTACCATGCTGGTTGTTTGAGTAAAGTTCTTGCTATGTTTTCTGTAAATGTCCTTCACAACCTTGTGAAGTGGTAGTGTGTAGTGGTGAGGAGTTAGACTGCTAATCCATAGGCTGCCAGTTAATATCCCACCACTGCCAAGATGCCACTAATGGGCCCTTGAGCATGGCCCTTAGTCAAATCACCACTTTTTATTTATATAACGCTTTTAAACAATAGAGATTGTGATAAAGCAGCTAAGCAAGCCAGAGGCGACCAAAAACCTCCAAGAAACCAAAACTCCATCTGTGACAAAATGAAGCAAAAGAAACAACAATTGCTCAAATGTATAAATAAGATGAATGTATGTTTCTTTGTGTGCACTGCTTGAAGTTTAAAGTCTCTCTGTATGTCTATCTATCTATCTATCTATCTATCTATCTATCTAAATATATAAATAAATAACAAAAAAACGACTAATTTAGGAAGATGTTTTAAGATTTAAAAAAAGTGTTAATTTCCGAGATTTATAAATGTTTATGCTGGTTTTCATTTGTGTTCAGTGGAACACGCGAGCCAAGAGGGAGAAGCTAACCGAGCTTATGTTTGAGCATTACAACATCCCGGCCTTCTTCTTGTGTAAAACAGCGGTTCTCTCAGCGTATCCTTCAAGAAAAGATTGTCTTGTGTTTGAGTTGTTTTTCTCTCCAGGTTGCAATCTACACTAACCATATAATGAGAAATTATTGCTTTGATTATATTTGTATGTCTGTGTTCTTAACTCGTAATTACATCAGATTTGCTAATGGGCGGTCCACTGGTTTGGTGTTAGACAGTGGAGCGACACACACAACTGCCATTCCAGTGCATGATGGTTATGTCCTGCAACAAGGTAAATCATTCCTTTGCTTGTACTTTAAGTACTTCTTCATTTTCCTTGAATGATTTAGTTTCTTTCTTTTATTTAATGAATGAATATTTAACACAACGTTATAAGGTTCTTAAAACATTTGCATATTATTGTGCGTATGCGCATATGCACAGATATATAAATATTAGAGCCCGATCGATATCGGTTTTTCAGGGCTGATACCGATATTCTTTTTTTTTTGTGTATATTATAGTAACGTAGCACTCAAAAGTTTGGACACACTTAGTCAACACTTTGGACACACACTCTTCACCAATGTGAAAAAGTTGGCTGTTTATCAGTGACCAAAAAACCAGCAAACAAAAAAAAAAACAGAGCGGGTTCGGGTTTGGTGATACCGATAAATCTGTAATAGGCTCTTAACGGCTATGAAAATCGGCAAACCGATATATATATATATATATATATATAGATATATATATATATATAATATATATATATATATATATATATATATATATATCTCTCGGTCACGGTTTGATCTCTTTCTCTCTCTCACACACACAAACACACTGGCATTCAGTTCCATAGGTATATTACTGTGATCAAATCTTTAAAAAAAATGTTTGGGCAGCCCTGTCTTACATGGACATGTATTAGATCTCCTGAAGCACTAGAACTAAAGGAAGCCCAGCATTTCATTATTAAGACTGTTAAGGTTCCTTTGGCCCATTCGAACAATTTTCTTAAATTAAAAATAAATAAATAAAGTTCACTTACCCCTGGCATAAGAGATCTTTATGTATCATCCTGTATTTTGGCAATAAGCGTTTGTTCTATGCTTTCTCCAGGCATTGTGAAGTCCCCACTCGCAGGTGACTTTATGAGTATGCAGTGTAGAGAGCTGTTTCAGGAATTAACTGTGGAAATTATTCCCCCATACATGATTGCATCAAAGGTGAGATTTTTTTTTCTTTCTCTTTTTCAAGTTTTAATGTTAAATGACCACAGCAGATTTGTGATTATAACAACAAAAAGGGATAATTTTGCTTTTTTTTTTATGCATAAATAATTATGGGACTGTGCATGATTTCATGATTCCATTTTATTGGTCCAGTTGAAACTAATTTTCTGCTTCATTCATTCATAAATAAATGATTTTCCTAAATAAATAAAAAGTTTTAGAACCAGCATTGATGTACTAACTGTTTTGCCCCAAATGTAAAGATTGGTACTACCAATAATTATAAAGAAAATTATAACAATTTGTGTTTTACACATCACAAATATTTCTGCTGCTGTTTTTCTGAAAGGATTCAGTACGTGAAGGTTCACCTGCCAGCTGGAAGAAGAAAGAGAAACTACCTCAAGTTACTCGCTCATGGCATAACTACATGTGTAATGTAAGGACATACAACTGTACTAGAACTTAAAGACTGTATGATAACAACCTGCTGCTTTATCACACTCGGGTCTAATCAGCGGTGTTGGTTTTTTAGACTGTTATTCAGGATTTCCAGGCGTCAGTCCTGCAGGTTTCAGATTCACCCTATGATGAACAGTACGTCCACTGTAATCTCTTCTTACTACTTACTGAAACTGCCCTCATTAACATTCTACACAATTAATACATTTCATACCGTTGCGTCATCAGGGTGGCTGCTCAGATGCCGACCGTTCACTATGAGCTCCCGAATGGCTATAACTGTGACTTTGGTGCTGAACGACTGAAGATTCCTGAGGGGCTTTTTGATCCTTCTAATGCAAAGGTAAACACTGATAAACTATTTTACTCTGCAAATATCATTCCCCTCTACAGACTGTATTGGCTCACTGTGTGTGTGTGTGTGTGTGTGTGTGTGTGTGTGTGTGTGTGTGTGTGTTATAGGGCCTTTCTGGAAACACCATGTTGGGAGTGGGCCATGTTGTGACCACCAGTGTTGGCATGTGTGATGTCGATATCCGACCAGTAAGAGCGTTTTACACTTCATACCCTAAACCAAGTCTCCAACGGTGGCTTTGGGGGGGGGGGGGGGGGGGGGGGGGGGAGGGAGAGAGATTGGGAAGACACCTATTGCGATATATTTTTTTACCTATTGCAATATAAACAAATTTCACCAGATGACTTGAGCTCTATTGGAAAGAATTGATTATTTTAGAATAATTGAGGTGATTTTGTAAGAAAGTCCATCTGTCTGAAATATAATACACAATTTATAAGTATAGATAAATACAATAAACAAAGATTGATATTTTAACAGCATGCGGTGTTGTTTTTTTTTTCTTCACCTCAGGGTCTATATGGCAGTGTGATAGTTACTGGAGGAAACACTCTTATCCAGGGATTTACAGACAGATTAAATAGAGAACTATCACAGAAGACACCACCGGTTTGTTATGCAATCTATATGTAATCTATGTCTAATCTCTAGACTGAATGTGCTTAGAACTGTTTTATTCCGATGTCTGTTATTGCCAGGATGAAGATTACAGTCCTGTTGATTTAGGATGTTTCTATAGAAACATTTTAAAACCATTGTATAAACATAACTGACTTGCGTTTTTAAAGCTGTTAAAGCTGAGGTCTTTCTTCCAATGAGATTCAGAAATACAAATAATTATTAATTTTATTTTTGAACAATGTACACCCCCACCCCCAGCGGTGTATGGTTTTAATTAGATCACTTACATTTTTATTTACTGGGACCCTAATTTTAATAGTTTTTTTTTTTTTTGTAACTTTTACATTACCAATTTTTTTTACATTAGTTCATTATTATTGATATTTAGCCATAATACACACAGTATTTACAATAAGGTAATATCCCACAATTGGACTGCAATTGCGCATATAATCGCATTTTGCAAACAAGTGGACACAATAGTGAATTAGGCCACATTTACACTGCAGATCCAATCCTAATCCAATTGTGATTTTATGATAATTTTTTTTAATAACCTGCTAACATTATCTTTTAAATCTGATATTTGCATTTACACTAAACATGGCAAAACACCCCAATGTGGCTGACAAGTTAAAAAGAGTGCAATAATCAATGAACAAAGATGAAAGGATTATTCAGTATTTAATAATTCAGCATATATATATTGCTTAGTGTCCACCTGAATTGACGCCATGCACCACCGTCTCTTATTCAGTGACTTTCAACGTGCATTGACGGGTGGGAATCATTGGATATGCAGACGTTAATGCCTTATCTGATTTAATCCCACATACCAGCATTTACAGCATTTGGCAGAAGCCCTTATCCAGAGCGACTTTACATTTATTTCTTTTACACAACTAAGCAATTGGGGGTTGAGGGCCTTGCTCAGGGGGCCTAACTGTCATGGCTTGGTGGAGCTGGGAATCGAACCCACGATCTTCGGGTTGGTAATCCAACACCTTTAGCCACCACTTCCCCACTCTATGAAAGAGTCCTGCATCCTATTTGAAAATAACAGCAATCCATGTTTTTTTTTGGTTTTTTTCCTTACATAATCATTGGTCATATCCGATCTGTTCCAAATTAGAAAAAAAAAAAAAGATTGATTATGCATATATATATATATATATATATATATATATATATATATATATATATATGTATGTGTGTGTGTGTGTGTGTGTGTGTGTATATATATATATATATATATATATATATATATATATATATATATATATATTATATATATGTATATATATATATATATATATGTATGTATATATGTGTATATATGTATATATATATATATATATATAATAATGATATATATATATATATATATATATATATATATATATATATATATATATATATATATTACACACATTATATAATATATATGTATGTGTGGTGTGTGTGGATGTGTATGTGTATATATGTAAATATATGTATTATATGTAAATATGTAATATATGTATATATGTATATATATATATATGTTATATGTATATATAATGTGTATGTATGGTATGATTGTTCCTACAAATTTGCTACCCTAACCCTAGACTTGGTTTTGGATTGTTATAGATTTCATACTTTGGTCTCAGGCCATCATGTAAAGCCGTCATTTGGAAAAATCTAGCTTTTAGCTAATCCTTGTATGCATTTACTGCCACAGCTGTAAATGAAAGCTTTCCTTTTTCATCATGGAAGTCGAGGGCTACGTGGCTTTATCATGTTTAAAAACGTCACACACATCAGATAAGGCACCAGAGGCTGAGAAAACCCTTACCATGTCTCCTCCATATTAAAAAAAATTACACAGGGAAAATGTAATTAGGATCCCTGCAGCACAACCACAATGAAATTGTTTCTATTGGCAGAGTATGCGTTTGAAGTTAATAGCCAACAACACAACCCTGGAGCGCAGGTTCAGCGCCTGGATCGGAGGCTCCATCCTGGCATCACTGGTGAGTACTGAGACACTCATTTTCAGGACTGTGTGTGTTCTAGGGAAATACAACTAAGCTGTTTGATGTGATTTTTTTAATGATTTGTGCTTTTCATTAACAGGGAACATTTCAACAAATGTGGATTTCCAAGCAAGAGTATGAGGAAGGAGGGAAGCAGTGTGTAGAGAGGAAGTGCCCTTGACCAACAGCAGAAGCTAATTTTGTTGCCATTTTGAATTTTTTATTAAAAAAAAAATCTTCTGGTAGAAAAGCCCTTCTTAGTGGACTCAGGAACATAAAGGACACCTGCACCAAAATAAGAGAAAATTCTTGTGTTTTGTTTTTTTGTATTAATTTTTTTTAAGTTTTATAATGCTGTGTTTGTCACCATCTTTTCTATACTCATGTTTTGCCAATTAAAAGATGAATTAATTCTGTATTTTAGATAACAGTCTAAACATACACAAGTAAAATATGATTGTTCATCCTTTAATTTGGCTGCTTAAAATTACACAAAATATACAAAAGCACTACTTGTGTTTTTAATCAGTGATTGGCCATTTGGAAAATAAAGATTTTGGGTTTTTTTTTGTGAAAGCTTTATGCAGGTTTCTTTGCGTCATCGATTTGGGCTTTCAAAACAGTAATTTTATTTAGTTTATCAGCACACAGACATTTAAACATCTAGCCATACTTTAGTGCTTTATTCACAGCAAGCCCTGACTAACACCAGAATAAAAAGACAGGGCATAATTCACACAGGAAGAAATATTTAGAAACGTGTCATTTTTTCATCCCTTCATCGTTCTCAAACTTGTGCCGTCTTTTTACTGAAAACCTCCTGCAGTTTCTTCTGCTTTTGTTTCTCTTTCCTTTCTCTCCTTGTTTTACTTTTCAGGTGTTTCTCAAGACTTAACCTAAAAAAATTGAAGAAGAAAAAATAATATGTTAGCATACACTCCAGTCCGAAGTATGTGGCAAGTCAGAGAGGTTTAAACCCCAGGTTACCGTGTGTAAGGGGCGACGAACGATGGTGTGTAGAAACGTTTTCTCTTGTAAATCTTGTTCATGTACCAGGGAACAGGATGTTCTCGGAAACGGTACCTGTTTCACAAGGATAAAAAAAAAAAGAGACACTTGGAAGTCTGTTTCCGGTCGCACTGATGTCATCAGGATGAAATGTAACCGCATTTACCAGAATGTTTTGCCAAAAATATTTCTCCTCCATTCTCCAGGTCTGCCTTTCTCTTGTCCTGTCTGAAGTAAACGGAGCGCGTCCTCTCGCTCTTTCACAACCGAGTCCAGCCTCTTCATAGATCTGAACACCTTATAAAACCACACACCAAGTCTCAAGGAACAGTTGAAAACACAGGAGGGTCTGTGATTTGTTACAGCTGTTGACATCAAAATTTAAACCAATGTAGTACAGAATATAGCCAAAAGTTTGTGGACACCTCACCAGCACAATCATAACTTATCTGCAAATCGCTGTCATAATGTTGGAAGCACACAGCTGTGCAAGAATTATTTTTTTCCTTCACTAAAACTTATTTTAAAAAATTACAGTAAAAAAATACTGTCAATATTATGTGTACTATGAACATCCTCCATGTCGATATTGTCATGTGACCTGTTTCGTCACTATTCATTGGTTAATGTAAGGCTTGAACAATATCATACTGAATCTCAATAAACTTTATAGATTATAAGATCTGGAAATTTTAACTTGATTTGGATTAAAAACTTGTTAAATGTTTTATTGTCCCCCTGGTGGTTACATGAGCAAATTTATTGTGTGGTACAGCATTTAGACAAAGACAAAAGCTGAAAATAAATATAGCAGGTAAATCAGTGTCTTTGTCAGATGTCCGACAGCCAAACATACATTCACAAAACTGTAAAAACCTTTAATCCATAAACTTCCCACAAAAATCATGTGGATACTCAGTAAAGGATTTACGAAAAATAAAATTCAGTGAAATATGAAGTCCTGACACATTTATATGTCGATAAATGTCCACAAATGTAGCAGAAGGTGAGCTCAAAATAAGCACACAAAAAATTATTTTAATAAAATGAGGCACAAATGAACACATTGTGTCTTAAAGGTGCCATCGCTGACTTTGCATGAAAAGGGTTAATATACATTTTAAAGCCTGGTGTTTTATTGAAAGACTCCAACTGTAAGTTATAGAAGAGCCATCACAAGTTTATTACATGACAGTGACCAAATTAGTAACCTAAAATAACTTGGTTTTCTTTAAACCTTAAATAAAATAATAGTAATAATAATGCATTACAGCTGTATTACTATTTAAAAACAAAATAAAGTGATAAAATGCTACACTGCTGATCTACATTAACAAACATACGGATCAAATCTTTAATCCATCTGCTTACCTTTTTAACACGTTCAGGACTGGGCATCGGAACACACTTACGTTTCGCCTCTTGTTCAATGGTATTTAACATATTCTTCTCCTTTAGAAGAACATACCTACAACATAAAACCAATATGATTCCAGGATTAATCAGCATGAACACAATGCTTTAGATTTTTATCATCATACCAGAGCGGTGTTGAGTTAACAGCCATCTGCAGTGTTTTATATATCACACTTAAGCCAGAAGTATGTTTTAGATGGTAATTTAACGGATATGTAATGGTTAATTGTGGTGTGCAGTCAACTAATTAACAATGTGTTTGGCAATTAATCACCTGTCAGGGTCAGTGCCGCTGTGGTGCAAAAATTCTGATAATGATGTAACTACAATTAGAGCCACAAATCGTTCTGAAAGTGCACACAAACACACACGTCTGAATTTCCGGTGTGGACTGGCCATCTGGCAGACAGGGCATTTTCCCACTGGGCCAATACATCTCATACTATTCTATTCTTTTCTTTTCTATTCCTTTCTTTTCTATTCTATAGCTGAATTAATTCATTGTGTTGCGTCTTTGCAACGGTGTAATGCTATTCTTAAAAATGTCTATCTATTTTTCTTCCAGACAGCCCAGCCTATAATAGATTTAATCAGCAGCCATTGATGAATCAGAACAGCGTTAGCTTAATTAATAATACTTTTTATAATTTGTTTGGTGTTACATGGTTAGTCACATGGTGTAAACAGCCAATCAGCAATGAGCATCGCTGTAGGCCACACCCACTTTCAATTGTGCCTATTCAGTGCAGTTAAGCAGAGGGATAGAAAGCATAATTCCAGAAAAGAAAGAAAAGCTATTAGCTGACTAAATTTGGCATTTATTTTTATAATCTTGTTAAAAGCTACAGTTACAATTTTTTTTTTAAAGCTTAGCATTTGTTGTTGAATATTATAATCCAGGGTTATTTGATTAGATCACCTGATTATTTAAAATGTGATGTGGATCAATGTAAAAGTTACCACAGCTTGTGCAGGTCTTCATTACTCTTCGCTCTAAGTTGTTTAGCTGTCCATGGAGCACCTTTGAGCAAACAAAATCCATGGTTCAAATAAGTTAGCTTTTATATAAGGACATGCTATGCTCTCCCTGAACATGGAAAGTACAAAAATGAAACATAAGCAAAGTGATTTTATAAACTTATTATAACAGAATAACTGAATAAATATAAGTAGATGTGTAAAAACGAGTCTTGTTTCAGAGGAACCTGATTTAACTGTAGTCTCTCCCCAATTTTCAGGCAAGTCGAAGAATTCCTCAAGGCCCCATCTGCTGGCGGATGTGTGTAGAAGTCGAGCGTTTCCTGGACGATTAAATCGAAATAGATTGTAGTTTTGCCTGGAAAAGTGAATCAAACAAGCATAAAATATTACCAACGCAGTTTTATTAATTAATTATCACATTAATAATGATCTCTATCTATTTCCAGTCATAGCTTGCTGCAGTGCTAGCACAGGTTAATGCTAACCTAACGCTGCTTTCAGTTAATAAATAAGACAAAAATTACCCTTGTAGGCAGGAATGATAGTTAACCAATGTATGTGATGGATATTGAGGTTTAGTCGGTAAAGATATTTTAACAGTCCTTTGGAATTGTCTGCAAATAGCGGTAAAACGGCATGCAGTGGACGCGGCCATCTTGAAAGGCAATGTCAACGTTCAGCAGGGTTGCCAGATAAATATTACTTAATCCGTAAAGCAGAAACAATATATACCAGTGTATATCATTATTATTATTATTATTATTATTATTATTGTTATTATTGTTATTATTATTATTATTATTACACATTTGGGTGACAATTAATTTTTTAAAAGAAATAATTGAGATTATGATGATTAATTGATTTTTTTGGTGCTTTAACGATTGTTTGTTAATTGTTTGTGGAACAAACAATAAAGCTTTTTCAAAAAGCAGTTTAAAGCATTTTATAATCTCTTCAAGTTTGTGCCTTATTAACACTCTCTACTGTAAATATTTTTATTATAGATAATAGTATTGGAGGAAATTCATATTTTGTGTTCTGTCAGTGGTGTTTATCTGTTTAGCAACATATAAATTAATCCATTTTCTATGCATTATGGGTCGTTGACAAGAGTTGAACTGGTGATGGAGCATTAATGAAGCGCGCTTGGAGCGTCAGAAAACCACAACGCTTCAACTTTGAAATCACGCTGCTAAGCTCACTTATTCTGGTTAAAAATGGGATTCTGCAAGTACTACATTTAGCAGACAAAGCTCTTATCCAGAGCAACTTACATTACATATCTCTTTTTGGTGGAGGTGGGAATTGAACCCACTATCTTCAGGTTGATAGTCCAACACCTTAACCATGAGCTACCACTTCCCACAGCTCCCACTTGTAGCTAATAAAAGTGTGCATTTGGATTCAACGATTAAAGTTAGGTAAGACAATAGAGATCATTTGATTATTTAATAATTGTGACAGCTTTAATTAAAAGTTCGTCTCATAAAGGCTAGGAAACTTTGCTCTCTGAGATCAATCTATATCTTGGGGTCCCTGATTAAGGGAGCAGATGTCCTGCCGAGGCCTGAAGAATGAAGACTCTATTCAGTGGTGAAATTCTTTTGGAAACACTTGGCCAAGTGGCGGTAGATCTATTTGTGTCACAAGAAATGATGCACTGTCCACTCTGGTAATCTCTGTCGCATCCAGGCCCATGGTGCAGACATGGCCAACTCTACTTCTGTACGTTTCCCCTGATAGCGTTGCTCCAGGATGGGGTCACACTACTGCTGGTAGCCCCATTCTGGTCAGACCAAGCATGGTTCTCAGACCCTTCCAGACACCCTTTAGCAGGTACCTCCTCTCGAAAGTGCGGGGGAGGGGGTGGATGTGCACCCCCATTTGGAGTTATGTAAACTGTGGTCCTCTCCCCTGAGGAAGCACATCTTGTAACAGCAGGTCTCTCGACTTAGGTTGACACACAGCCACAATGCTAGGTAGTGTTATCAGTAACAATAGCAGAGGCTTAGCCTCCCCTAAGGTCGAAATACCAGAACTGCCCCTAAAGTCTAGAATATGATTGTACATGCTTAATATTTGAATCTGAAAATAATGATTTAAGTTCTGTAAGGACAAACACAGACAAACAGATGAACACATGACCTACGCTTATGAAATGTTAGGTGTTACACTAATAACTGTAATTATATTACAAATAATATAATAATATTTAAAACACGTAAAACCTAAAATTATTATGTAAACTAAGATGCTTCCAGGTTTATCCACTGTAATTTTAACTGTACTGCATTTTAGACAAAATCCTCCTCATAATATTTCTCTTTAAAAACATTTAGAGTCACATACTGTAAAAAAGAGAAACTTATCACAATACTATAGTATATAGTGATGCTTGTTTCTGTAACAAAGATAAAAAAAGCATAACATGAAGTAGACGAATAGTCATAAAATAAGAATTTCAATAGGACAACAATGGGGGGGGGGGTTTAAGTGACATTGTAATAAGTGTATAATGTAGAGTGCAAGCATGGACTCCAGCAAGACTAACTAGGACAGCATAACTAAAAGGAGAACCAGAGGGATACATAGACATGAGGGCTCCCTGATATGTTAAGCAACCAGCCGCTCTCATCATCAACACCGTGATCAATAAGAGAGGGGAAGACAGCATCTAAACATACCAGATCACCATAATACTCAACACCCAACACTTAAGTTATAAAACGTAAACCTGGATGTATCCACAAAGTGAGTGAATGGTTACTATTTAGGTAAGGCCTTTTTCTGGTGCTGTAATCTTACACCCAATGCAGTGACGAGTCTTGCAGGTTTTTTATTGTATGTTATCATGCATTGTGGGTGTCTTTCGCCGTATTTAGTGGCAGGGCACAATGCCACACCCACCTAGGCCATCCTATGTACCCAAATAAATTGCAGTCATTCTGTGGATTTTACTCCCTTTATGCTCAGCAATTCTTTGATGAGCATGTTTCCATGCACTCATTCCACCATTGATGAATCAACTTACTGCCTGAGGGTTTGAAAAATACAAAACAAATAGAAGAGCATGAAAGTTGTAACTCTGAACAGTATGTCAACCATTTGGTATTTATTTTGTCTTTGCTGATGATGTTAGGGGAGTCTTGTATTGGGCTTTGCTGTGGATGGTAGCAAAAAGATCAAATATTTAGGCTAGGGCTGTGCAAAATGATTAAAGGCTTTTATATAAAGATTTTGTGTGTTTTTCTTGTACCTGTCATGACCTAAATACCTCAAGTTTAGAACAATACATTTCATCCCAATTTTCTTTTCTTCTTTTCTGTCTACCTGTCTCTGTCCCTGGCTGAATCTGATGTGTAATCTAGTGGTAGATTGACTGTCCCCAGCATTATTTAAAAAACAGAATGAAATATTTTTCCAATTTAATAACATTTTATGATATCTGTTCCTGTTTGCACTATAGCTCTTGTCTCCCTGCTCCCTAGCTAGCTATATGAAAGAATGTGAATATTTGTGAGCAAAAATACACATGTACTGTAACTTTATAACAAATACTATTTTTGTCTTTTAGCATATAGTATTTTAAATAATGATAACAGGGCACCTACCGCTAATAAGATATTTGCTAGTTCAATACTTGGAAAAAACTACAATATTTACAGCACTTACAGCGCTGAACAAATCAGAAATTTTGCAATATTTTATAGCTATATCAAATAGAGAAATTTATAGAAAATCTAAATCAATATGGTTAAACTTTGGTTACATCTGGGGAAAAAACCCCCCTTTTCATAAGGAGAGTAAAAGTTACAAAAGATTTTAAAAAGAGATGTTTACATGCCATTAATTATAATTCTATAAATAGGAAATTTCTATACAAATATAATTTATAGACAAATATAGTTTACAGGAAAACCCCTATCCCTTGGTTTATTTATTTTATGTTTTGTTGGTTTATTGTATATTGTAATCAAAAAAATTGTTTATTTAAAAAAAAAAACCTTTGACTTCCGTCGCCTATGTTACGTCACGCCTTCACGAATCTGAACCAATCAATGAAGTTCTTGCCAAAGCACTGCCCAAAAACAGTCATGGCGGCGTTCAGTGTCCTCCGAGTTGCGGCGTCGCTCGCCGCCAGGATAAACCCTTTAAAACGTGCAAATCAGTCGTCAGATCTTCTTTCCAGGGCAGTTGTGCGCTCAGAACAAGGTAAATTCTACACTTACCTGTTTGAACTTCATCAGATATTTCTAGCGACGGTTTATTATGAGCAGTGACCTTGTCCTCGCAGTGTTCGAGCGACTTTAGCTAGTGATATGCGACAGCAGGCTGCAGTCTAAACGGATAAGTTACGCGCTTTCTACAGCCACACTGGGTATTATATCAAGACTTTTTCATTATTATATGTGGGGCTTTTGGATACACATGTAATGGTCTTGGCTTTAAATGACGTTTTATAAATTATTGTGGCGGCTCTATACACAAAGCTGATGTAGTTAGCATTATAGCCGGTGTGTATTAACATTAACCTCAGCCACATTTTAGTTACCATTGACTAACGATGTTTATCGAACTCTATCTATTCAGCCATCTATCTATCTGTCTGTCTGTCTGTCTGTCTGTCTGTCTGTCTAGCCATATATCCAGCCATCTGTCTGTCTGTCTATCTGTCTGTCTATCTGTCTGTCTATCTGTCTGTCTATCTGTCTGTCTGTCTGTCTGTCTAGCCATATATCCAGCCATCTGTCTGTCTATCTGTCTGTCCAGCCATCTATCTCCATCTATCTATCTGTCTGTCTATATATTAAAGTCTGTCTAACTTTGTTACAAATTTTTATACTTTAGTCACAATGTGATGAAATTAAAAAAACAATTTGTTTTATTTCAATTCATGTTTATTTAGAAAAAAAACCACATTCAATATATGACAGTTGTTTTTTTTTTTTTTAAATAATGAAATTAATGAAATACCACATTCAGTAAAGCCATGTAAACAAGGTGACATGGTAGTTTAGTGGTTAAAACGTTTGACTGCTAATTGGAAAATCGGCGTTCGATTCCCAGCATCACCAGTTTGACCCCCGAGCAAGTCCCTAATCCCCCGTTGCTCATTTAAATAGTTAAATTGCCCAAGATAAATGTAAGACGCTTTGGATAAGAGTGTCTGGCAATTGCCATAAATTGACAGCGTGCACATGTCATTTACATGCTTCACATATTGTAATAAAACGCATAATCAACCTCATGTTGAGGGTTTTTTTCAGTAACAAAACTGTTTAATTGTTAACTGTTGTTACAGCTGGTCTTGTCAAAGAAGGAAAGTGGTAGCTCCTTGTTAAGGTATTCGACTACTGAGTGGAAAATTGTGGCTTCAGTTTTGGGCACTGTTGGGCCCAAAAGCAAAAGGACCTTAACCCTTAACTGCTCAGTAGGATTAAAAAAAGAGGTGCACCTTATAAGGGTGCCAGAATTGTAAAGTAAAAACTAAAAGGACTGATCTTTATTAGCAGCTATTTCTTTAAAATAGAAAATAAAATATTACAATGACTGCAGTGTTTTGCTTTTGTTTTCATCTGACAATATAACTATTGTTAATGCTGTAGAAAACGAATGCTGTGGTTCAGCAAAAACAGCTGAACTTGATTTTCTTGATTTACACCCTTGAATTTTTCTATTTACACAATCAATTTTCTCGATTTACACCGAAGTCCAACAACAAAGTGTAAATAGGATTACTGTTTGTCCGGGTTATTTTTTGATAACCGCATTACACTTACTGCAATGAGGGGGAAAAGTAGAAAGTCGTACTACATGTTGGGTTCTATCAATATTTTTAACAGCTTCAAACTTGTATGTTTAATAATATAACTCCTAATCTGACCCCAGTGGCACCTGTGTAACTTTCTGTACTGTTTTTTCTAACAGTTGCTGTCCGTTATGGAAGTCATGGAAAGAAAATGTTTGTCATCAAGCCCACCGACTTTTATGACCGGAGATTTCTCAAATTACTTGTAAGTTAAAAAAAACCCAGCCCATTAGACAAAGTCATAGTTTTTAATAATATTGTTGCTAAATGTGTTTTAATATGTTACCAAATTGTAGATTGCACTTAGTTTTTTTCTCTTGCTCGATTTCCTGTTTATTGTTTCAGTTTTACAAAAAAAAAAAAAAAAAAGATCCCAAATAACTTACTTATTCATTCCTTTCGATATTTTGTAGTATAAATAGTGTAATAGTACATTTACACTGGAAAAGGGGACTTTATCTGCTTGCATTTAAGTATCCAGCTTGTTCAAACGGAATGTTGGACATTTCATGTACTCAATGCTGACCATTAGAAGATGGGTGGGTGCGGGTCTACCAGACGTTGATGCTCCATAAAAAAGGATGGCCAGCCCCAGTGGACAAACCTTTTTACACCTGTCTTTATTGTAAAAATGTTTAATGATGTTTAATGTCCTTATCAATAAGTTGGTGTAAAAAAACAACAACCCTTATTTTCATTAAAAGGGGTAGTTTTTTATTAAGGGAGTAAAAGTTAAACTCACTGTAAAACGTTTACAACATTTACGCCACCCTTATCCAGATCAACCTATATTTGTCTTATTAATGTAATAGAGCGGTTGCGGGTTAAGGGTCTTGCTTAGGAACCCCGCAGTGACAACTTGGTGGTCAGTAATCGACTGGAAACGTAGTGCAAGTTTTTTTTCTTATAAATGTAATTAAAGCTAATGAAATGGGTTCAGAATAATTGTTGAAAAGAATAAGTGCACTAAAGGTGTCTGAGATGTGAAAGCGGTCAGTTTAACTGGGTCTTTTCTACTCTCTGCATTAGCAATATTACATCCTGCTCACTGGAATTCCTGTTGCGGCATTCATAACATTTGTGAATGTTTTCGTTGGTAAGTCACATGTTTATTATACTGAATGGAACATTATTGATAACATATATTTTATGTGATTTATTTATGATGGTCACTGTGTTCTAGGTGAGGCTGAATTGGCTGAAATCCCTGAGGGCTATGAGCCGGATCACTGGGAGTACTATAAGGTTTAGTTTTTTTTCCGAATCTGTCAGAATATAGACTGCAACGGGGACAAGGTGTTTTAGTAGACCAACCCAAAGTGATCATTACAAATGAGTAATGTATTTTTCCCACTAGGATTATTGCAGAAAATAAGCTTTGTGTTAAAAAAATAGTGGAAAATTGAGAAATTAACAGATTTATGAATTTTGTTAGGTAAATGAAGAAATCTGCAGAAGTAAAACGCTGAATTTGAGCTATAAACAGAGAACTATAACACAGTATACACACTTTCAATGTTGTCTGCCTTCTGAAAACTGTTTTAGTATTTAAATGAAAATAGGTAAATGAAAATAGGTTCCCTTGGGTATGTGCTCTGTTTTTGGAGGAACAAATCTGAATGAACAAAATGTCTCAGGCATCACATTTTCTCTACTATATAGTATGCCAAAATAAAAAAAAAAAACAGAACAAGGTGCCAGCAGTTTGTTTTAAGAGATCATGAGTAGTCTACATCTGAACAAAATATGTAAATGTCTTGAACTTTTGTAAACCATCTCAGTCATTTAACCGAAAAAGATTTGTGACTATGAAACCAGATGACTTATTTCTAATGTTTAGACTTCGATCATGCAGCACTCTATTATTTCACAGTGTACAATACAAAGTTGTCTCTTTGTTGACTTTGCAGATTCATCCAGACATGTACCTAGGGTTTGCAAACTGTATACATTTTGTTTATGGATTTCTTTTTGTTTGTATTTAAGCATCCCATAACTCGATGGATTACCCGCTACATTTATGACAGTCCAGTGAAGGATTATGAGAAAATGATGGCACTTATTCAAATTGAAAGTGAGAAGGCAGAAATGAGGTAAGATGTTTATGACCTGTGGTCCATTTTGTACCATCAAAAATAGTAAATTGTGTTTTGAAGATGTAAGAAGGTGTTATGGGTTTGGAACAACACAGGGGTAAATAATTGATGACAATTTTTTTTTTCGTTTAAAATTTTCATAGACACTTTTCTACTGTTAACACATAATATAGTATAAAAACTGCAAAAAAATGATAAAATATAGTGTATTTTATTATATTTTATAAAGTTGTATGCCTGTAGACAGTCAGCATTTTTCCTAGAACTCTATCCACATCTTAAGCACTGGTCCTTTGGAAGTAAAAGAAAAATAATTGTATGCACTTAGTAGATCTATGCCTTTTTGTCTGTAATTAAAAGCATAATTCTACATCGCAACAAAGTTCATTTTTATATGTGATTTGCAAAAAAAATATAGAAAACATTCAAATTGCTAATATATATATTTTATAATGAATGGCTAATTGTCTTTTTTTTTTTTTTTTTAAAGCTTTTAAAAATGTGTAAAGCTTTTAAATATAAGTTGCTGCTGTTGTTTCCAGACTTTCTGCCTATTTTTGTAATTAACCTATATTTCTTTTCACATAGGAAAAAACAGCTTGAGGTTCGGAAGCACATGAGGGCTAAAGGAGATGGTCCCTGGTTTTTTGTTGATACACTTGATAAGAACCTAATTGACCAGAGCCCCAAAGCCACACCAGACAATTAAGACCTGAATGGACGTCCAATCACCTTGAACCTGAACCTTAACTCTTGTCATTATACAATGTATAATAGATACTGAGATTTGTGCAAATATATTTGTGTTATTCTTTTGCCACTCGCATCAATAAAATGTGGAAGCCTAATCCTAATAGAGAAAATCATTTTTAATATTAACATTTAACGAGTAGAATGCTTTTATTGTCATTGGGTCAGATATACAATATATATGTGTATAACAGATATCGGCAGATGTACAGGAGATATAAAATATAAACTACTGGTACGAGTAGCAATGTAACGTATAAACAGTATAGCATATAAACAGTATAAGGGAAGTGTAAATTGAGCAGGTATATGTAATGAGTGACTGCAATAGATAAATAATAAATAAAAGAAGAATATAAATATTGATTAGGGTTGTGAAAGGTCAGGTGGTTTGGGGGTTTAAGTGTGTAGCCTTGACTTTGCTGTGTTAGACTTTAAAGCTACTTTTGCTTGATTATATTTTTGTGACTGTGAAATATGGAACTCTTTAATGGGCTGTAAAGCCTGTGATTATAGGGTCACCTGTCAATGCGCTGGAGTTTGTTTATTCAGCTGATGGCGGCACCAGATTTACTAACACGGCTATAATCCCAAGACTGTTTTTTTCCCCTGGTCTCTCCAAGTGATTTGGTGATTTGGTGATGCTACCATAAGTAGCAAGCCTACGGAATACCATGATATTGGTGGCAAAACCATCACTAATTTATGCCGATGCTTAGGGCTGTCACAATTATTAACCGTGATCATGGTATTTAACTGCAATTATGATGCAGCCACTAGGGGGAGCTGTAGTGCCTGCTGAACTTTACTTTCAACCAGAGAAAGTGAGCGAAGTGGGGTGTTTATATAGTCAAAGCGTTGTGGTTTTCTTTAATCGTGTAATCTGCACACAACGCTAAGCAAATACTTGTGTTAAATTCAAATGATGCTGTTCTGATGAGTTTTGCATTACATGATCATATCAGTGCATTTGTCCAGCAAAAATTTTGTTATTCATAAAAGATAGAGTAATTATTATTTACTGAATATATAACTCATTTTATCAAAATGTATGATGTGTGTTATTGCAAACAATTAATCGCTAAAGCCCCAAAACAGGCAAAAAAATCGTCATAGTCGCAATTATTTATTTGACAATTAATCGTCACCCAAATTTGATAATCGTGACAGCCCTAGCCATGCTTTAATTTGTGCATGCTACAGTCTGGGTGGGAATATTGTCTGCGGCTTCTATACAACATAACCTCTCCAGATGTGGATTCATCGGAGTCTAATGCATGTTTTACATTGTCTATAGCCCAAGATTTCTGCTGATGGCATATTCATAACTGAAATTCTGCATTGCTATGTGTGACCAAATGGCTACAGCAGCCCAACCACATTGTGCCTCCCCTGACCAACAGTTTATTAAAAAAAAAATCAAGTCAATGTGATCATGGAATTCTGCAGTGAGCAGAGCGGATACTCGATACACCAGAATAACTTACTGTCCCGGTCACGGTTGTTAAAATAAGACGAGCTCCAGCTAATTTCCTCTTTTAAGATCTAATATTTCATATTGTGTTGTGTAAATTGCAATATTTCATGTACAGATGTGCTAATTAAACCTTCACATTCTGCTCTTAGCTATTAAATGTGAAATTAGTGAAAATTATGCCCCAAGCTGTGCATATAAAGGTGTGAAACCTCCAACACCATTTTTAAATTTTTGTCAAATGTCCATATGTCAGTGACAGTTTGTACAATTTATTGCTTATATGAGGCAGAATTGTAATTAATATACAGCAGTGGTTATTTAAGTGGTTAAGGCATTGGACTTCTGATCAGAAGATTGTGGGTTCAGTTCCCGGCACCACCAAGCTGTCACTCCTGGGCCCCTGAGAAAGGCCCTTATATCTTGGATATAAATAATATCTGGATAAGGGTGTCTGCCAAATGGCAGAATTTTTAAATGTTGTGTGAAAAATTTGTGTAAAGCAAGCATGAAACAAAACCCAGAATTCAACTAGGAATCTTTAAAGCTTTATTATAAAGTGATTTCAACAGAGCATTTTAGGCAAACCCACTTATTATTATTCATATATTCATGTTTCATTTTTATTGCCTGACACCTGTATATGTTTAATATATACAATTAATAATTTCTGTTGTAAGCAATTCATAAAACATAACATAAGACATAGGAGAACCAGGTACTGTTAAATTTGTTAAAAAATTCTTAACATAATTCCAACCCTGTGTGTTTTTCACCGCCAATAGGAACACGCATTTCTTTCAATATTTTATAATCCTAACCAATCAGCGTTCAGGGGTCCTGCGCACGGAGGTTCGACTGACTTCCCTCAACAACACGGCAGGTCGGAGCCTCCGCCCACCTCCAATGTTTTCGTCGTCACATCCCTGCTGTTCGCAGGGGGAATGTCGGCTTAAAAATAACTCCATCAACTCCTCTCCTCCTGGTTGACACTCCTCTCCGGGTCACTCACAGCATTCAGTGGCTTTACTGGTTAAGCAGCAGGAATATGAGAAGATGGCCACGGATCTGGGCGAGCTGCTGGTGCCGTACATGCCCACCATACGGGTGCCGAGATCAGGAGACCGAGTGTACAAGAGCGAGTGCGCCTTTTCCTACGACTCTCCGGTGAGTTCCTATAGAAGAGAAAGAAAAAGAGAGAGAGAGAGAGAGAGAGAGAGAGAGAGAGAAATCACACCAGGTGGGAATCATATTGATCGTTTTCTTGGCACGTGGAAAATTTAAAGGGATGATCAAGGCAGATATTCCTGACCACCTTAAACATTATAACAGAAATACACACACACACACACACACACGGACTTGTTTACATCATAGATTACATCACGCTTTGTTGTGAGTATTGGAAATGTGATAGGTCCACACACAGGTGATCAAACCCTGTCCATTTTAACGTGGAATTTGTCCTGCCTCTAAATAAAATCTCATCAGGCTAAATATTACCTTCATAGCTTATTATACTCGTATATAAATAGATGCTGGAGGCTGACATGCTGTCTGTCTGTCAGAAAAAAAGTGAAAACAATGGCAGATTCTGTTTGATGTCCAACAGCACATGGTTTCTGACCTGACTATCTATTCCTGTTCCACAAAACAGGACAAGCACAATGATGGTCTGATCCCAAACATCCCTGACCATTCACAAAACTAAGGAGTGAATTTAGTTTCTTCACACATTAATAGCCAGGCTGATTTAATGCGTTAGTTGTGTCTGTTAGCCACTTTAAAGGTGACTCAGCTGTTTGGAGTTTATTGCAGACTATTTTTATCCTCTTGCTGTTAAAGCTCATGTGTCACCCTGAGCTGCTGAGAGCTTTTTTTTCCGAGACCCCGGAGTCTCAATGCTTTAGGATTTCTCTTTGGGTAGATTTCTGGAAATATTGATTCGTGTGATCCATCATTTTAAACGACTCCTCGATTCCTTTAACTCCACAAATGTCTGAATTTCAAAAGTTGTTTTCGATGTAAAATGCCTGCTCTTTAGATTTACTATTACTCAGGTTTCTTTTTCAATTTCCCAGTGTCTTATACACACTGACTCATATTTCCTAGAAGAATATCATGTTCTGTATTACAATTTCCTGGAGAATGATGTTCTACAAGCATGTTGTTTATTCGTTTTTTTTTGCAGGAATCAGAAGGTGGGCTGTATGTGTGTATGAACACATTCCTGGCCTTTGGAAGAGAACATGTGGAAAGACATTACCGCAAAACTGGACAGTGTGTGTATATGCACTTAAAGCGGCATGTGAAAGAGGTAAAAGACAGGTGACGGGTCTTTATTTAACACATTTCTCAGGCCCTTTCAGGTTTTCTGAAAGACTGACATGCTCATATTGTAATGTATTTATATCCAGTGGTTCAGAAATAAAAATATTATATATATAGTTATATATTTTATTTTAGGTATATCATTTTTTATAATATTTCTCTCTCTCTCTCTGTCTCTCTCTCTCGCTGTCTCTCTCTCATGCTTAAATAAACCTGAAACAGCAACTATTAAAATACTAAGCTATAGTATTTAAGCTATAAAAATTATGTGGTGTGCTGTCCTAGTGAAATAATTCACTTGATTAGCTTTTTACAAATCAGTTACATCCTCTGCGTGTTTATTGCTAATTTTACTGTGCCGCATAGTCAAATCACCAATAAGCCAAAGATTAAAATTCCTTCATTAAAAGAGCACATTATACCTTTAATACACTCATCAGTGTGTTTAATTTTAAGAACTGTCCATAACACTAGGTAGTTCCTGCTATCATCTATACTGTAGCAGTTACAAATGGTTCTTTCCTCAGCAGCAACTTCTTTTCTCTTTAATTTCCCTAACCTTAACCCTAAAATAAATGCAGTTTGTCATGTTATCTCGAATCTACAAAAAAGAAAACCTAAAATTATAGAAAAGGTTAATAGATAACAGTTAAAAAAATTCACTGGTGAATCCAAAAAATGCTAACTAAACATTTCCTCAAAGAAACCTTAGCTATAAGAGCGTTTGCCAAATGCTGTAAATGTAAATATTACCAAATTTTAAGTGTATTAAAATGTTTATCTGTGCCATGTAAAAATTCCTGTAAAATTTATTCATATACAACTGTAAAACATTTATATAAAACTGTACAATAAACACAGCCGGCCGTTGCACCGATGCTGCTGTCCTGGACAAATTGGGAAAAATATTAATCAACAAGATAATTTTTTTTAATATTAGTGTCCTTTTTTTAGATGTTTGTGCCACTTAAATTAAATAAGGGGAAGTCGTGACACAATGATTAAGGTGTTGATCTGCTAGTTGAAAGATAGAGTTTTTCGATTCCCAGTACCACCGAGTTGCCACTGTTGGGCCCCTGAGCAAGGCTTTCAACCCCCAATTGCACAGGTGTATAAAAAAGATAAATGTAAGTTGCTCTGATTAAGGGCGTCTGCCAAATACCGTTAATGTTAATTTAAATATGATTGTACTTTTGCTAGAAAACCTATTGATTGAATGACCAGTAATAAATTGGGATTATTAATTTACCCTAAATAAAACCGCTGGCGTCTGATAGTGATTATAATAAGCAAGAACGCTGTCTTTATTGATGTTGCTTATAATGTTCAGCTGTTGAGGCAATGGATGTGGTAGTTACAGCAGTGTGGCCGTGGGCTTTCACACACTGTGTGTGGTTGTTGTTGACAGTACATGTCCATATATTTGGCCTTATTGCCAGATGTAAAAGTAAGGCATACTATGGTTCAGTAATTTTTAACACAAGTACTTATACATTCTTTAATATGTAATACTGAAGCGAATCAGATCCACACTAAAAATGTAATTGCATAGATAGTGGATTTTTCTGCAAGTAATTTCTGTCTACTAACTTCTTGTCTATATGCTGTACTAACGTCTATTACAGCATATAGATACAATACAATACACAGTATAACAAGTTGCTGATGCTTTCTGTGGTAGTAATAATTAGAACAACTTTCTCATCATGATTTCTAAAGTATTACATTACTCTAGCATATATAATCAAAAACCTAGTGCTAATTTTACTAGACATTACTTCCTGAAGCTGTTTCTTCTGTACCACCTGAGGTCATATTAGCAGGACAGGTATCAGTAAAATGGGCTATTTTCATGTCAGGATCTCTTCATAAACAGCTGGATGCATTCCCGCAGCTTCGGATTCGGTTTTTTTTTTTGTTTTGCTTAAAAAATCACTTGGGTTTGTTTGAGCAGATATACTTTAGTATTACTAAAATACAACTTAACCAAGTATTGCTTTTAATAATTGTCCAGCAATACAAACATATTATTCTATTCTCTAAGATAAGCTGATATCCTAGTGCTGCAGTTCATTTATACAGTATTATAATTTGTGAACCTTATTTGTGTAAATGTTGTCTTTTCACCATCGTAAATTGTGTGGTTTTTTTGCTACAGAAAGTCACAGGTGCTGCTGGGGGTGCTGTGCAAAGAAGACGGAATGGAAAAGTATTTTTAGGTAAGACCGCTGTGTATTATATTCTGTATAATCATAATTTATTCTAGAAGTATAACCTGTAGTCATTTTTCTTTCTTTTTTAAAGTAGTGACATTATTTCCATATACACTAACCTTTGCCCTCTCCTGGCAGAGCTAAATTTAGGTCATTTATTTGTATGTGCAGTTAGTTACTGTTCTAAATCTAAAGCACCACATGCTCACTCGGGCCTGATGTACTGCTGGGGAGGGTTGGTTTACAGTCGGCTGATGAGCCTGTTGCTCCTGCTCTCCCATCAGCTGCTGTGCCCGATCAACCCTCCTGGTTGACATACTTCCACTATTGGAAGCATGTTGACTGTAACTTTTATTGTATTGAAACCTCAAATTGTAAATTTTGGGTAGTCTTCACACACTCCGATCACTCGGCCTTGCTTGCGTGTATTTATTTGTACTGTGTGACATTTCTATTCAGGCGCAAACAATGTCTGATAGCGTCATTGGTCTTTCTTGACATTGACCAGTGTGGTGATCTAATAAGCCAGGACAACCTCATGCGTCATGGGACGAGAGCACAGAAGCACCTTAAAATGGAGATACTGAGTTTAGTCATAGCCAATTTTCAGTGTATGAGATTTTCTCTGTTGATTGACAGTAACATCAGCAGTCTGGCAAGGTGAAGGGTGTGTGTAAAACTGATGTGGGTAGAGGATTCTGACATAAATAGTGAAGAGAAGTGGGGGAAGTAGTAGAGCAGTGGTTAAGCTGCTGGGCTGCTAATTGGAAGATCAGGGTTCTATTCCCAGCACCACCCACTATGGGCCCCTGAGCAAGACCCTTAACCCTTAATTGCTGCAAATGTAACTGTAAAGAGATAAACGCAATTAAATATTATTTATATTGGATGTGCTGTAGTTAAAATGTAAAAATACAAGGTGTATCTTGTATCTGGTATAGGATTTCAAATATTTATAGTCATAAGCATTTTTACCTATTTTAAATATTGAGATATCATTGGATTGCTGTCAAACATTTAAACACAATGATATTGCAAATACATGTCTGATTATCTCTTTTCATATCTTTTTTTTTTTTTAAGATTTAGAGCTTAACTGTGACTTTAAAGGGGATAATTATGAATATGAAGATGAAGCCAAGCTTGTTATATTCCCAGACCACTATGAGATCCCTTTACCAAATATCGAGGAGTTGCCTGCCCTGGTGAGTGTAGATGTGTGTGAAGTGTTCTGCATGTAAAAGCTGTCATCATCTTTAGCCAAAACATATCGAGTATCAATATTGTAGCTTAAGTATTTGGAATGTAGTGTGTATTCATTTATTTTATAAAAAGCGGATGACAGCCATCACACATGAGAACTTTGTTGGCACATTGCTTACTTAGGCCAAAACATTGTATGAGCTGTAATGAATGTCATGTAACAGTAAAATAATGTTAAATAATATTGATATCAATGGGTCCATATAACTATACCATGTAAAGTTTAATTTTAATAAAGTATTTACATTTTTATACAAAATAAGGGTTCTGGTGGAGTCAAGAGCAAATGTATGTCAACATGGAAAAATAACTGGCCTCTGCTTTCAGCCATACAATTACGAGAACATCCAATTGATAGATTTTGGAATGTTAGATTTTGGAAGCTAAGCGGAGTCGGGCCTGATTAGTACTTAAATGAGAGATAATTGGTCTCTCATTGGCCCAATTATAATTAGCTTGTTGTTGGTGTGGTGTTTTACACATTTTTAACCCAGATTGACACTTTTCCAGAACTTTTCCAGATCTTTGACCCAGGATCTTTGACCCAGGTCTTCATAAACATTATTCAACAAATAATCAGATTTTTGATGGAAAAGGAATCAATAATTGGCAGTTTTGTGTATTTATTAATACATTTAATTGCAGTTTAGTCCAATTTAGTTACAGGTTGTGATGTTATAATATTTTTATATGATTAAAAACAAAGGTCATGTGCTGTTTACAGTTGCATCTAGCTTCATCGTGTATGCACATATGTTTCTCACTCCTCCCACTTACATTAAGCAGACAAACACTCTTTCTATTTCTGTTTTCAAGGACTATTCAAAGACTCACTTAACATTATTGTTAGGTTTTTCGGTCGTTTGTAGTCATTTGTCTGAAGCACGTTGATTACAGTTCTCATTGAATGCAGGGCATGTCAGGTTGTGTTTGTGCTGCACCTGCATCTAAATACAGTACGACTCGATTGGTGATAATAATTGAGAAGCTGTAAATAAGAAAGAGATATAATAATCTCTATACACTCACCAAACATACTATAAGTAGCACTATACTAATAACTGGTCGGGACTTGAGAGTTCTCTCGAAATAGCCCCAGTTCCTTGTGGCTTCAACTCCACAAGAAATTGGTATCGTTTTTTAAAATTCTGGTACATGTTGACATGACTGCATAACAGATTTTTGACATGAAACTTTGTGCTTGGAGTCTCTCATTCTTGTTCTCGAGTAACTGAAACAGCAACTAAAAACATTAAACTCTTTGTCATTTTCATTAAACCAGTTTAAAAAGGCATGTGACATGCGACATGCGACCGTTAGGACATGCAAATGATTAGCATTAATAGTTCAATAGAATTTGGCATTGATTGGTGTTAATATGCCCAAAGTCTGCCAGGAAAACTTTAATACAAGGCTGAGTCCATAGATTTATGCTGGTGGCACCACTTTCTGACCCTACTATCTGTCTGCTTCAGCAGAAATAGAGTTTTTTGTAAGCAGGCTGGATTTTTTTCCTCATTCATAAACCGTCTGGTTTTAGTGAGTCCCTGCAGACTCCACCATGGTTTTCCGCTGTACAAGTAGTCTATGTGTCAGCGCAAACAAGTCCGACTATTCTTCACTAACCTTACTCATCAAAAATGCATTTCTATTACCGGAATTGCAGCCCTGTAGTTTTTTTCCCCTGCAAAATCATAAATAAAATTCTAAATACAATTGTGCATTCCAGTTGAAAATACTTAAAGCAACAATCAGGCCACAATTAAAACCACCTGACTTCACCCATACTGACCATACGTTCGGTTCAAAATTGCATACCACATCTAAGTAAGTATGTATATCCCAAATGTTAAAAAAGGATGTTCTATATAGGGCAGTATGAATGAAATCTGGACCTTTTACATTCGCCATGTTGATATTGACACTTGATATTCAAAGACAGAACAGCACTTATTTAAAGTTGGATAATGTTTAACTTGAATGATGTTAAACAAGTGCAGAAAAACAAGGAACAATGTCCATTTAAGCAGTTAAAGCTACTTAAAACACTTGACAGCCCTGTGTTGGCAATTACCGTCACTTGTGCATAGGACGATTCGCCTCCACTGTGGACTCATGGGATACTAAAGTGTACTTTGTATGCATACTTTAAAATTCAGGCAGGAGTAGTAGGTCATCCTTAACATACTCTAATTCGCATACTATGGTTTCGGCCATACTACTTGTCTCACATACTCAGTTTCGCCTACAATGTAATATAAAAGTATACGATTTTGGACGGGGTCAAGGTTACTGTGAATAGTATTTTTTTGACGATGCTGACTTTTTTTCTTATATGCCTTGCACAGCTGCCATATAATTAACTTATACGAAACCTACATTAAATATTAGATGTACAGATGTCCCTATTAAAGTGTCCAGTGAGTGTATGTGCCTGAACAAAAGTATCAAGTATTTAAACCACTATGTAATGTGTGACATATGCATATTTTCGTCTCATCCAGGTCACAATTGCTTGTGATGCTATACTTAATGCTTCTTCTGCATACAAAAAGCAAGAGCAAGATTCATGGGAGGAGGAGCTTCAGGTGTCCAAGCATGCCAGAGGTCTCAGACAACAAGAGAACGGGGTTCGGATTCCTCCCAGGTTAGTCTACAAGTGCAGTATCGGCGTAGACTTCTTGGCAGTCTACTAATAGTGGTGGAGGAGTTCAAACCCTTTAAACTGAGACATTGACTTTTATGTCCTAATACTTTAGTGTTTCACATTGTTTAATAAGTTTGTGGAAGTTCCTCAGTGGATACATACTTCAGTGGAAATATTCGTATATTTTGATCATCGGGCAACAAAACCATGGTCACTCTGATCCGTTTGGATTATGGGATTATTTATAATAAATGTTATTGTATAATATACAGTTACTAATTTCTATACACTTTTTTATAAGATGATGGCTTAAAAAAGTCCAGCAGTTTTCGGTTTAACTTCAGCGTACCAGAAGATACCTTGATCTTAGGGCTGGGCGATTGGCAAAAATGTATTATCGATAATTTTTTCTCCATATTAAACGATAACAATATATTTTTCCGATTGTTAATTCTTCCATCTTTAAAAGAGTATCCCAAAGATGACTAAAGCCACAAAAATGAGAGGGTTTATTAATTATATTTTAAAGTATAATTTATTAACAAAAACAGGTTAAACATTTGTAAACACATGTTTAGCCCACCTGGGCTAAAAGCTGTCCGTATGGTGTAAATCATGTACTTTTTTTAGAGGTTCAATGGCTATCAGATAAAACAGTCATTTGCATAACCTGACGCAATTGGATCCGCACAATCCTTGGCGCCCATTGGTTATTTCTGCATGTTGACAACTGTCCGAAGCACCTATTTGCTTAAGTGAGGTTTGGCTCAAAGTGCAGCCATCAGCAGAAATGTTGAAGTCGATTTTGATTTATTTTGTGTATCGATTGCCTTGTGTTAGCACAGACATGAGGATTCAGACTTGCGTTCTGTCCAAAGCTTATCATTGTTATTGGCAAAGTGTATTGCGATTCAATATGATATTTTTTATTGGTCCACTTGAATGTGCATCTATATCAGCAGGAAAAATGCCAACATTGCAATATAACATACAGGCTGTGTGTATTTACTCAACAGATTGAATCAGTTTTGACAATAATGACATTCTCATTGTCTCTCTATTGCTTGATGTTTAGTGGCTGGAAGTGTGCCAAGTGTGAAATGCGAGAGAACCTGTGGCTAAATCTGACAGATGGCTCGGTCCTCTGTGGAAAATGGTTCTTCGATGGAAGTGGCGGGAACGGACATGCCCTTGAGCACTACAAAGAAACCAAATTCCCACTAGCAGTCAAGCTAGACACCATCACCCCAGATGGAGTAGGTCAGTGCCTCCGGTTTGGATTTTAATTCTCACTTAAACTGGGATGAACAAAGGCTTTATTTCTTAATTAATTCATTCATATGACACCAGCTGATAGATTTGGCTTGCCGAGAATTAACAACAAAATGTCCAGTATTTTCTTTTTTTTTTTAAACAGATGTTTACTCCTTTGATGAAGAAGAAGCAGTACTTGACCCTCATATAGGAGAACACTTGACACACTTTGGAATAGACATGCTAAGGATGCAAAGGGTGTGTATTTGGAAGTTTGTTCAGAGATGTGCTTGGTTTGTTTCTTTGATACTGATTCAAGCGTCTGCTTCTGTATTTAACAGACAGAGAATGGCCACCACACAGACAACCATGTGCAGCCTCGAGCCACAGAGTGGGAGGTGATTCAGGAATCTGGTCTTAAGCTGAAGGCAGTCTATGGTTCAGGGTACACAGGCATCAGAAACCTGGGCAACAGCTGCTACCTCAGCACCACTATGCAAGTGCTCTTCAGTATCCCTGAGTTCCAGAGAGCGTAAGTGTTTATCACTTCCTGTTTGGGATTTTGTCTATAGGATGGTTAAATAGTTTACTTGATGCTTATGGGACATTAATAAGATATAAACAGCAGTCTTATGTTAATTATGGTTAAAATTTCTAGGTATGTCGGTAATCTACAGAGAATATTTGACTACTCACCCCTTGATCCTACTCAAGACTTCAGCACACAGATGTAAGTGGTAATGTAGAAAAATTATAAGGCATAATATCATGCATAAAAATTATATTAGTAAATGATTTATAATGCGCTCAGGATGATGTTATGAGAGTGTATTAATGTGTGCTAAAAGATCTTATGTGACGTTTATTTGTTATCCTAAGACATTTTATTGTTACATAAATTAAATATTGTAGAAATGAAAAAAGAAAATTGTATTATAACTTTAAAATACTTTAAAACCTGATCATGAGTTCTAGTGTACAAATACCTTTAGGATTCTAAAACCTGTTATGTGACATAATTTGTTGTGACTGTATCCACCAGGGCAAAACTTGGTCATGGATTACTTTCAGGCCAATATTCCAAACCACCAATCAAATCAGAACTTATTGAACAGGTGATAAAAGAAGAATACAAGGTTAGTCTGTGTGGATTGTTATTGGCTTGAGCATAAGAGGTTATATTGAATGTGTCTGAAAACATAGCAAGTAAAACGTTAGTGAATGTTTAGAAGTGCTGATTATCACAAGTTAATTCTAAACATGGCTAAATGATGTACAGTATATACCTTGCGGTATCTTGCAGTCCTGTTTTGCCATATTGCGGCCATGTTATGTGTGTGTTAAAACACTCTTTTGAAACCACAAAAAACAAAATCTTTATTAAAACTGCTTGTCTTTAATCAATTTTAATAATTCCATAGCCTTCCATGATCATGAATATCAAAAAAATGAAATAAACGTCCAGGCTTTCTTTCTGGGAGAGAGGTGACATGCTCTATATCCCCTTTCAGTTTCAGAGACTCAAGTCAATCCCGGGGCGTCTATGAGCGAATGAAAGCCCACTGCCTGCTTTCATAGGCCTCCGAAAAATTTTGTTGTAGCTTTTTTTATTCTCTCAGGTTGGTAAATGTGGAGATCAGGTGATATAGAAAATCACATACTTTCATATTATATAGTAGATAAAATCGAGTATGCAAAGAGAGTAGTATGTCCAAATACATATTATGTAAATTATAGCATACGAAAGGTTCCCGGATGACCTTCTACCACCCCCCAGCCCAGTGGTGGAAACCTACTTTAAGTCTTTAAAGTAAAAAAACCCACATAATTTCTAGTTAAAATGCACTTGTTAATTATTAAATTTTAAACCTTATCCAAATTTTGTCAAGTGACGATATGAAAATGGCGGTTGTAAAATGTCTGAATTTTATTTATACTACAATCGGGACGTACATTAACAATCGGGAAGTACATACTTACGGGAATTGAGTATGTACGTAAGTATTATTCGAATTCGGATGGCCAATGTACGGAATAGTATGTACGTAAGTATTATTCGAATTCGGATGGCCAATATCGCAAATGTATCTATTTTGTGGGGAAATGCATAGTTACAATCATTTGCTATGAAAAATGTTTTTTTTCTGTTTTAAATTCTGATCATAAAATAAATTCATCACAGAAATACAGTTTACCTTTCAGTTGCCTGCTTTCTATATAAAAGTATATCTCAATATGTGTATTCTTCTATACCATGTGTATTTTCTCTGCAGCAACAACACAGAGGGATTTCCCCCAGAATGTTTAAGTCTCTGGTCAGCAAGGGTCACCCGGAGTTCTCCTCAAACAGACAACAAGATGCCCAAGAATTCTTATTGCATTTTATAAACCTGGTAGATGTAAGAACTGATTTCCCTTAATACAATAAGCTATTCTTGATGAAGCTAACCAGCAACTTCTTTAGAGGACTATATGGCTTAGAGCTTAACAAACTATTACTAATAGTTGTTAGTTTTTTTTAATTTAGGTTTATTTACAGATTCTTGGCATGTATGTGCTGTTAGACATCTGTCACATGGCTCTAGTTTCAGAGAACCCGTATGCCATATCTACACTGACTTTCTCAATCGTTTTAAATTTAGAACCTGCTATCAGTTACACAGAGCAGATAATGCTTTCTGTTTACTTTGCCTACATGACCAGAGTTAAACCTGCCGCACTGAAAGCTATCTACAACATAAAATCGAGCAATTAAGCATGCTGACTTGTATCATTAATGACTTGTATCATTAATATTGAATTATTAAAAGTGTACCACAAATTAAGACAGAAATTGCTTGTCCATAGATGTCCACGACAGTAAAAAGTAGTAACGAGCCGTAATGTTCTTTGCTGTCTGACTGGTCGGCTTTGGTATTTCAGTCCTGTTAGGGGAAAATATAGCTGGTATATTTTTGCAGTGCCTCAGAATAGAGCGGCTGTTTCAGCATGTCTATTTTGAAGGCAAACTCTGTGAACTTATAATTAGAGAGCTGCTAATTTAATCTCCAACATAAGGCTTGATTTCGTATAGACATACATTTTTTTATGTATTTTTAACCAAATACTCTTTACTATTGTATCTTGAAATAATAAAACGTCAGTTTCGCTTATTGAGTACTACAAAGGTTTTTTTTCCTCTCCTGTGTCTTAATCTCCAGAGAAACAGTGTGGGCTCAGAGAACCCCAGCGATGTGTTCCGTTTCATTGTAGAGGAGCGTGTACAGTGCTGCCAGTCACAGAAAGTGCGTTACACGCAAAGAGTGGATTACCTTATGCAGCTTCCTGTTCCCTTGGAGGCCGCCACCAACAGAGGTAAAGATAAGACGTGGATAAATATAAGCTCATTCCTTTTTTAAGACTCGACTGACATATTTAATTCTTTTGGTTAAATATAAACAAATAGAAAATTGGAGACCTAGAACAGACTTAAAGAAAGTTGGGTCAGAGGCAAAATAAGACTAAGAAACGTATACTAACAGTCAAGAAAATCAAAATTCGATATAAAGGAGCCTCCACCAAAGGTTAAGTCTTCTCAAGCAAGGATAGGATGTGGCTCACTGCTTTGAACCAAACTTTGTAAGAAAATTCTCAGTCAGTTTAAAGTTATTGTTTCTCAGTGTATAATTGTACAGCCAGTAGGTCTTTCAGGAGTTGGGGAAAATCTCTGGGCATAAAGTTCATATCAGGAATTTCAGTAGTAAAATACATCCCCTAATTGGGAAAATATATTATACCAATAATACCATTAGATTACACTATGTGAAGCATAAACTATCATGGAAGGCATGCTGTATCTTAGCAGATTAGGAGATAGACTGCTGTTTGGAAGATCATGTGTTTAATTACCAGCACCAGCAATCCGCCACTGCTGGGCCCCTGAGCAATGCAACTACTTAGTTGGCTTAAAAAAAGAGATAAATGGGCATCGCTTTGGATAACAGCATCTGCCAAATATCGGAAATATAAAATTAATGATGCCTTGTTCTTTAAACAAGTTTAATTCAGTAATCAAAGGATTTCAACATTCTCTAATAACTTTTATATTGTAGAAGAAATCATGGCATATGAAAGTAAACGAAAGGATGCTGAGCAAAACTTACGTTCTCCTCCTGATCCTGTGAGGGCCCGAATTCCCTTTACTGCCTGCCTACAAGCCTTTACTGAGCCTGAGAACGTTACGGACTTCTGGAGCTCAGCACTGCAGGCCAAATCAGCTGGAGTGAAGTAAGCAAGGTTCTGGTCCAAAGCCTTTTACTGGAAAGGGTTGCACAGTTCCGGATTTACTTAATAATAACAGTTCTCAGCCATCATCAACTTCTAAAAGATTTGTTTTTAAAACTTTGTGTTAATTGAAACATATTTTAATTGTTCGATGTCAGGTTTTCTGTTAATAATATTTAAGCAAATATTCGTATCTTTCTTTTCAGAACTTCTCGTTTTGCATCTTTTCCTGACTACATGGTCGTACAGCTAAAAAAGTTCACATTTGGAGTGGACTGGGTTCCAAAAAAGTTTGGTGAGTAAATTGATACTTGTTTTTTTATGTGTAGATTAAAGACGCTGTATCAGAATGTATGTGGTGTCTAGGTCTATACTGACAGATCAGTGTTTCTGTGTTGTAATAGTTAACATCTGCGTTTGCCAATCACATGCTCTCTTGTGCAACTCACAGCCATCACATGATAAAAAGTGCTTGGGCAATGTACCTGCTATAATCACTGTCAGTTTGCAAATAGTTTCAGAGTATCTTTTAAAATAGAGATATGCTGTTTAGTCCAGAAGGGGGCATTGTAGTTTTTTTTTTTACTGTTTTGTACATTAAAGAAGAACATATCTTACCAACATTAATACTGAATTAAATAAACTGTTAACTGCTTTATATAGTCATTGGTAATGTTTCTCCTTTGTCCTGATTGTTTTCCAAATAGACATTTCTGTAGAAATGCCTGACTTTATGGACTTGAATTGGCTTCGAGCTACAGGACTACAACCAAGTGAAGAAGAGCTCCCTGATATTACACCTCCTATAGTCATTCCCGAGGACACACGAGGTATTTAATAAATGACTGTATTGTAGCTTTCTGTGTCTGTAAGACTGCTCTATACTTTATTAATGAGACCTCCAGACTACAGCAAGAAGGCAGTTGACTGGCATGTACAGCAACCAATCACATTTCAGTTATATTTCAGGCTGTATGTAACCGCACAAAAACATAAGACAAGAAAGTATTAATTAATGAGTATTAATGAGTTTTTACAAATCCTCATTAGCTTAAAAAAATCACTTACATGTCTTATAAAAATTGGTAGAATCCAATAACCAAAATATTTTAATCATCATTTTACTTTTAATAATCATTACATCACTTTTGCTGTTTAAAAAAAAAATGCATTAATCACATCTAACTGCAAATGTTTTTCCCCCCACAGACAGCTCAGTCAATAATTCTTTGGAATGTAAGTGTCATTTATTTTTCTCCAGAAAGAATTGCATGTGTGTATTACAAACAGTGACATAAGTTAGTGATCATATCCTGTGGTCTAAGTGTTGATGATTAGTTTCTAGTCCAGTAAATCCTCTATGAAATTGCTGGCTAACTTTATGGCCTTTTTCTAATGAGGTCCGGTGGGATGCTTCTCTCTTGGCATGTGCCTTGTATAGGATCTGTAAAATATTAATGCTTTACCATTTTTTTTTCCAGCTCCTGAAATAGACGAGGCCTCTGTGATGCAGTTGGCAGAAATGGGCTTTCCTCTGGAGGCCTGTCGGAAGGCTGTGTACTACACTGGGAACATGGGAGCTGAAATGGCTTTTAATTGGATCATTGCTCACATGGAAGAGCCAGGTAGGACTGCTGTATGCTGTCCAACAAGGGCAGCTCTTGTTAGTGAACACTAACCATTTATCACAGCTAATATCATCAATCCTTTTGTTAAACATTTTTTGTTAGTTAGGATCGAATTGCGTTTTTGGAAGATTCACCCTCATTGAACCTCGTACTGTTTGAGTGCTGTTTCTGAACCTGCCGGGTCAGGATATACAATATTAATTAATGTTGTGATAGTCAGATTGTGCTTTAGATGATCACATTCCCCGCTGGGCCTATATATTGAATTGCTCTATGAAGCTCTATGGATAGCAATGGCATAGTTGTTATGACCTGCATATGTCTGTGTTCCTAGTAATTATGTTTATTGGGATCTAAGGTATACTTATACAAACATCAGTGTTTAATTGCAAGTCAGGCTTTTACACTTAAGTTTTGTTAAATAATTAGTCTATACAACTATTCTCTTGACAGACAAGAAGGAAATCCTGTCGTAATGTTTGGACCAAAAATTTTGATTGAATGTTTTTTTTGGTCCTATGTCTTCCACGGATAATATAAATACATATAAAATACATTTAGACTACTGCTATCGAGCTGTGAAGAGACCATCAACCAGCAGAACAAAATCTTAAACCAAATCATCTGCCCTGTCTTTAATAAAACTTTTACGACTGTGCGATTTTGAGCAGCAAACACATTTATTACATTCCATCATTGAAAACATCTGTTTTTCCTTTTTTTTGGGTTTGTGATCTCGGGGTAATGGCAATATGTTCAAACTAGAAAACAAGTATATTTTTTGTATATATAATGTAATATATAAACAATCTAAAACTATATAATAAATCTAAAACTATATTGTTAGTTAAGTGGTTAAGTGTCTCCTTGTGCATGTTAACTGTCCCTAATATGTTTTTTTATATTAAAAATTATAACATAATAAATGATATTTAACAACTGATTTATTTTAATCCTATAAAATATCATGAGCTGCTCTTATAGAAATGTTCAAAACAAGAATCTCACATCCCAGGTTAAAATTTTACATTATCACCATATAAGAATTTTTTTTTTAACCAGACCTAGTATTTTTTTTAATTCTAGTATCGTATTGTGAGCAGCACACAAGAAAAGCAAATGTAAAAAGTAGCCAAAGTCAAAAAGGCACTTGTGATGTTCACACAGGAACTTTGCCCTATTTAGGGGTTTAGTCTGTCATATGATTATGTGCTTAGATAAACATATTACATCTCTGTGTTAAATTGATCAGTGATTAAAATATAACTTCCTATGTAATAATAATAATAATAATAATAATCTAATAATGTACATGATAAATACGGAATGCAAATTATGTGATCTAAAGCTGCATTTAAGTCAATGTCTGTAGCAGATATACCGTAATTCTATGTGCTGTGTGACCAATAATTTCTCTTTCTGGGAAATAAACTGCATTAACTTCAGGTTGCAGACCTTTTTCCCTGTGTGCTTGATCTTGTTAGAGAGTCTGGGTGTCAGACTTCAGGCTCAGAATTGACTTCAGGCTAATATGAAGTGTTTATATTAACAGAAGCTTTAGTCGGAGTTGCCCCTGTAAGAGAAAGAAGAATAGAAATAATATGGACTATTTGCAGTCAATAAATTAGGAAAATGTTTTTCACCAGCCTTTATAATGTTGCATGCATGTTTTTAAGTTTATCTTATATATGGTCATTTTTAAGACTGTGCGGATCAGTTGAGTCATCTGAACTGTGGGATTCAGCGAATGTGCCAGACTTGTAGTGCGTAGCAAAACAGCTGGATTTAAGGGTGTGTGTGTGTGTGTGTGTGTGTAGGAGAGAGAGAGAAAGATTTATGAGTCCAATGATTTGGTGAATTTTAGGTATTTAGTGAGTGCCGTCTAGTGTCATATCATATAATACAAATGCAGTCAGAATCCCTGATTCATCTGAACTGTGGGATTCAGCAGACCTGCCAGGCTTGTAGTGCGTAGCAAAACAGCTGAATCTGAGGAAGTCTGTGTGGGTGTGTTTTTTATAGTATAAAGATTTAGTGGATTTTAGGGATTCGGTAAGTGCCCTCTAGTGGAATAGCATGGCAAAGCTGTCAGAATCCCTACTGACTACAAGGTCTCATGTGACTCGGATTCGTTCAACGAAGGATTTGAACCCGTGAACGAATTTAGATTTCTCATCTCTAATACAAAGCACACCACTTTCTACTAGGAAAAAAATACACCTGGAGAAGAGTCCCTGCTGGGTAAATTGCTTGTTGATGTAAATATGCATCCAGTCATGCATATATTTTATAAATGGCAATTGGCTCTTACTTTCAACTGTTGTACTTCGTACAGACTTCGCAGAACCCCTTGCGATTCCTTCCTACATGGAGGCAGAGCTCCCCAGTGCCAGTTTTCCTACTGCTACCCCCCTGGATAACCAGCCTCCTGAGGAAAGCATCTCCATCCTCACCTCCATGGGCTTTCCCAGACATCACACTATTCGAGCACTAAAGACCACAGTGAGTAATCTCTCCCTGTTTATTATTTGTGTGTATACCACACCTGATAGTTTCATGTGTTCCTGTCTATCAGAGCTTGTGGAACTGTTTGAGTGGAGTTTCTGTGCTTGTCCATGTGAGTTCCCTCTGTGTTCCATGGTTTTGTTCCACCTCCCAAAAATGCAGCTGGTTAAAGTGCTTTTAGGTGTATAGAGAAGTGTGTACATGATGTAATGTGACAGAATGGCATCATATCTGAAGTTTTTTTTCCTTCTTACACTTCTGGGATAAGCTTCAGTTCCACTGCAACTATGATAAAATGATAAAATGATCAGTGGCCTCATTAGTAAGACTTTTTGCTCTGCAGTGTCTTGCACTAGTATTCACTCATTCACTGTGTAGTGTTACAACCTGGAACTGGATTCTTAATGGTTATACTACTGACTAATGTCCTGCTTATTTAGTTACAGGCTTTTGGTGGGTGGAGCCGCAGTTTAAAGTGATCGTATTCTTTACATTTTTAACAATGTTCTAATGATTCTAACTTCGAAAATAATTTAGGGCTTTTACAGCACCCCATGGTCAACAATTCACAATACTTTTTTATTGAAAGGAAACTTTGCAATCCTTATAGATTTTCATTATAGATTCTTGTGTAAATGTATTATATTATTAAAATAAATTCTATGTTAGTTAAGGATTATTCAGTTGCATTGTAAGGTAGGATGCTTATTTCTGTAAAAGGTGATTGTTACTATATATTAAACATTTAAAGTTAATTCTTAAAGCTCTAAATATAAAGCTATCTAACTTTCTATATGCTAGTTTGTTTTGATTTCTGAGTCTCAGACTCTCAGTCTGTTTTTAAGATGGACCGAAAGCAAGTTGGGACATGTCACTGTTCAGACAAGATACTCAGCAGAAACCCAGACAGGACTAACTCCAGCATTCAGCTCCTTGTCCTGCTGATGTACTGATTTTTATTTAAGGGTATAGTTTTCTGTACTCAGCAGATGTGTTGTGTTTTAGATTAGCTTCATTGTCTTTGCCTTTTCTTCTTCTTCAAATACTTGCTTAAAAAATAGTGCTTTATAATTAGGTAAAATGCATTACATAAGTTCTAGAGTATTTAAGAGACTGCAGACATTCCGTAAACAATAGGTACTTAATATTTTTCTAAATATAATATAGATTATGATCCTTTTTATTTTTTATTTGGGGAACACTACATTTGCTCAACACGGCCAAGTGCAAAATCATTACCAGTTTAGTACTGCTGTATGTACGTGTGTGTCTATTTCATTTCTTCAGTCAATAGTGCATTAGGGAGCTGGTGGGGTCTATAAGGTAATGAGTTCGCATAGAGTGGGCCAATAATAGGCAAGCAACATCAAGTGTGCAGTCTAAATTTTCGACACTGTGTCAGATAAATGACAGCGTCATTGGCCATATTGGCTATCAGAACCGACTGTGCTGCTGTGACTCATACAGCTATTTCAGATGTGTCTTACTGAGGCTTATGACTACACAGTGACACAGTGATTTAATTGCGGAATTTAAATCTTACCTGCCCTGGCCTGGTAACAGGGAGATATTACAGGGTGTATTTTTGTCTGAGAATGATGATAAAGATGATATTACGTTATAAAACAATAAAAGGAATGCTTTCTTCTTTTAAACACTGTCTTATACATTAATAGACACATTTCTAATGAAATTAAAAACAATTTCTTTTAACTTAAGAGGTAGCTAGTGTAGCCAGAATGTTTACTTAAAATTTTACAAGTGAAACTACTTATAAAATATTTACTCAAGTAAAAGTATTTGTAACGGTTAAAGAGCGCGATATCCCATTAGGCCACCAGAGGGCATCCTGAAACTTGTGTGTTTAGTCATGTGCTTTCTATTTGTCTTAATCCCTGGTGTTGTGATTGGTTAATTGCTTCCTTATTGTAACCAGGTGTTGCTTGTTTCTCCAAGTTAGTTTGTGTGTATATACCCCTCTGTTTAAGTCTGTCTCCGTCTTGCATTAATGTCATAATCTTTGTAAACATCTCCTGTCAGGCTAAGGCTAAGGTTAATGCTAATGCAAATGATAATGCAATTTTGTTAGTTCTTTAGTTTCCTTTCTCGTTATTAACCTTCCCTGTTATTAATCCCATCTCCTCGTCCCCTGTGCATCTCCACTTCTACCACAACTGTTAATTATTACTGTGGGTCTGATTAAATAAAAGGAATATCCTGAATTTAAAAAAATACTAACAACTACATAAAATACACACAAAACTCAAGATGCCCATCGTTACAAAATCCCCCCTAAATAGCCATTATCATGAAACTTAGCGCAACAGCAGGATCCAGGAGCTGGAATCCCGGCACAGATATGTCTGCTTGTTTTGCACATAGAAGGCATCGCATTATGTAACTGTTTGTTCTACTCCTTGGGGTGAAAAAATTGATTGAATGTAAGTCCATGGGTTTCCTGTCTTCACTGATATTCTCGCTTCTTCTCCTTCTTCGGCTATCATTTTCCGATGGTGCTTTAAAAAATGCTATGAAGCGGTTTTTACTACAAACTTCAGATGGATGCAGCCACATGTTTCACATGTTACATTATATGTAACATGATGGAAACTGATCATTAAAACTGAATTTTAAAATAAACATTAAATAGCAATGTAGCAAAGTAAAAGTTAATGTTTGTAGTTTTTGTACTGGATGCTCAACACACTCGGCAAATAAAATTTACTGGTACTATAAGCCCGAAACACTGTTCCAGCATAACAATGCCCACGTGCACTAAAGTCTCTGAAGTGTGTTATGGTTGTTGTAGAGGAACTCCGGTGTCCTACACAGGACCCTGACCATAACCCCACTGCACACCTTTGGGATGAACTAAAGCGCTGACTGCAGCACAGACTTCCTCATTGCTAAAAACTCACTAATAATATTGCGGCTAAATTAGCAAATCCCCAAAGCCGCCCTGAAAAATGTGTGTAGAGGTATCAAAGGAGTAAAAGTGAGAAGTGAGCAGTAGAAGTATGAATTAGGTGTTAATATATGTGCTTGTGTGTTTACAGAATAATAACCTGGAGCGAGCATTAGATTGGATCTTCACTCATCCAGAGAGTGAGGAGGAAAGCGAGACCATGTCTGACATGGCTGACACAGAGCCCAATGATTCAAGTTTTACAAACGCCAACACACACAGTGACTCCACACTGTCACCAGAGCAGGAAATGTCTAGTCCACGTGTTCGAGATGGCCCTGGACGTGAGTATTCTTCTTATCGCGCATCATTATTTCAGGCACTTATCTAAAACTTAAACTGCCCTGTAGAAATATTTCTGCTACATGTGCAAAGGATATTCCAAAAGAATAGTCTTTGCTGCAAGAGTACATTTACTCAAAAAGTACATTTACTATGATGAACAACATTATGTCAAAGTAATTTTGAGTTCTACTTTTTGATCATCAGGATGAACAGACTTATCTTGACTGATCTGACAGCCCAGGGTGGTGTAAACAGGGTGGACCCTGTAGTTATTAGACAATCAGAGCTGCTCTCTGTGAACCAAACCCTCACCATAAGACTTGTTGTTACCACTGATTTTTTAACTGTGCAATAACAGTAAATCGTAGTGCAGTTTGTTTGTTTGTTTGTTTAATTGTGTAACTACTCTTATTAGTGTTTTATTTTGTATTTATAAAGGCCGTTGAGACATTGCACATTTTTTTGCTGCTGTAATGTAGAAATTTCCCATCTTATCTTATCTTATCTTATCTTATCTTACCTTACCCCACCTTACCTTACTATAACTTACACTACCCTACCTTACCTTGACCTATCCTACCTTACCTTACTCTACCCTATCCTACCTTACCTCACCTTACCGTACCCTACCCTACCTTACCTTACCCTGCCCTATCCTACCTATCCTACCTACCTTACCTCCACCCTACCTACCTATCCTTTACCCTACCTTACTCCACCCTACCCTAACCTATTCCTTACCTTACCTTACCCTAACCCACCCTTACTACCCTACCCTACCTATCCTACCTAACCTTACTTTACCTTACCTTACTCTTCCTTTAAATACCTTACCTTACCTTACTCCACCCTACCCTAACCTATCCTACCTTACCTTACTTTACCTTACCCTACCCTACCTCACCTTACCTACCCTACCCTACCCTACCTTACCCTACCCTTCCCTACCTTACCCTTACTCTACCCTTCACTACCTTACCTTACCTTACCTTACCTCACCTCACTCTACCTCACCTTACTTTATGTCAATGCAGGTTTTAACCAGCAGTCTATTAACATTAAATTAATGATGCACAATTTGCTCTGACTCATGTTTCCTAGTAACCCACTTAGGCGTGGTGTATATCAGTATTGTTTATGGTATCAGTACAGGTCTTATTTTTTCAGTGTTTCTCAATTAACAATAAGCAATTCTTTGATTATAGGGTATGAACTCTTTGCCTTCATAAGCCACATGGGAACATCAACAATGTCTGGTCATTATGTATGTCATATTAAAAAAGAGGGAAGGTAAGATTCTGTTTAGCAAATCATTTTTAAGGATAATAAGCGAAGCTCCAGTTAAAACGCTGACTAATCACAATCGTCTTTATTTTAGATGGGTCATTTACAATGATCTGCGAGTATGTTTGTCAGAAAGGCCTCCGAAAGACTTGGGTTACATTTACTTTTACCGGCGTCTGCCCAGCTGCTAGATTCGGACCTTGGCGCAAAGAGCTACACTGTCTGCAAGGCACAGAGGAGAAGAGTAAGGATATTACTGAAACTAAAGGAGGTGTTCATGCTGTAGAGAAGAAGCGAGAATTCATCTCAAACCCTGCAAAGAAAAAGCTCACCCAGTACAGGCATGGTCACATGGTGAAAATGAATGTGTTTAATCGTCTGTTCTTTTGTTTATTGTTGGTTTGCTGAAAGTATTTACTGTACTGGTGATACAGAGCAACGTGTGCCGTTTAAAATATGCAAACTATAGTACACACAATTTAGGTTTGACTTTCAATGACTTGAGCTATTATGCCAGTATTTTTCAAATGATATTTTCTTTAGGAACATGCAAAGATGATTCTTTGTAAATGTGGAAGTTTTGCTACTGCCAGCCCTGATTTATTCCGAGCTCAGTTCCTGGAATCACATTTGGAATGAGCACTAAAACACACGTTTAAAGCACATAAAAACATTCGAAGGTTACAGAACTTTATGACGTAAAGTTGAATTTGGTTGTAATATTACGCACAAATACGCACAAACTGTTAAAATATTGGGCAAAGCTTAAACAAGAAATGTTTTAAGTTTTACATATCCATATGTGGGAGAACGTTTGTGTTTGTAGGGATTAAAATATGCACTGTTACCGCAACTTTATAAATCCTTGTTTTTTTTGGAGGAAAACAATCTCTTTCAATTTAATTCTATTTAATTTCAGCACAACAGTAATCCAGTTACTACATTATTATGTAGGTTTACACCTTTGGTCAGTGTTAGAAGACAAGAACAATGTATTAATGATTTGTGCAATAGTTAAGTGCTTTATACATCATGCCTCGTCCAGGTTCTCAGACTGCACAGATCTGATTCACTGTAGTGTTTTTCCCTTCCATTTTCTACTTCAATACATTTAACAGGCCATTTAGATACAATAAATATGCAATATATACAGTGACAAGTGGATTTATTGTTCTAACATCATTTGCAGCATCTTAGATTAATCTTGGATCTCAGTTTTGGCAGATCTTTAGATGATGTGAATGTGGAAAAAACTCACTATGGTGCTCAATAGATGCCAAATTTTTCACATTTTTACATTTTTTTTTTACTTTTCCCCCTAACCAAAGCATAGTAAACATAATTTTTTTTATACCCCAAAACCTGCATTGTTTTCTTTGGAAATTTATGCCAAATCAACCAATTGTCTTTAATTGTTTTATTTTAATATAATGGCATTTTTCTGTTTAGTTTCTTTCAAATCCGTTTTTCATTTGGAGCTTAAATGTTTAAAGAAAATCTCAGATGCTGTTTGACTGCATTCTTCCTGTCTGCCTTTTAACTCTATGACGCTTAGAACACCTCCTTCCTAAGCAGGCCTTGATATTAACAGCTAAAGCGCTACAATCCAAAATGTACAAGTTAGCCATTCAAAATGTTAAAATGTATAGTAGATTTTATGTGGTTCATCTGTTTCTTCATGTTTTTCAAGGAACTGAATGTCAAATGGTACAAAATTTTTATTTTATTTTATTTTATTTTTTATTTTTTTTTTTTTTTTGCAAACGAGTGTGCCAACCCAACGGTTATGCAAATTTAATCTTTTTTTTTTGTAATGGAGCTTTCTGTCCAAATATTGCATACAACAGATGAGGGCAAATGTGTTCATAAGAACAGAACAGCCTGTCCAATAACACTATTGACTGGAATAATAAAATAAACCAAATCTCGTGGGTGTTAGGTGTTATTTTTTTGGAGGAGCCAATAGAATTCAACTATCTTTAAAAAAATGCAGATATTTTACTAGGATTTAGATTTATGGCATTTGGCAGTTAGAAGCGACTTACATTTATCTTATATACAACTGAGCAAATGTGGCTTAAGGGCCTTGCTTAGGGGCCCAACAGTGGCAGCTTGGTTGGTGCTGGGAATCGAACCCTGATCTTCCAGTTAGCGGTCTAAACACCTTTACCACTGGGATATTGCTATTTATAGCATTACATTATTCCTTCACTGGAGCTAAGAGTCCCAACCACTGTTCCAGGATGACAATGCTCCTGTGCACAAAGCCTCTAAGCTTCATAAAGACATGGTGTGTTATATTAAAGCCCTGACCTTACCCTACTAAACACCTTTGGGATAAGCTGAAACAATGACTGCACTCCAGACCTCCTTAGTCATCATTAGCATGTAAACACACTAATTATATTGTGGCTGAATGAGAACATTTTTACAGTCATTGTCCAAAATGTAGTGGAAAGCAGTTCCAGAGGTGTGTAGATTATTATACGAGTAAGTGTGAGACTGAAACTGGATTAGGATGTTCAAAAATAAAAACCCACATATGATGTGATGGTTAGGTGTCCCAAAAAAACAAGACCATTGTGTGTATTGCATTTCATTGTATTTTATTTTAAAAGATGATTTTCAGATGTTTGTTCAACGTTCTGTTACGTTTAAATACGTTTCACCAGACTTAGTGAAGCCTGTGACATATTATGAGATTAATTTCGAGTCAATGATTGCACACATATGTATGTTTAAAATGTTCAGTGTGTTTTGCATGCATGCGCTACAGGCTTCAGTAAATCTGGTGGTGTACATACAGTATAAAGTATATTTCATCTTGAATACTAGTTGCATTGCAAAACCGGGTAACTATTATATTATATTGGCATTAAGTTAAATGTACATAAAGGTACTAAGAATGCAAAATCGGTATTATGTAGAAATTAGAGATAGCATAAAAGAGGCATGACAATTTCATGCATAGAAATAAAGCTACCACAGTCCAAAAAATAAATGCATTCAGCATGCAGTCTTTATAAATAGGTTCTAGAGTATAAGGTCATCTAGATCATCTCACCTGAGATAAAACAGGGCTCTACAAAACAGGAGACATTCCTCTGGAATCTACCAATAGTATTATTCTACCAAGATTATTTACAGTTGGAAGCAGTTAGCCAGAATGCACAGGCCTTTTGTTAAAAAATATACAGTCATTTAAATAGTCATGATAATCAAAATAAACAGATTTGGTTGTCCATGCAAAAGTCTAACAGAAAACATCTGACCTGAAAAGATGGACAGGCAAACCTTATGTTTTATCCATGCTTTTTTCGAGTTGTTCGGTATATGTCGACTAGTTGTAGCTAGATATACTAACAAACAAATAAGTGCATATTAAACTAGCTACCATGATTTTTCATGGGGTTTCCTGTAGTAAGGCGATCAAATATGACAACATATATTATTTATGCAATCCATCACCATCTTTATAAACAGTAAACTAATCAAACCATATTCATCAATCATTAATTTACCCGAATGTTTTTTTTTGACACATTTTAACACATCCCATGCAATAAAAGTCTTAAAATAAACTTTAAGACACAATGCAATAATGCAAAAAAAGATGTCAAGTGGAACTGGTAAGAACAGTCACCTGCATATTTAGTGGGTCTTTCATCAGACAATCACAAATGGCATTCAAAGATATGGTGAAGATGCAGTATTAATTTTTTTAAATAAAAAAAACACCTTTGCTACTTTTAGGAGGCAAACTATCGTCCTCATCTGCTATCGTCCTCATGAAATTGTTGAGATTATTAGTAGTTTGACATGCATTTTAAATAAGGCTTTACAGTCTGGTCTGCAGTGAGGTTACAGCAGACAACAGATTGATTTCTAGAACTAGGTTTAAGAAAAAGCTCAAATAAGACAACAATTTTTAACTATTGCTTTGATCTATCTGACGGTTCAGATCTGCATCTGTTTTATCGTACAATAGACATAAAAGCCGAATGCAACTGCTTCGAGTTACAGGTTTTTTTTCTAAGTTCCTCCAGCATGTCCATCCTTCACCCTGCAAAACACTACCAACTAGATTTTTTTTCTCTAAGGCATATACTTCTACAGTCTTTCAGGCATTGTGCTCTTCCCTAATATCAGATGCTGCCATGCAGTTCTCAGGAATGTAAAGGTGCTCTGCGAAAAATAAAAACTAAACAAAAAAAAAACCAAACAAACCCAAAACTGCTTCCTTCATTTGAAGGACTTTTGGTTCTTGGTCAGTTTACATGTCCAGGTTGAAGGCTCTCATAAGTAAGTCCAGGTCCCCGATGTTTGCTGCCTGAAAGAGCTCGGGCTGGTCCATCATGGAGAGTGCTATCCTTAATGCTGCCCAGATGTTTCCAGACATGACCTGGTGTGAGAGCTGCCGACTTCTGCTTTTCCTCTGCAGGCTCAATGCTGTCAGGAAGTTGCTGGCTGCTTCCCTGCAACAACAGATGACACACCAAAAACAGAACACATAACGCTTCTAGGATTTTTTCTCACACAGTATTAAATGTGCTGCAAATAGACTTTGAAGCGAAAAAATGGCTTTAAATTTACTGTAAATTGTATAAAGACAATGGTCCTAGATCATTCTACTGAAAACGGCTTCATGTTATTTTGTTCATAACAGATGCATCAACCATTGCCATCAATTATGTAAAAACACAATTATAAACATTATTCATAAACATTATTAGCTCAATTATGCAGCTCAATTTATTCATACATTTATCATTTAAAGTACATTTTTCTTGCCAGCATTGTTTTGGCCTGCTTGTTAGAGATAAACAGAACATGTAATTTTTGTTATTTTTTATATTCAGAATGAATTATTCCATTCATTTATTTATGTCAAGCCGCTTTGTACCAATGTCTATCAATGTCTAAAAGCTCAATGCAAATGTGAAGCAATAATAGCATGGATCGCAGAAACGATCGTTTATTTTTCACCTGGCAGAATAATGGCAGAAATAATTCTAGCATTGATTGTAGTAAAACTTTACAATCTTCATCATCTGCTGTATCCTTTCACAAAATCATTATTAAAATCATCCAATAGGAACTTTCTAAAATCAGTCATATGAAACAGATTTTGTAATGTAAAGTTTAAGACCGTATCATATGACTGATTTCAGAATGTTCCTACTGGATGATTTCAATCTAATGATTTTGTGAAACGATACATCAGATGATGAAGAATATAAAGTGTTACTACAATCAATTGCTAGAATTATTTCTGCCATTATTCTGCCAGGTGAAAAATAAATGAGGAGATAAACAGTGTGACTTTCAGACCTGTGTGCACCCAGATTGATACAGCTGATGCCCAGGTTATAGCGAGAGCGAATGAAACCAGGCTGGAGCTCCAGAGCTCGAGTGTAAGCCTCCACTGCCTCTTCGCTGCGGTCTCCATTTGCTAACGTTGCCCCGAGACGATTCCACAGCAAGTAATCCTGTCAGTAGTCAGAAAAAATAGCTATTTATTAAGTTGCCATGCTTTTTTTAAGTTTAAGCATTAAGTTTTTACCAGCTTATACAAATAAAAATGTTATTATTGAGAAACGAGCTTCGACTGGATGTACATAATTCAATCCAATTTCTGTTGTACAATTGACATTCCACAAAACATTAATCCAGATGTAGAATTAGATTCCTAATAAACAAACCAGAGGTAATGGTTACATTTTTTTAGTAACAACATAAGAAAGAAATGTTGCCCAGAATCAGAATGTAAAAAATAGCACTTCTGGGTGATACCAAATAGTAGGATTATAATATGTAAAAATACTGTGAAAAAATATCTCAGTATGAAATGATAGTAAAAGCTAACGCTACGTAAGGAATAGTCAGTATGAGAATTATCTTTTGAAAAATCAGAGTCATAACATTCTTGATGAATATCGCAGCACTTTTTAGTTTCCAGCAGTTTTAATACAGTATCACGTTGAGATTATTTCCTGAAGTGAGGTAGAATCTTGCACATAAACTGTCTTTGAAAGAGCAAATCTTTAGTTTATCTATGTGGTTACTACTTAAAATGTTTAACAGTTTAACAGAACAATTCATAAATTAACCACGAGATAAAAGAACATTAAAAAAAAAGCTTGTTAAAGTGTATTTAACAATACGTCTAAAAGTCTAAAACTATTCGCCTTTGGGGTTGACATTGAAAATCTCCAATTTAAAGTGATTTAATGTAGCTTTTGGAGCATGATATTTATTTCATTATCAGTCGATGGAATCTATGCACTCAAAAGGCTTCCTGTGCCTGATTTATAGTTATAATAGTTTTTGTTCTCCTGGGATTTATTATCTCTTGCTGATGTTGCAATTAGAATACTGACATCATAGCTAAGCTTTAATCTTCCCAATATTAGACATCTACATCTGACATCAGCAACTAAATAATCTTACACTTTGTACATTATTAAAATAAACTCCTATTATCTTCCTAAAGTAAATGCAACTCTGTGCTTGGGCTGTGTGTCTGAGCATCTTAATGCCCTGGAGATGGCTGGTGTTGGGCATTGGAGCAGACATTAGAGTGCCCCAGCAGGCGGGCACACATTACCATGTCAAATAAATGGGAAGGATTTTTAATTGTGTGTAAATGTGGCCTATATATAGAGACTGAATAGAGCTCTGAAAACAAGGACAAACAGATGCTCATTACACATTCTTTTAATAATTACAGCACAGTATAAAGCTACACAGGCCATCAAAATGAATTGGGATGGAAGCTTAGTGCCAGATTGTGTGCACTGTGAATGTTTACAATTAAATTTGCTATAGTACAATCAGGCTCTGAACTGGAGAAGAAGCAAGGCCTGCGTCAAGATTGCAGAAAAAAAGTTGCAAAGTTGTTGTGCTCCCCTACACAGTTTTCATTTATTTAATATGTGAGTTATATATAATTCTATAATGTATAATAATATATCAGCAATATTTCAAATAAATTAAACCCTAAATGTTTTATGGTTTTTGATTTAATAAAAAGAGGAAACTACTATTGATATATGGGAAAGTGGTAGCGCAGTGGTTAAGATATTGGACTGACACATGAAAGAGGGGTTCGATTTCCAGCACCACAAAAGTTCCCAATGTTAGGCCCCTAAGCAAGGCCCTTAACCCCCAATTTCTCAGTTGTAAAGTGATGAATGTATGTTGCTTTGGATATGGGTGTCTGCCAAATTCCAGAAATGTACAAATGTACAATATACGTGTTTATTTGTTATTAAAATAAACCTGTTTTCTGTTTGGTTACGCTGCGTGATTTTCTTGTTCACTTTACGGGAATGAGCTGACAGTCTGTACCAGTTTTATAAGCGTTACCTTGCACAGTAATGGCTGTTTTTATACCTTTTATTGTTGGCAAGTTAAAGCAACACTATGTTTATGCCTATGTTTATAATGCCTAAGTTATTGTTGCTCCCTCATGCCTCTGGGTTGCCAGATTGGGCTGCTTTATAAAATATTACCTTCCATAGAATCTTTTGGTCTTTTATGTAGTGTACACAATATTAACAAATATGTTTGGCACATATCCTAAAATTAAAACCTTAACAAAAGTCCCGACAAGTATAAACATTCTGTATTCCTTAAGTAACTATGACGAGAAGTCAAACACTCTTATAACATCTGAAATTATATATTGCCTTTTGGTGGGTGTCACATTTCATTTTGCAGTTAATGATGAAAATACAACTTTATGGCACTATTTCTGGCTGGTGCTTTTATATTTATGATGCTAGTTGGGTTTTAATATATAATTCCCAATATATATAATTTGATTACATGTTTTTAGATATCGATTACAGATATACAGAGCACACTGGTCCTGTCTGCCTGAACCTTGTCCCCTGCTAGGGAGTCAATGACCAAAATAACATGTGCCTGAAGGAACTTTCATTATTTTCTCTTTTTCCCTGGAGAAATTTCCAAAAGACCAGCAGTTGCTGCAACTGTAAAGCAGCCCATCTGCCACCAACAACCATGTCATGGTAAACATTACAAAAATCACATTTTCCCTCTATTTTGGTGTTTAATGTTAACATTAACTAAAGCTCATGACCTTTATCAGCATGATTTTGTGCATTCTGCCTCCGCTGCATAACCTGGCTAATTTAATAAATGCACAAATGAGCAGTTATACAGGCATTTCTAATAAAGTGAATTGTGTGTGTTAATTTTAGAGCAGTGTTGTGTGATATGTAGCAACAGTATGTCAACCGAACACGTACCTCTGGCCGGACAGCCAGTGCAGCATTGAAGGCTTCTACGGCCTTGTTGAATTCAGAGCTAAGATTGTACAGCACACCCAGGCCCGTCTGCAGGTCCGGGTCAATCGTGTCTGGGTTCTGATGAGCCGCTTCCAGAAACAGCTCCTTTGCCTCTGTTAGCAGAGAACTGAAACGTTTGAGAGAAAGATTTTTTAAATCAGAGACTGAAAACACTGAGCGACTACATTGCCTAAAAATAAATAATTATTTATGTTATTAAAGTGCCACTCTGGGAATTTTGAGGCTAAAGGAACGAGTGTGGCAGATTTTGAATGAGCAAAACATACCATTTAAAAAATATATATATTTGGGCAGTATTGATAAAGCACTAAATTCGTTATCCTCTAATTCTTAAAATAGAACAGTCTCTTTGCTACTTGTCTTTTCTTTTCTACTCTTCTTTTCAAGCTTTACATAAAACCTATTAATATAATTTACTTAAATACCTTATAAGTAAATTTGATTATTGAAATGCATTTAAGATCAAAAATGAATGTATATTGAAGTATTAGAGAATGTGTATCATTAAATGTGGGAATTATGGGGGCGCAAATCTACAATCTTGTCTAGGGTGCCACCGGAGCCATTTCAAGTGCATAAAGAAAAAACTTAAATATTATCCAGCTAAAAATTTGCACATCTGTGACATCATATGTGACATGACACCAGTACGTCCGAATTGCATCAATTCTACCCCTAACCATACTATAAAAACATACTTGTTTAACGGTTGGGAAAGACGTACTTACTGGAATGTAGTACATACTTAAATAATATGCAGTTTCGGACAGAGCCATATTTTTGAAACTAGATTAATCGTGTGCTCACCATGCGGTGGGTGCAGAGTAGGAGAGACAGCGTGGGCTTGGTGAACCCTGCTGGTTGTTGCGGTTCTTTAGAAGGTGTTTATATTTGGGGTTATGCCTCAACCAGCCCAATAGTGCATCACATGCTTCCTGCTTCATACCCGTGTTTGTTAGGCTCACCGCCAATGCCATGAGGGCATTGAGGTTGTTGGGGTGGAGCTCCAGGCACCTGCAGATGCATTTGCAAATATCAAAGACTCAAAAACACACACACACACACACACACACACACACTTTCAGGTCTAAATTAAATAGTTTGCAGCTTTGATATACACTAATTAGCTCACAATTATAATGATAAGCAGATGTTTTTTATACAGTATTAATTTACAGGTGACAACCTGCCCCATCTCATCTGGTTAGACTACAAGTTAAAAGTGCTTTATAATGTAAAAATTTGAAATTTCTTAAAATATAAAGAAATATAGAAAATACAGTAGCAGCGCAGTATAATTTCAGTAGAGTTGTAGTAAGTACAGTACCTGTACCATTTAATCACAGCATGTTAATATATACTACTATAAATAACATATACTAGACACTTGAGAATTAAGAATTAGATGCTAAAACTTAGGTAAGTGAGAAGTAACACACAGGTTCTGACACCAGCTATTAGTCAGCTAAATTTTCTTGTCTCTGTTAATTTATTAAAGAAATATTTGAATAAGTTCACATCTTGCCTTTCCTACAAAACCTTTAAAAATGTATTTAATAATGTTTCTGACATCTATGTAATCATTCATAAACATATTGCATTGCAAAAGAAAAATATTTCTTATATTAAATTTTAAATTGGGAATGGATATGGCGGTCTTGAAAAGATTGGTTTCTTCGCTCCAGTAATCCAGTAAATGGTGATGCCAAGCCCATTCATGAATTCTGCATTTCAAATTTCAGCCATTAGAGGTAAACAGAGGTAGAAAATATCTCGCGCTGAAAGCCAACAATGTCCTGACCTATTTTAGATCAGACTTTAAATGAAATGAAATATTTAAACTGTTCCATACTCTATTACTATATTACTATTACTATACTGGTAAAATAGGGTTAAGTTAAAAAAAAGTTAAAACGGCACCACCGTGAATTGTGGCTCTAACATTTCTTCCAACTGATATCAGTTAATTCAACTGTCGGGTCTGGTCCACTAATTTTCTCAGACAAACAGTGCTCCATGAGTGCTCACATTTACTTTAACAACTGTGAAACGTTTCACTGATTGCATCACTCTGCTCGTCTGTGTTCATTACATTTGAGCTTTTTTTCTATGATCTTAAAGAACAAGGTGAGAAAAGCTTTTACCAGACAGCAGGAACAGACGGCATCTTGCCTCGAGTTCTTAAACCCTAAAGAAATACTAAACCTTTCCCTAACACCGTCAGTCATTCCCACTCCCTTTAAACAGATCATGATTGTAATTACTGTCATCATGACTTGTGTCGAACTGCTCTGAAAACCTCCCTTTACCTGATATCCTAAACACAATAGTTATGTATTGTCCTAAATCTCAGCATCAGGCAAAACTAATAGGCTTGAATGCTTTTGTTTGAGTATTATTTCACTATGCTGTTTTACAGGACTTTTTTAGAGGACATAGGAGACAACTTGTTCCCGCGTCAGTAAATCCCTAACTTCCTGCCAAGTAGTCTATATAAGAAGAAGTCTAGAATAGGAAGACTGAATAAGAATAAAAAGAACAAGAAGCCTATATAAACAGTATATTTTTGACCCTCATTCAAAAAGGAAAGTCCCACAGGGTTGTGTCCTGGGCCCACTGCTGTGCTTATTGTACACTGTGTGCAAACAATTTTTTTTTATTATAAATAACGGCAAACATCTCAGATGTTAATAAAATGCACTCTATAAATTTTGCGTATGTGATTAAAAGCACTTGCTTTGTGAATACTGATAAATGCATACGATTTTACTGTATTTAAGCCACGGTTAGTTTGGATTGTAGTAACAGGATTCCAGCCCAAAAACCTTTCAATGAAATGAGCTTGCTAACAGTAATTAAAGAAAGGAAGTACCTAACCAAATGTTAATACAATTAGTCAAAGAAGCTTGATGTACACTTTTTGAAATGAATTCTTGCATGAAGTGGTATAAAAATGAAAATCAGCTAAATCCTTAAGATCCTCTTAGGACATTTAATAGAAAGTTATAGAGTCGTATATTATACTGCAGAATTTAATATTTGTTATGTAGAGCAAATATTGAGCTTTATTACAACCAGCTGTTTTCACAACTGATTGCTCAGAGGAAGATTGTGTGAGATTATGACTTCTCTATCTGCAATAACTGTAATCTCTCAGAGGTCTTGCTGCTTACAAAATGAATTTTTATTAGTATCAGTAATTTCTGAATGGAAAGCAGAAGACAAGACAACAGAATAATACATTTTTTTCCAATTAATTATGCAAATTGTTTCCTACCAGTCTTTTATCCTCGAGTTTGGGATTTTCTCATAGCTGTCTAATAAAAAACACAATTTTCTTTACATTCTTTTTTAGCTAGTGTTTAGAGAAAAAGTGCTTTTGAATGAATAGTGCTGCCAATGTAAACCGCAAACCCCAGCTTTTCATACCAGATACAAACAATACATTCTGAGGATTTGTGTGTTGGCACCTCTCCCTCCACTTACCTCTGGAGGGAGACAATCGCTGCCTGCTCATTCTCATTCTCCGCCTGTGTGGTCCCCAGGACTTGCCAGGCCTGAAACATACAATAGAGACAGAAGACTGAACAACAGGGTTATCACCTTGAGCCAGTGAGCGGAGTGTATTCATAAAGGGCCAGAGCACAACTTTTTTTGTAGACTTTTTATTATAAGTTTTGTTCATTTTAACAACAAACAATTATGTCATAAATTTGTATTTGTACAAATGAATATTTATATGAAAGAAATAAACAAGATGTGGAATAAATAGTGATGCACCGATACCATTAACAACGATAGTTTTATCCTAGTATTCACTGAGATTATTTGTATAGCTCTTAGGTTTTATCTTTTTATTTTATCTTGCAAGAGGAAGTTTTAGCTCAATGGTTAAGGTGTTGGACTGCTAATTGGAAGATCCAGGTTCAATTCCCAGCACCACCAAGCTGCCATGAGTAATTTGCTTAACCCCCAATTGATGCTCAGTTGTATAAAAGAGATAAATATAGGGGCGTTTGCCAAATTTTGTAAATGTTTCTTTGCTGAGTACTAATATTACTGCTAGCGGCAAATTCTCCATGCTCACTTTTGTGTGTTTTAATTTAGATGTTTTATCAAATCATTTAGATTTTTAAGTACTTATTTTTGTACCTCTTCCTTTTTGTGGAACAAAGTTTGCAGTCTGCTATGCGTGGGTCGTCATCATGGGTCTTCGCTCAAACATCACACGACGTATCAATCTTTGGTATCAGACTGTTTTTACGAGTCCGTAAACATTATGTCAGTATCAAGGCCAAGGGAATTGAACCCTCAATCTTCAGATCAGCAGTCCAACACCTTAATCATTGAGGTCACCAACAAAAGTAGTTTTTTGGCAGTCTTTTTTACTAGTTTGTATACAAAAGTATGTATGCATACAGAAATATGGTTAGTTTCCTTTTAATTGCTTTCTTATACACACTGTACTTTCTTTAGTTTTTTTAGAAATTCAACACAAAAACACACTAGTTTATCATAGGGCTGTGTAAAAATATTTACAGCACCATGATTTTTAGTATCAACAGTATCAATACATTTCATCAGTACAGAGTGATTCAGGTTTATGGTAGTATTTAATTGAAACTATAAGGGGAAAGTCAAACAACTTCCTCCCCCCTCCTGTAGTTGTCGCTGACACATACGGCCATTGTCTCAAAAGCAAGCAAAGCGGAAAAAATAATGGTGCCACCTTAATATTTATTGTATTTTTAGCTATTTGTTTGAAATAGCTAAAAGTTTCAGAATTGCAATGTACTGCAATATATTGCAATGTACTATTTTAATGCAATATGTTGGGGTATATTGTATTGTGACCCATGCATGGTGATATGTATCCTATAGTGAGGCTCCTGCCAATAGTCTTAGTTTAACATGTTACTTAAAAACCACACACTGCACAATTTTAAAATTCTAGTGGCAGAAAACTTTTTAAAAATTTTAAACTTTAGTAAAAACTATTGTTTTGAGACTGTACAAAATTTTAATTGAAGACTGGACTGGAGCAATCCAAAACCTTAACCGCTGTGCTACCACTTCCCAACTCTTGTTACCTAAATGCATTCTTACAGAAATGTATCCCTATAATCTCAATATTTATAATGTTTGCTAAAGAACAGCATGCTACTCTTTCTCAAAACACTTTATTTGGATCATTTAATGCACTTATGACATTTTAATTGCCATGACGTCATTTTCATACCAATTAAACTTCAGTGTTGGATTATGTAGGCTATAATAGAGCCAATAGCTCTGGGGTATACTGTTTACAAGAGCATCAGTTACTAATGAGCCCCAAATTAATTTAGCTGAGATCCTTCCTGAATATTAAACAATGTGAAATAGACTGATTGTTCAATTTAAAGTGAGAAAAGATCTAGGGCTTTTTTGTTTTTATTGATAGAAGTGATGCAAAAGTGATGGTCATTTCAGCTGTCTCATCAAGGCAGGCATAGACTGCCTTTTATAAGATCTTATCCACAGTTTAAAACCCTAAACCACTGGAAGCATTGTAGCTGTCACTGTGCATGTGCATACTTCCATGATACTGATTAATTAGTTTAAGAAAACAAACTCAGCTCTTTTGACCTCTTTTGTCCAGTTACCTCTGGATTAGACTCAGCCTCAGATGTCACATTCATAAATCATTGAATGAGGCATCTGATGTATGTGTGTCATGTTTTGCAAACAAACTCCACTAGCATTAGAGTTGTGTCTATCTGTCTATCTGTATCTATATGTGTCTGTCTGTTGTTTTTTAATTCTCAGAGTCAAAATTCTTCGGTAGACTTTGTCAGTGTTTGGGAACAGGACTATAGGTACAGCAGATTTGCCTAAATAAACTATCCATGGTTGCACTACAGTCTGTTTTTGTAGAAACGTTGGCTTTACACTGCCACACCCCTGCTGAAAAAAACCCAAACTCTAATAGGCTGCTTTACATATCAATCCCTTTTTTCCAATTAAAACTGCAATGTCAGACCTAGTGATGGTAATCTACCTCTGAGTCCTGAGGGTCCTGCAAGATGGCCGCCTCGAGGAGAAGAACAGCGTTTGGCAGATCTCCCTCTCTGGTCTTCCTCAGCCCCTCCTCAAACGCATTTGGCCAGTCTTTATATGGATTGTCTGTGTGAAAGTAATATCCCTAAAACAGAAAATGTATTATAAGGCATTATAATTATATTATAACTATATTATCCTCTATTAAGGTACATGCTGTTTTAAAAGATAAATAAATGGGCCTCAAGTCTGCCTTCTTATGATGTGATATACCTTTTCATGTGGAGAGACAGTTGAGGGAATCTGGGCCTGTTCATTCTCTGTAAGCCAGTTTCTACGGGCCAGTTCTTCCCATTCAGCTTGCATCTTGTCCCAGAACTCAGTGTCTGACTGTAGAACACAATCAACCCGAGAAGAATTGAATATGAACTTTACAGATCTGTATCCATCAAACTCACTGCAGTCAGCAATCTGAATAATAAATCACTGTGAATTAATATTGATTAAAGCAATGAGGTAAAAATACTGCTGCAATATCTGATTATGCAAGTACAGAAAGTGAGTTAGTGTATTAAAAACTAGCCATGTGGCTGAAGTAAACATATAGGCATGCTTTTGAAGAATCTTTAAAATGTCCTGAACTATTTTGAACAATGATTCGAACAATTTAACATTAAATTGGTGACCACTGGTTGTTTTAACATGTAAATAATCTTACCCTCAAACTGCCTACTTTTGGCATTTTACCTAATTCTATTTACTCTACCGTAATTAAGTCTTTATTTCTCTTTATAAACACCTTAACAATATTTTCTGCACTATAGGGTCTAAGTACCTCTCTTGTGTTGGTGTTTTGGAAGTTCTTTGAGCTGTGACAAATTAGATAGGATGTTATTTTGTTGAGCACCGTCTATTGTGTTGCAGAGATAACAGTTTTTTTACTCTCTGTGATGGGCAGCGTTGTTAAGCATCCAATTATTATAATTGGACGATCCCACTGTCAAGTTTGCGTAGTGACAGTTCATCTAGTCAAAGGACAAAGTTGAAAGCTCGTTATCTCTTCTGTCCTGAAGCTATTTCTCTGAAATGGGTATAGAAGGTTATGAAGATCCTTAACACATCTGAGCTGCTGAGATGAGAGGCTCTTCATTCGCTGGCCTTTAAAAGTTGGCCTTTGTGGAAGAAAGTGTTAATTGTGTGTTTATTCCTTTTTTTTAATCAATAGCTGTACTTTTCCTTATCTATATTACCATTCTTCTGACACAAGATGCAGTGGAAAAATACCCTAATCAATCACTAATAACAAGAAAAGCACTAGTAAAAAACTGCTATGTCACTCTTCGTGTAGGTAATAAAGTGAAACCTCCATGAGGCAACGCTGTAGCTGTCAGTTAGGACAGATAGCAGTTCAGAAAAGCTCTTCTGATAGTTTGATGAGTCTAGAGATGGAAGACAAGAGATAAAGTTGTATGACTATAATAAAGTCTGACATGATGTCAGCAACCCTGCTGCTTATGTCAGAGGGCTTCACTGTGGGCCCTCAGGGGCCAGATCAGAACAAGAGTTCAACACTAAAAAAGGAATGATTCCACTGTCAGTAAAGTGTTTAAAGCTGAAAAATGTAAACTCAGAATCTGTCTTTGCTTTAAAAAGCACAAGTAGCTTATAGAAAGACCCAGAATCACCTTATAATTGTTGAAATATAAGCCTGGTTCTGTCTTTTTAAACCTCTTAAAGAAGAATTACTGTGTGAACTATAATTAAATCAGCTGAAAATTATGCATCACTGACATTTAAACTTTGACAGAGGACTTATAATGCAGTCATAAAATATGCTTCCAGTTGAGGCGTTTTAATGCCTCACTGTCAAAAGCTTAAAGTAAAGTAGGAAGCGAATGTGATTATGGCCTGTACACTAATAAATGACTTTTACTTACGGTAAATCTATAAGAGTTAACATCTAATATAATTGGCCAAATAATTAAAATCATACACAGGACCAATCAGACTTGGTTTATGATATTTACATGATTTCCAATCCAACGTGATTAACTGCTCTATTTATTCAAGTAAAAAAAATTAACATAAATTATTCATTTACATACAAACTGTAGGCGCTTGCTTATATAAAAATTCATGTGTAAGCGGAATAAGTAGTAGTGTAACTCATGACTGTAGGTTTTCTCAGCTGAATTTTATTTGCATAAGGACATTGTCACAAAGAAGCTATTAAAAAACAAGAAATTCTGGGTAAAAACGACGTTAAACATTTAATTGATCCCCAGTGAACAAGCTAGATGCAATGGTGGCAAAAACTTGAAAGGAAACTCATCCTTATCTGGGTGACGCTGGAGAGTGTGACTAAATTATACAGATGTAGAAAGGAAACTTTTTGAAGTGCAATTATGTCACCAAGAGAAACATATAGTTATTAAAGTTATTATTAATCTTATTCATTCATTTCAGAAGCCACTTTATCCTTGTTAATGTCATGGTGGATTGAGTTCTCCCCTATAAACAACCGTGGGTGAGAAAGAAATAAAGGCTAATTGGATGCCAGTACTTTATAGAGACATTCAGACATACTTGCACACCATACACTGTCAATTCACCCTCGGGCATGTTTCTGAGAACTAAGAGAGGATACCCACATGTACAGTACATGAAGATCATCGGCAAAGAATCTCAGCACAGAGTTCAGGATGAGTTCAAGGGCGCCGGTGTTATAAATCATTAATGCTACCTACAGTATCCCATGCTACTAAAACTCAATGATATGAATCAATAAAAACAACCAGACCACCTAGATTATTTGAATAATGTAGATCTATATGCAACTCTTTAACCTGTTTCTGTTTTTATGCTTCAAAATTAGTGTTTGAGTGTTCCAATACAGTATGCTATAACGTTAGCATTTCTTTTCACTGGAACTAAGAGAACCAAACTGTTCAGCATGACAATGCACCTGTGTACAAAGCCCCTGAGCTCCATGAGTGTTCTGTACACAGCCCTGACTCAGACTCAACCCCACTGAACACCTTTGGGATGAACTAAAACAAATAATACCCCTCAGACCTCCTCATCCAACATCTGTGTCTGATTTTCTGTATGGTTTTGTAGCTAAATGAACACAAATTCCCAGAAGCTCACTTCAAAATGTAGTGAAAAACCTTCTGAGAAACGGTGGAGTGTATTTTAAAAGCAAAAGGAAAGGAAATCTAATTTAATTCACATATAACTGTGATTCAGTCACATTCATAGATTCTGTTTTAATTATGTGGCATTGGTATTAATATAACCAATAAAGAAACAACATCAATTTACAGCAAAAAAGATACAAGTGGCTCACATTTAGTCTTATATTAAATGTGAAATGTGAGCCATTCAAGAAGCAATCATTTTAGCTGACTATTTCCCACAAACAGCATTTAAATTTTAAAGGTGCAATTCTTTGAAGCGGTGGCTCTACTTGTCAAAGAAAAACCCTGTTTTTACAGCGCAAAGCAGTAGAATCTTTCAGGATTTTCCAGAAGCACAGCAATTGACAACCTACTAAACCCTTCGTAGTGAAATCAACCCCTGCTGTGAAAAAAAATTCTACCTGCCATTTTGTATCAGCTAAAACCCAATTTGGTAATAGAAAGCAATTTCGCTAACTGTGAGGTGAAAGGTGAGTGCATTTCTCCCAAGCCTCTGTTGCTTTCTTGGATGATGGTGTAATTTATATGTTAAATAAACCCGTTGTAAGAAGAAATCTGGGTCTTTAATACATCAACCACAGGCTGAGATTTTCACTATAATATTTGCATACAACCTAAGTGATGCCGACCACTGCTATGCTAGTAAGTAAAAATAAATGACCTGTAGCTGTTATAACACTGTCACTGAGAGGAGCAGCCCACCTCATGTTTGGCTGAGTCTCACCTTCTGTTGCTTTTACTTCCTCCTAATGAGAGCGGCATGGCTTCATTTGCACATTGTCATTTGTACATGTGGAAAAAAAAACCCCCCGAGTGGTCACAGCCCTTATTCCCTAGCGATCTATTTTCTAAAGTGCACCAAATTTAAAATACAAGGTAAGCGTTTTAATAAGTTAAACTGCCCTCACAGGTCACTTTTTATATGCCTTGGAAAGCATTATGCTGAAAACGCACCTTAAGGACAAAATGTGTAGCACCGGCTGAAGATTAGCAGCTATTCGGTTTTAGTCCCTGTGCTATTTCTTTGTTCTGGACAGCTGGCAATTACACAAACGAAATGGACTGGAAAAAAAAAAGTCTGCATGCCACAGAATGATTTCCAGGCAACTAAACACTGCACAATGTTCATAATTAAAGCAAATGTATAGCAGATAAGAAGCTGCAGAGAAAGCTCAGCTTTAAGGGGGATTGGAACTCTAAATGTCTCTACGCAGGATACGATGATCAATAAATCTTCCATTTGCACTCAAGTGCTTCAGGGTAAGATTGCTTTATTAGTGGAAATAATATCGTCCGCTCCCACACAAACTCACTCACTGGAGCTCACCAGTGAAACCAGGCACTTTAAAGTGCTTCATCTTATAATTAAAAAATTCTTTTTGGAGCGTTTCTTCTCCAGAACCACCATCAGTCTTGCATCTCCTTGGATTGGGTCCTCGTTCAGTCATTTAAAGCCACCAATCAATTGACCTTTGGACTTTCGGTACTTTCCAAATGCAACCGTATGTAATATCATACCAGAGCAGGCAGGGTCTGAGCAGCATACATAACACCTTCAGTCTAGTAATCCAGAGTTTTTAATTTTGTGTTGGATGCTGTAAGGTATTAAAACTTAATAACAAGAACATAGGACACAGGTGGGACACTGGTGTCATAGTGGTGCCAAGGGTAGCGTTGCATTACAGTTTCACAGTCTTCGGTTCTAGCTTTGAATCAGATAACTGTGAAGTATCGTTGCATGTTTCCCCACATGATTTCAAGGATTTTTTTCCAGTTTCTTGGTGTTTGTTCCTGAGTGTTTTTTTCTGGATTAAATAACCTTCTATGGACAGGGTGTATTTCTGCCTCATACTTTGTGTTCGTGGAACCAGACCTTTATCTACTGTGAAAAGCTTCTGATGTTTTTGCATTGATTTTACATACCGGAAAGTATCTTTTTAATTTCTGACTATATAAAAATACAGATTTATTTTAGAAAGCTGCCCATAGAATTAACTTTAATCACTATGTGCTGCTCAATATTTCTTAACACAGTGGTTCCTAAACTTTTTCTGCCAGGCCCCCCTTTTACAGATTCAGATTTTAAGGCCAAACTTACACAACTTCCGGACTAAAATTTGCTAAAAAAAATATTATTTTATATATTATTTAAATATTATATTATTATTATTAAGTCTCTTTAAAGTGCAACCTGATTTCCGAAATATTAGGGACGTTTTTCAAATTTGCCTTTGCAATTTGACGTTTAGGACTGTTGTTTTTAAAATACAGTGGTGACCTGACTTAGGTGTTTAATTCGTTTTGTGTAGCAGCTCGTAACTTAAATTACTCGTATGTCAAATCAATTTTCCCCATTGATTATTTTTGTTACATGTTTTTAATTAAGAAAAATATACTTATAATTAACGAATATTGTATAAAAAAACAGTACAATAGAATGTACTGCAGTAAACTGGTTTTATTAAGTAAAATGTACAGTATTTACCTTAGAGATCAGACGACGTACTTGCTAATGTAACTGAGCGTTCATCACAGGTTTCCCTAAACACTCAAGTATAATAGAATAAAGAGCTAAAGCAGTCCAAAATATACTGAACTGGTTTATTCGATATAGATATGTGTTTGTAACTTTTTTCCCGTCTCACGCTCTTTCGCGCATGCAATCTCCAAAATGCATTCACCAACACACAGAATTTAAACCCAATAAACAATTTAGTCTGTTACACTAACGCGCATGTCTGACTAGCTATCGAGTGAAACACATGATGTTGGGTGGATTTTACGGCATTCACTTTGGCGAAATATGATAGTAGGCAAGTAAACCAAGGTACCACTGTATTACACTCTTTCACAGATTGAAGAGACACTGCCTTTCTAACAGTTACCTTTTATAGCGAGGTGTTTTACAGACATGTTGTCAACTAAATCAATTAGTTGCTAAATGTTCTCCCAACTGAATCTTTTTAAGACTTGACATCTTTTCAACTATTCAAACCTTTAGCAGGCAGCACACTTAAAATCAGCTCATTTTATGCATAAAATAGTACGATTTCTCAGTTTTGTTATTTTATCTATGTTCTATTGTAAATAAAATTTTGGCTCTTGTGATTTGAAAGTCTTTTTGTTTTCATTTTGTTCAAATTTTTTAAAAAGCTAAAATTGAGGTTTAAAGTCTGCAGCTTTTACATGGTTTTACTATGTAACAGTATTCGCTGTTTTCAACAGATTTTAACAGTGTGAAAGCGAACAGAAACAAGTTTTCAGGTAATTTTTCTGTCGCTGTGTTATTTGAGCAGACTTTGCTTTTCCGCTGAACATGACGGAGAGCGAAACCTGCACGCTGAACTCTGTCAGGTGGTGCCGTGTAGCTTGGCACATATTTTCATATTTCGGCCGTATTTCTCTTTCAAAATTTCAGTGCATCCCTATAAAAATCGGCTGCAGTGTAGTACCAAAGTAAACAGACTTAGGATTTATGATTAGGGTTTACCACTACTGTCAGCTGTACTCCTATTCGTTAAACAAAAATAAGCAAGTTATTTAGAATATTATGCGTTTGTCTGCTAATAAGCTTTATAAGACATTTACACAAATCCTGTATACAGATTAGAATTTGTAATGTGATTATGAAATTAAACTGTATGCATGCCAGACACAAAATGTTTCACTGAATATTTGACTTGTTAGTGGAAAATAGCATACAGGTCTAATTTATTAATCTGCAAAGTTGCTCTAGTCATGGCATGGTATAGTATGCAAATACACACAGGAATAACTAAGTTCTTTCTGTGAAGTTTTTAAAATTTATCGCTTACTTCCACTGCTGCTTTGGCACGCTCAAACTCTTCCTCAAGGGACTGGTTTCTGGAAAGAAGTCCTCCACCCCACCGCTGCTCTTTGTTCAGTCGTCCCTGTTGCATACATTACATACACACACACACATACAGAGCAGGAGTTAGACAGCATGGAAAAGACTGCATGTGGGTAAAACCCCAGTCATTTCCTGAGAAAAGAAAAGAAAGTGTCTGACATTGCAGAGATCTGAAGCATTAACAGTTCACACCCACACCCCTCTCTAACATTTTGCTGTCTTTCTCTGAAAACCTTCATCAGCCACTCGACTCGACTCGGCCCTGAACTGACATGCTGACATGCCGCAGTCAGTAAACGAACATTTACACAATTTCTCTGTAGGCATGTATGAATATTGCATAGCTTTATTGTTCATTTGAATAAAAAAAGCATGACATTTTAAAGGGGCATGCACATGAGGAGCAAAGCAACGAATTTCATAAAAACAGAACACATAATGTTGCAGTGACTCTGTATAAATCCCCAATGTCCCTAAACATCATTTTATAAAATCATATCATTTATTTTCAGCATTTAAAATTCAATCTTTTTAGTCAATGTAGATTTTTGTCAAAGATGACAAACGACACATGCTTTTCCATTATAAAATCTGGTAGGAATTTGATTAAAATCTAATCCAATCAAATAACTTTTGTTAATAATTACTCTGTTCCTTTGTTGTTGAATCTTTTGTCATTTCACAATAAAAGAAAGGTTAAAATATATAAAGAATCCCATCAATTGAAAATAAAATTAAAGAAATTAGAATTTAGAGATTAGAAAGAAATTCTATTACTCCTTGTTATATTATTTTGATAAGTCGATTAGGCCTATTTCTATATAAGTTTAGTAATTTAAGCAAATATATCTAGAAATATCCTTTGTGAACCTTAAAAGGTTGAAACTATAAAGCAAGCAGAAATATTAGTTAAATTTGAGTATATTTAAGATATTTTCCCATAAGCTTAGATTAATTAATTAATTAATTTATTTTGCCATGTGGATCCCTTTTAATAATACATAGAGTCCCTTCCTATCAAAACCAGACCTCTGAAGCAGGTACTGGAATTCAATCTCCTGGATTTGAAGTCTTGCTGAACTGAAAAGTGTTTTTTTCCTGCCCTGTCAGACATTCACCAACTGCCAGTGTTAAAGTATTAAATGGATTTCAGGAAGTTATAATGGAGTTCTCTAAGCAGACGATCACTCCTGCTTTACCGTGCTTTAACCCTCGCCTGTGTCCTGATGACTAATGTGCTCTATCAAACTCTGAGTCAGAGCAACAATTACCCTAAACATTGGCCTTTCCTTTTTTTGTGGTTCCTCATTGTTAAGAATCTAATCAAGCAAGACTTATACTGAGCAAAATGAATCCTCATGGCAGGCTGTCTCAGATCTGAAGTAAAATGTTATAATATCAGTTATGTCATTTTCTATTGTAAAGCACATTTGTAATATCCAACAGATACGCTTACATTTATTGCTAAATTTGATATGTGACCAAGACATAAAAAGGAGTTATACAGACATTTTTTTCCACTTGGATAATGGTACAGTTGCTTTCAGGGCAAAATACTTTCCTAAATGAGCACTTTATTTGTGGTGTAATGATAAGCAAAGTGTAGCTCCCTTCTTACATGTACATTATATGGACAAAAGTCTCAGGACACCTGACCATTACAGCCATATCTGTTTTTGAACATCATATTTTCGATCCAATCTTATTCTAAAACTAGCCTTACACTGTGCCTTACACTTTTAATAATGTTTTTATCTAGATGTCACATCGTACAATATCTGTTGTCATAAAGCCAAAAACAGACACAAAATAACTCCTCTGGAGTTTTACGCCATCAATCCGTGACACATTCAGTAACGCACATTCTCCGGCTAAATGGTTTTTAAATGGTTTTTCTAAATAAGTTTCTCTTCTTGCTTTTCTGTTCAAGAGGCTCGTTTCTACATTTTCACAAGGTCGCTTAAGGATGTTGTGCTAATTGCATCATCGGGTTTAGTGTCTTATTGGTTTTTGATTTGACGGTCGTCAAAGGAAAAGTCACACTGCAGGTAAGTGTCTGAAATCTTCTAAAACTGGTACAATTTCATCTGAGTAAAAAAACTGATTGCAACGGCCATTAAATTGGCTAAACTAATGATCAAAAATAACAGATTTAGGAATCTTATAGGATTTAAAAATTTGTTTCATAATACCAAATGGTGGCTAAAATTGCACAGTGTAAGGCTGTCTTAACTCCTACAAAATCCTCCAGTCTCTGGGAACGGCTTTTTTACTAGGATGTAGATCGTGGTTGTAGGGATTTGCTTCTTTAGTCACAATAGTATAACTAGTATTGGATGAGAAGGTCTGGGGTGCATTTGGCATTCCAGTTAATCCCAAAGGCGTTCAGTAGGGTTTACGGTCAAGGCTCAAGCAGAGCGCCTCACGTTCTTCCACACCAACCATATAACACCATGTCTTCAAAGAACTCGGACTTTGTGCACAGGAGTATTGACATGCTGAGTTTGGGCCTTTAAATTTCAGTGCAGGGATATTGTCATTTTAAAGCATATAGAGAGATTTTATGGAACAGTTATGGGTTTGTTGGTGAGGTGTCCACAAACCAGTATGTTTGTATGGATGTAATAAACTGCAGAACCATTAAAACATTCATTCATTCATTCATTCATCTTCTATACCTGCTTATTCCCTAATTCGGGGTCACGGGGATCTGCTGGAGCCTATCCCAGCCGCCTCTGCAAGGACGAAGGGCAGGAGGGGTACACCCTGGACAGGTCGCCAGTCCATCACAGGGCCACACATACACACACTCACTTACTCCTACGGGCAATTTAGAATCACCAATTAACCTAACATACATGTTTTTGGACTGTGGGAGGAAACCGGAGTACCTGGAGTAAACCCACGCAAGCACGGGGAGAACATGCAAACTCCACACAGGAAGACCCCTGGCCGGGAATCAAACGCGGGCCTCCTTGCTGTGAGGCAACAGTGCTAACCACTAAGCCGTGCTGCCCCACCATTAAAACATTGAATGTTTTTTTAAGTTATTGTTTCTCTGTGCCTGGAGTATTATTCCTTCCTATTGACATGTTAGCTTTTGTCTTCTTACAGCTAAAACAAGAAATTGGAAAATAAAGAGTAGGGAAAAGTACAAAATGTGCAGACTGGTAGTACTTCAGGAAAATCCACTTTACTCTGTGCTACCTCTATTGATTTTGATTTTCACATAGGTAAACAAGTGCCATTTGATAAGATTTACCTATTTACCTATTTACATATGCTTTTTAGTCCAAAATATAAAATGCTCAAGACTATATAAGAAACTCTGCAATTACTGTAAAGTCAATCTTAGTTTTAATAGTGTTTTTGTGTTGGATGTAGGCTGATTTTAAAGATTTATTAGACTGCTGATGCCAAGCAGATCTGGCATCTCTGCTGATACTGCCTAAAAGGATGAAGAGTGAGATGCAAAACTAAAGAACACTATTCAGCTATTTAAAGAATAAAAATCAATCAGTAATAAATACAGGTTAAAGTATATATTATGCTGGACTTTTTTGGGGTAAATAATGTAGAATTCATCTTACATGTTTCCACTTTTTCCAAATTCTGTTTTTAATAGAACTGTGCTGCTCGATGAGGAAAAAACGTATCTTTTATCTTTTCAGTGAATGATCATTACACAATTTTCACTAGAAGATAATATGTTTATTAAGATATTCCAAATGCAGGCCTTGATACCGCCTAAGTTACAGAAAACTCATTTCAGATGTATTATATGTGCATAGAGTAGTCACTTTAAATTGGTTTTGACTAGCATTACATTATTCTGGGGGAAATTTATGTGTATTAAGATTCTAGGTCAGTTTATTAACATCAAATATTACTAACCCTCATCATCAAATCCTGATCCAAGCGCTTGTTAAAAGCAGCTAGTCTTAGATTGCTGATCCAAAGTTTGTAAGTTCAATCCCAGGACCACCAAACTGTGACTGCTGTTCTCTTGATCTTAACCCTCAGTAGTATAAAGGGGACCTCATAAGGTAAACCTACTGTAAAAGTTCTGAATGTTCATCTTGTTGTTCCTGCTCATTTAATCTCATGCCCTCTAGAGTGTCGTTAAATGTGACCTGTAGTTTACTTGCTGCAGTGGACACCTTATACTGTAGTAGGAACAGAAAAAGAGTGCTGAATAAGTAATGAGCTATCAATCTAACAACAGATGCTGTAGCAACAGGAATAGCAGCCCAGCAGACCTGCATGCTCCAATGAGGACACAAGTGCATAACATTTGTAACCTGAAGCATGAAAAAAAAAATTCAATTAATGCCACTATAATACGGGTTTCCAGAAACAGTGTGGTGATGCTGTTGGCATAGCATGATGCAAATTCATATACCAGTCAGCATGTCATACAGAAAAGCAGAGAGAGGCTTACATGTCTTCCACTAAAATACTGCTTGTTGAACTGTAATGACAGAATTCTAGGAGTTAGCAGATAATTAGCAAGCACGTGCGTTTACAGAATTATAAAACATTTACATTAGAAATACTACGTTTTTTGCGGTATAAAGAGGTGGGTAGGAAATCGTGGAATTGCAGAGTACACTTGACATAATGTATACTCAACTCTATTTTTATTTTGAATTCAATAAATGTATTGTTTGTTGTTAATACTTAATATCGAATCTTAGCGTTTCTACCCACCCCTGTTCATTCATCTTAATATAATTAGTTTAGTGAATCACTGGCATTTTAAAGCTGTAAATACAAAAATGAAGGAGCTTACTTGAGTGGAAGGAGACGTCTCTGTGTCGGTCTTGTAATTTATTTCTAATGAGTTTTTCCCTGCTGTATCCGGTTGCGTTTTGCTGTCAGTAGACCTTTGGGTGGATCATGAAGGACAGAAGCAATAAGGCAATGTTTACAGTGATGCCTGCTTTAGTATTATAGGTCCCTAGGGAAACATTTGCGACATATAATAGAGAAAAAGTTTACCAAGCAAAATCCCCCGAATTTTTGGACGATCGTCTTTTATCCAGCTTCCATTTCCTGCTACCGGTTCTTTCTGAATGAGTATTGAGTTCCTCCCATTTGTCCAGAGGTGAAGGAATACCTGAAGTAAACATTCATCCAGATACAAGAAATTTAAGAAATAACATGGGATTCATTTCACACATTCACATGTTTACTTCTCCTTTGACGTGGGTACCTGAATCCAGACAATCCTTCACCGGTGTACGAGAACAGGGTTTGTTCTGTTCAATGTCCACTTGGATCAGCTCAGTTTCATCTGCTTTCTTTCGATGAGACGTGCTCTTAGAGGACATTGGACTCCTTCTGGACTCTTTCTTGTCTTTACTATTCCTCCTCTCTCCAGGCTCACTCAGGTCTAGCAGGTCCAGAGAAGAGGAGAGCACTGAAAACAGAAGATGAGAATATATTAAGTAGCTTCCAGGAGTTTAGGATGACCTCATTATTTTTTCTTCGCCTACTCTTTATTCATCACCTCAAATAGCACACCACAGTTTCCCTTCTCAAAATTAGCAGCACTGTGATATGATGGGAGAGGATCTGCTGCTACACTGGAGAATGGCTAATCTAGGGAACAAAAACTAATTAAAATTTCTAATTTTAGGAACAACTCTTTTTTATAACATATGTAATGTATTAAATAATGCAAAATCCAATAGAATCAGAATCAAAACAAAAGCTGATATGTATATATATAGTGCAATGCTTTGTCGGGTTTAAAATGATAATTATGTAATGGAAAAGCATGAATGTTTTGCCAGTTATATAATATTTTCTCCATGTGACTGCTGACAGGATAAAAAAGGGGAATTTATGACATGGCCTGTTAGTGGGAACGGGTCTGGTCAGTCACCTATATGAGTGTCTACTTCAATCAAAAACAGCATGTGGACCTGACAGCTAGAGAGTTCTGAATTGCATTTAGGTGTGTAATAATCAGTCTGTGTTTTTAAAATTTATATATATATATATATATATACATAACATCATAAATACTTGGGTTTCTTGTATTAAGTTTAAGTTTCTTAATTATAAGCTCTAAATATTTTCACTGAATCAAAAAATAGTCAATGCTAGCCAGGGGCACCGCTAGCAAGTTTGGGCCCTATAAAATTGTTTTTATTGAATTATGTTTATGGAAGTAGTGACTCAGTGGTGAAGGTGTTGAAATGCTGATTGGAAGATTGGAGTTCGGTTTCCAGCACCAATAAGTTACCACTGCTGGGCCCCTGAGCAAGACCCTTAACCTCCAATTACTCAGTTGTATAAAATATTATTACTTTACTGTTAGTACTGTTACTACTAATATAACAGATCACTGTGTCACAGTGTCTAGGCCCTTGGAATCGTCCTTAGTGGCGCCTCTGATGGTAGCGCTATTCACAATGCTATGAACGCACACCTAAATCGAAGGAAATCAATAATAAACCATTAAACATTTATTATCCTTTATAATCTATTCACTACTTTGTGGGATTCTAGGATTAAAAACATCTGGAGATTAGCATGAGAAATGTAATACTCTTAACAGTCGAAAACCCTTATAAAGCAAGATGAGTCACTGTAATCACAGGTGTTATAATCAACTGTACTGCCGGTCACACACTTTTTCTTAATCTTGTGAACATAAGCAGGATGCATAAATGATAAAATCTACAGTATGCTTACAGTTGCTATAGAAATCCATTTTATGGGAGAAAATTATTATCTGTAATCCAGAAGATTTTTCCATTTTTTAGAATTACATAATCACAGTCTCTGATTTTTTTATATTCTGCAAATATGTGTAATAAAGGAACAGTAGGTCTATACTCACTCAGAAATGATACTGCTGTGGATAGTACCATTTCGAGACCATGGTGGATTTTGCTGTGCTGTGTATGGTTTTGTACAGAACAGAATTAGTGTTAGGTTTACAATGAACTTAAACTAATTTATATTTTGCTCGAAAGCCTGCTTTCACAATGCAACTTTACTACACACAGTTGCAGAAAAGCAATCATTTTTAATTTCACTGTCTGGTGTCAACCATAAGAATGCGTTCCCTTTTGAGCCTTATTTCAGGGTTTCTACCTCATATTGCTGCAGGCTTGTTCATTAGGGATTATGAAAAATTAAAATGTAATTTAACTTATTAAAACTAAAAAAATGTACTTTTAGGGTCCGTGGTTAAATGCACTAGACATGTGATGAGTTTAGGCGCTGGCACCCACATGCTCCACTGTCCTCCGGCAGCCCAGCTTCGATGCTGGATCAGGTCTTTTTTCCGGTCCCACCCCTTCTTTCTACCTTCCCAATTTTTTTCCCATCTCTGTCCTGCATTAATAATGCCCAAAAATATAACTTTAAAAATGTTCTACAAAAAAAAAAAAAATTTAATTGCTGGTAGCACAATGGTTAAGGTTCCCAGCACCACCAAGTTACTACTGCTGGGCCCCTGAGCAAGGCCTTTAACCCCCAATTGCTTAGTGGTATAAAGGAGATAAATGTAAGTCGATCTGGATAAGAGCGTCTGCCAAATGCCGTAAATGTAAATGTAATTAAAATAATCACTCTACAACCATGAAGAACCATGAAGAACTGAAACTACAGCAAACTTGTCAAGCCATAGATTACTTCTTAGCCAAGCTGAGTCATCGCTATCACAGTGCATCAGCAGGATTTGGTGATAGTTTGGTGATATATTTCCTGTTTTTTTGATCCAGAGGCATTAAATAGCTGCACTGCATTCTGGGACTTTAAATCCAGTGTTTGTTTTCTCTTCTGCTTCTACATTATCAGGCAGCTGAACTGGATGCTGAAATAAAAACTGTCCAGAACTACAAGCCACACAAATGTAGTTCCCGGAGGTATAGTTGAAGCAACTCAGCTACAGATGTAATTGTTGTACAAAAAAAACAATAAAAGAAAATCACCTTCTTGTGTGATTTATTTTTTAATTACTTGAAATTGCTATGGCAGCTGTTTTGTAATAATATTCAGAAACACCAGAGACTGAGAATATTAATTGTTACCCAAGGAGAAATAAAATAGCCATGTCTGAGGTTTTGCTTAATTAATCAGATGCAACCAGATGTTCAGCTGTTTATCTTGCTTTCGGTCTCAATACGTTTTCCACAAGGGGATAACTCATACTTCTATACAAGGCAGCGGTTTCACGTGGAGCTTACTAATAAAGCAACTGTAAAGGGATTTTCTAAAAAAAAAGAATCTTTAGAAAAACATGAAATGGTTTTATATCAGTTTTAAAGAATTAAATCTGCCCAATAATCAGTGAATAATTACTTACTGATTCCAAAACTGCTCCCTAAATGAGCACCTTGTACATTTCAGACAGAACTAATTGCCACTACAAAATTATTTGTTTGCAGTAATTACGGCTCAGTCTTTATCTTAGAGCAAAAGACTGCCGTTTTGGTGCAAATAAAAGGATTGAAAAAATAAAAAGTGCAATTAGAGCCCTGATAGCAGCCTCTCCAGATGTATACACAATTACAGACTATTAAGAAAGGGTCTCTTCAATGGGTGTAGATGTCTTGTTTAAGAGGAAATAATGTGTTTTGTGTACTTGAAATAATGAATCTGTCTGAAACTAAGAGCTCTTACATTTCTAGCACTAGAATTTTACTGAGATGATCAGGGGTTCAGTCTTATAAGGAAGTAAACATCTGGCTCAGAGGAATTATGGAAAAACATAAAGTGCTTATATACATTTACATTTGATTGGTTACACACCCACTTACACAACAACACACAGAACCAATTGCATCATTTTATAATCTTAATTGTGTTCATACTCTTCAAATGAATTTTTTAAGTATTTATTGATTTTAAATTTTCTGTTTTTACTGTTGTGATTTTTTTAATGATAACTTCAATACCTTTTATGGAAAGCACCTTAAATTACGATTGTATATATTTATACCAGATATATAAACTTGCTTTGCCTTGTTTACAGTCTGCACAGAAATCTATTTTTTTATGAGTGACATAAAGATAAAATTAACAAATTGGGTAAAAATTAAAAAAAATATCTATTTATCATTAATTTATCAATTTATTCATCTTCTATACCCGCTTATTCCCTAATTCAGTTCACAGGGATCTGCTGGAGTCTATCCCAGCCGTCTCTGAAAGGGCAAAAGTCAGGAGGGGTTCACCCTGGACAGGTCACCAGTCCATCACAGGGCCACACACACATCCACTCCTATGGGCAATTTAAAATCACCAATCAATCTAACATACATGCTTTTGGACTGTGGGAGGAAACCAGAGTACCCGGAGTAAACCCACGAAAGCATGGAGAGATACAAACATGCAAATATCCCCACAGAAGGGTGTCTGCCCGGGAATCGAACCTGGGCATTCTAACAATGCTAACCACTATGGTGCTGTCCTCTGTCATTCAATTATTGAAAAAAAGGGGGCAACAATATAGACTATATTTAAAATAAAAGGCTAAAAAGGCTAAAATTGTTCACTGTGTAAAAAGTTTTTCTAAATAGATGTGTAACACTTAAATACGAAAACTTGATAAAAGAGTTATTAAAGAATCTTTTGAAAATTAATTAACTTAAAGAAACACAATTAGCTCTTGACCTTTAAGAGTCTTTACAGGTAAGTTTTTTTTTATTTTGGTTGGTGCTGATGTGCATTTAAATTGAGGGTTGGAGCAAGACATCTTGAAAGGCAGGTCAGCTTTTCGATTACCTGCAGTGTTGGAGGTCACAGGGCGAGCAGCTCCATCACACTTGGTTTCGCACAGGAAGTCATCAATGGAAGGGCTTAGCAAGGGACGGCTCTCTTGTTGTTCACTCACCAGCTGAAAAAAAAAACAGAAACAAGAGCAATAGTTCACCGAGAGCTACATTAATTTGCATTTTGGTCAATGCAGAAAACCATCATTTTAGGGCCAGTTTCTGTCTAAATCAATTTATCTATAAAACTTTTAACTCCCTGCTTTGCTTACAGCGTTAGAAAACCTGACTTCTGTATCATATTTCTGCCTAATGTGAGTTTTGGTTGATAAAAAAAAAAAAAATTTCAACAATTCAGTTATTGCTTACATAGTGAAAATAAACCAATAACAAAACTTTATGATGGTTTTGCCATTTTAGCGCACACCTGTAAAGGTTATTTAATTAAGATGATGTCTTCCAGTTATTCCTTACAACTTTAATCATACAATGAATACATTTTTGAAAGGTTGTCTGGCCTTCGGGGAGTCCAACATCAAGGAACCGAGAAAACACATCAATCATCATCCAGCTCTCATAGTGCTCGTTCAGTCATGTTAAACTAACCCTACCAGAAAGGCTCTGTGTATGCACTGCAGGCAGCTTCTTCTGTAAATGGCTTTACATCAGGATCTTATTTTAAGCTTTGAATAGTGATGAAACTATAAAACACCTTTTCTAAATCCATTCTTTTTCCTTAATACAGTATATTATATATGCAGCAGATGTACAGGAAATTCTTTTACTTTAAAATAAATTTATATTCATAGGTGCGTGATTTGGATGCATTTGCATTATGACTAGAAAGTCATTGTCTAGCATTTGGTTAGGTGATAACTCACATGCAGCATTGGTCAGATCCAAATTCTCTCTATCTTAGCTATTACATCACTATCCATTAGTGTACTGGTGAGTTTTAGAAACAAATGTGAATCTTCTTTGAAATGCTTTTGCATATTTAGCCTTGTTTTCTAGACGGCCATCCAGACAAGATCATGGAAACTTTGCTGCAGCATGGAATAACCTGCTTGTTTGTCTGGTCAGAGGAGAACTGACCCCCTGATTGAGCCTGATTTCTCCCATGTTTTTTCCCCCCATTTTGTCACTAATGGAGTTTGGGTTCCTTGCTGCTTTCGCCTCTGGCTTGCTTAGTTAGGGACTCTTAATTTACAGATACGAGTTAAACTAAAGAGTGTTTTTAGTGAGTGTTCACTGTATTGTCTTATTTTATTTGATTCTGTAAAAACTGCTTTGAAACTATTTCTATCGTTAAAAAGTGCCATATAAATAAAAGGAACTTGACTTCACTTGGCTATTTAGACCTGCCTCATTATACTACCTCATTCGATATACTAGAATTTAACAGTCATTTAAATTTTAAAAAATCTTTTCAGCAAAGCAATAAAAATTTATTTTTTTGCAGAAAATATAATGACATAATTAGTAAATATTATAAATGGAGCTTTTTTAAATTTTGTAATGTATTGCCACACATGACACTGGAGGGTTATCTTTGAATGTTCCACTTTTAAAAGCTGGGGTCGGAGCTGTTAAGGTCCCCTACAGCACAGAGTGTTGCACAAGGGCCCAGAAGGGACAGCTTGGCGGTGCTGGGACTAAAAAAAAACCTAATCTCCTCATCAACAACTAACAGCCCTAATCAAGTCGCTACTATGAAAGTATAAGATAAGTGTACTTGTTTGAGGCACAACAGTAGCGAAAACATTCCTAACCTCCTGTTTCTAACATAGACATATTTTTAATACTAATGATTACTCGGGGTTAGGGTTATGCAACTTTTTTTTCTGTTTTTTTATGGATAGGTAAACAGGATAAATTAAACTTAACTGGAAATGGTGTTTTAGCATCAAAACTCATTAAACTATGCATTACACAGATATTCACTTCTGTTGTTGCTTTGCACTTTCAATCTTGGTTAGAATAAGGCAAAAGAGCTTGGCTAGCAAACCAAGATCAAAGATATACATTCATCTGACTAGCATGTCGGTGTATTTTTAACTACAGAACTCTTATTTTTTTAGGAACTTTTGGTTATTTAAAGCTGTTGCCATGGTAACTTTGGAAACATTTCAGACAGACTACTCGATAGCACAACAATAGTGTTCCCTGTTGGTTTCATATTATTGATAGTCTGCCTCTGGTGTTGCTGATAGGTTTTTTTCTGCTGGGGAATGCCTCTGGTTACCTTACATAAACCCAGAGTGTTACAAGACCTTAGAGAGGGAAAAATAGAAACACTTCACATATTGATTAGGGGTTATGGGCCTGTAAACAAATTATACACAGGATTTCACCAGTCTGTGAAAATGATATGTTCTTATAATAAATCCTTATCCAACAGCTGGATAGAATTTCTCCCATTGAAACATAATATAGACATTATATTGACAAAAGAAATGCAAATAATGTAAATTTATGTATTAGGGCAGCTTTACATCCATGTGTGGTTTTTGAACATTATTTTTTTTGTATTTAGTCTCATTTATATAATAGCTGTGTGTCTGGGTTGCCATTGGCATTATAGTTGATCACAAAGGTGTCCAGTGAAGTTAAAGATATAACGGAATAAAAGAAATAATGGAATGCTACAAAATACAGAGGCAACTATGTGCTTTCAACTTTGTACTACTAAGGTGTCCACAAACTTTTGGCTGGGTTGTTTTTGTTGTGACTGAAACAGTCTGAAGGTTTTATATCTCCTACTAAATATATACGAGCAGTACTGGTATCTTCTGGATCTGTTATTCTCATTATTAAAATGAAACCTATTCTATGATTGCCAGCAGAATATGAAGAGAGAAATGATTTGTCATCTAAAGAGATCATTTTCTCTTTTATTTAATTAAATCTATTCTACCCTCAATTCAAATAGAACATTGATGAGGCAAACTGGATGGAAAATCATTAAGTGGGTGAGAGCCAACCTACCAAATAAAAATAAAATAAAATATTTGCTTATGGTTTTCTAAATGATTGCATTAGCAGATAGTTTAATGTAACCAGGTGTTTGCTTAATCACAGACAGAACCTAATAAAGGTTTAGGAGGGGTGTTTATACAACCTGTAATAAATAAATTAAAATCTAATCCTTCTATTTCACAGAGACATTTATGATAAAGGATAGGTAACAAGTTACGCTACGGGATCCTTATACCCAAATTACATGAAGTAGTTAAAATAATGTATGGTTATATACAGGCCAATGGTACTAATACTATACTAATACTAATGCTCCAAGTAAAAACCGCAACATGGAGTAATGACAGCAAACAAATCCATCAGTAATTTAGACCGTTTTCCTTTTTTTAGCTAAACTAAACAAAGCCTGAACTCTTTAAGACTATTTGCACTCATAGTTTTTGCCTTATGCCTTACGACATATGACATATGACTTAAGTCTCTCATATATATTAGGCTTTGTTCCAAAAAGCATCACAATTCCTTAAGAATTAGTCTATAGTACATGAAATGAAGATAAGTTGCTATCAGCTGCTGAACTAGTAGGAGTTGTAAAGTATTGAGCTAAATCGCTTCCAGATAAATATTTGTGTAAATGTTAAGCATTACTAAAGATGAAGAACGTGTGCTAATATGTATCATGAAGTTAAGCTGCATACTCACCGGAAAAACTGATATAACCAATATCAAGCACAAAAGTGATTCACAGACTCAAGGGCATGACAAAGGGGCATTAAGGTCATATACTTAAGTATTCCATTAGAATGGGGTAATTAGTCTATAATACATTTTCACCCTCTGGGATTATACCAGAAACCTTTAGTTGATGGCATGTCTTGCTGTGCCTTTTCAAAGCTCTTACAGCCAGTGAGCTTAATAATGTACATAACAATGCTGCTTACCATTTCCACCCACTGCATCTAGCAGGAAGTGAAAGGCCACTTAATTACCTATGTTGCCCAACAAGAAGCGTGAATAATTTTAGCTTCTACATTCATAATAATTACACTACAATGAACTTGTCCTGATTCATTCAGAGGCATTTTCTTGAGCACTTGTCCATCTGAGGCCTTTTAGCCTAATCAGATAATTCTTTCTGTCCTTTTTGCTTTAATTGCTTGCAAAGCATTTTTCTTCTTTGTTTACACAAGCTGAGGGCAAGCCTTGAATTATGTAATGGAAAAGCTCAGCTAATTGTGTCGCTCGTCTGTGGTTCATTTTGCCATCTCTAAGATATTGTTGTCAAGAGAAACCAGAAGCAGGGAAGCTGGCAGGAGTCCTGAGGGACAGAGACAGGGCCAGCAGGGCAGGAAAGGGGGGTTAAGGAGACAATCATTACACTGCTTTCAATAACAGCAGGAATTTACTTCCTGCAATTCATGACTATTATATTTCAGCAGAACTGATTTTCCGAAGAATACCTCGCTTTACCTTCACTTCCAAAATGAATGGGGAAATTTAAGCTTCCTGTTTTCTTCTATCTTTGAAACAAAATTAAATCAGCGAATCAGCATTCCTCCTGTGTTTCAAGGCAGATATTAATTAATCTGGGGACTGGAATAGAGATTATACCACTCATCATTTAGAGGGTTATAAGTAAACCATGTCTGTCCTGTATTGATTTTTTTTGAAGGTCGATGTCTCTATTGACTTTTTAAGTCAAAAATCCAGCATGGCTTGACTTTCTTTCCCCCAACAGTTTTCCACTTAGTACCTTAGAAAAAATAGACCTGATGTAAGAATGTCAAAATAAGACTGACTCTGGTACAGGATAATACTGCATGATTTAATCCACAATGTGGTAATTTTATCAGGATTAACCCTAAAGCAAAACCACACAATCAGACATACACATAAATATTTGGGAATTAATAGCTAAATCCCTTTCAGTCACAGTTGGTACATGTGGAAATGGCAAGATGTTGAATATAAAAACATTTTAAATAGCACATGGATAAATATTTAAATGTATACATGAAAACAACAAAAATTAATAACTGGCCTTGAATTACGCAGCACATATATGTATACACAAATTGAACAAACAGATCTTAAACCTAGAGCCCCACCAGTATGAATACATGCACACGCATATAAAAAGCTTACGAAGCATTTTACACAACAAATGACTGAAACACGGCAAAAATACAAAAGCAAGCCAAGAGTGGCATTGGCCAGACCCATACCAGGCACAGAGAAGCAAAGTAACTTACTATAGCACACACACACACACACACACACACACAAGAGAGACTTCTTAGAAATATCTAAGGAAGTTGGAAAAGAAATTCATGCTGTCACAACACACAACGACAGAATGAAACGGAGACCAAGGTTAGCTGCTTATGAGGTGTAAAAAAACTATTATGCCAGGCAGTGAAATACCACTCCGAGAATGATTTCTCCTTTTGTTTTATTTCACCGCTTATATTATGGAACAGGCCGGTCACCTTGTAACAAAGTTGTGTTTGGAAAAAAATAAGGTCAGATACAATTAATATTTACTTAAAATCAGCCAAGTTTATTCTTATTTCACACAGGTGAACAAGAGCTCCGTTTTAAACCCCATAGAGCAGCTCAGAATAAAAAAAAACAGCATGTGGGAATTGGTCAGTGAGTTTTTGATGGGGGACAAATACTATGAGTTTAAAGACTTTAAAGTAGAAGGTTACGAATGGTATGGTCAATGCCTTGCCATTGGTTAAGTCCAATCCAAATGGACAAGGCCTTTGACCCTCAGGGTTGCTGCAATAGATCTGCCCACCTTGTTGGTCACCGTGAGGAGGGGTTTGCCTTCTGGGGACGCCTTATTGGGTATCTCCTTCAGGACCATGGCAACGGCCTTATCTGCAGCCCTAGAGTCTTTCCCCTACAACAGTGAAATCAACAACGGCTTGTGTCAGGACAAAATGTTCAGTTATTCCAATATATTAATTCTCCTAGGGTGTTTATTCGCTAACGTTGCCCATCACACACTTTTTCCTCGCACACCGCTTTGTCTGCAGCAAATGCTGAAACAGCGATCCAAACATCCACAGATTTGTCTTATCTTCCATAGTCCTGACATTATACCTATAAGAGTTCAATAAAATCAGTTATTTCTAAACTCAGCCAGTACTTCATATCAGAAGTCTGACAGATTTTAAACCTGGTTATGTAAGTTACACATTGAGCCCCAAAAAAAAACTTTTTCTGAAAAGAATGAACACAGAAAATCAATGTCTACAAGAAGTATTTTAACTGAGTAAACTAAACTAGAAACTAACCAAAAAGAAATAAAAAAAGGCAAAGTTTTTAGTCATTTAATATGTTGGCATTTACAGAACAGGAGAACATGAACATGATTCTACTGTATATAGAGTGCATGAAAATTTTTTAATTCATATTTAAGTCTGATTTCACTTGAATCCAAATTGAACTAATTGTAAGATTATGTTCTTGTATATGGTGTACTGTTACTTTGCTGTAGGACAAAACTACTTTCTACTTTAAGTTTTAAATTGTAAAATTATTTCTATATATTTACTCAGTAATTTGTAAAATTCGCAAACAGTTTGTATACAAACTTAAATGTATGTATGAAAACTTAAAATATATGTGCTTATACAGTATATATATATATATATACAGTATATACAGTAGTTAAACAGTGACTCAATACGTTATATTATATTGCGGTAATGTAAATACAAATGCATTACAAAATGCTATTTAATGACGGTACGGTTTATATAACACCATTGTGGTGAAGGATTTTTTTAGATTAATTTAAGATTATTTGTCTATGAAAAAATACAAAATAGTTTTTCAGTAGTTTTGACTGTAAACCAAAGCATACTACCATTTTATGTCTGAGCCTGTGCTCTAACCCAAGTCTATCTCAGAATATAACAAATGTACAGAAAAAGCAATAAACTGATGACTATTAACCTTATTCTATTTATTACGTATCAGTTTATGTTTACACGTTAACATCTGCCTAATTTATATTTGCCTATTATTATATTAGGTCAAATTTACACTTGATGATTGATGAAATTTGCTTTCAATAGTAACATGATACTGTTTTGTCCCAAAAACCATCTGCAGATCTGCTGCACAAAGAGCTCTAAACATTAATACCTGCCAGCCTCATTTCAGTCATCTGAATGGGACAAAAACAAATTAAGTTAGCCTGGCATACTGTTACGCAGTTCTTCTTACTATTTCGGCTTTCAAACGGATCAACCAAAACCTTATAAGGCCAGACAGGTAAAATAAATTGATCTTCTCATTATAATGGAACTCGACAAGGGGTAAGATAAATTAGGTAGGAAGTGAACAGTCAGTTCTTGAAGTAGATGTATTGGAGGCTGGCAAATCTGGCAGGTTTAAAGATCTGAGCGACTTTGATTAAGAGGAAATTCTAATGATCAGACGAATGGGGTGAAATATCTTCTAAACAAAAGGGTTGAAAGAAACATTTGCAGTGGTTTCTTTAAAAGTGGTCAAAGAAAGAACAAAGAGTGAACCAGCCACAGCACCTTTCCACTATGGAAAGAAGGTAAGTCGACAGAGGCAGCATAACGCTTTGGGCACTGTTTTGCTAAGAAACATTAAGTCAAAGCATTGTGGATGCTTACTGCAAACGGACCACCTACCTAAACAATGTTGCAGACCAGAGATACTTTTCCATAGCAGAGATATTCCCCTATTGACTTTTCCTAAAGATAATTGCCACACTGGAGCCACAATAATTGAAAATGTTTAAAAAAGGAATTTATCTCATGACTTGTCCTCTATATTATAAACATTTCAATGCAATTAAGCAACGGTAACAAACGATGAACAAGCAAGCCAAATCCATGATGGCCAAAACGTACAAGTTTCAGGGCTTTTTAAAAATTTGCTGCTAAAATCTTGGTGTCAGATACAGCACACATTTAGAGGTCTTGTGTTTTCCATGGCTTGATGGGTCATGGCAGCGCAAGAGGGACCTACCCAATAAATGGCAGGTGGCCTGATTTGTGTAGCTATCTGACAGAGATTGATGACAAACAAAAACACATCGAGAAAAACTAACAGTGACTCTGTGGGGGTGGGCTGTGGGGGGAATTACTTTTTGTTCGTTATTTAGCCAAGATTGTTTGGGTTCTGATACTGAACAGCACCATTATTTTAACTCAATTACCTGAAAAAGGTTTGGACTGATGTTGGAAAAGAGTATTGGGTTTATGCCACCAGTTCCATTCAATACAATTTGTGCTTTCCTTTTTATGGAAGCCAAACATCATGCTGAGGTACTGAACATTTGTTTTGTTTTTTTAATTTGTCATCTGGCTAACTGTTTTTCTTACAATAGGGCCCACAATGTGGAAGGCACTGAGAAGCCCCCAGCTTGATCAGTGTTTCTTTATCTTTATTTAACAGAAGTGTGGATAATGATTGTTAGCTCTAGAGCTGCCTCTGGCACACAGCCTCTGGCATACAGGTTACTGTCCACCATATTGGTTCTTCACCAGCTGGTTCTCCAACTCACACACCATAAATTATCACAACAAATTTAAAACAAATCTATTTGGTTTGTGTGTAGCAGAGCACATTGAGGAGAAAAGAGCTATGGCCTATCTTAAAACAAATAGGTAGCTATTTAATAAAGCCTACAGTGACAGATGTTAGAGCACCACTATGCAGTAGTACTGTACATCCATAAACCTGTCATCTGTCTTAACTCCTCCACGAGGAGGAATAAACCAACGTCCAAAACTGTTACATGTTTAAGAATGTCTCCAAAAAGTGAAAAAAAAAAAACATTTTAAAGGTTCTCTTGTAGACTCGTGGACCCGAATAAGAAATTCATAGCTTTATGACAGTTTCTGTCACAAATACTATGTGTAAAATACCTGTTTGACAAAGTACCTGCTGTTTAAGTTAATCTTATACTTTATACAGTACATACAGATATGCCTTAACATTGAGAAAAAAGGTCAAGGAACATGAGGAACACCACAGTCTATTCAACATGTCACACGGTAAAGCTTATTTTTCATTCTACCACAAATAAATTGCTGAACCGGTTTCCCTGACCTGAACATGCACAATACATGCTCTGAACCTAATATGACCATCTATTACAACTGCTGTACTCAACCTGGCACAATTGACTGCTTGGGAGTCTAAAATCAGGGGCACAGTGCATACTGCTGAGCAGCGCACATACAATTCCCTTCATAAGACAGACATGTTTGGTTGTCAAACTCATTAAATGATTTATTAAAACTGTACAAAATTATGTATTTGTTATATAAAAAGAGATTTGTCGTGTTGTGTACTTTACAAACTGTACTAACCCTCAACCTATATTTAGATTGATGAACTTTACTGTACTTTAGTCTAACTGGTATGAAAATGTGTTTATTGATAGTGATGTCAAGGCACACCTGGATAAAAGTGTCAGCCAAATGACACACATGTATATGTATAATTTGTCGCTAGGGTTTATTATTTTTACATTTGGAAGAAAGAATAATATAATAGAAAACAATTGGAACAGTTACCTCCCTACAATGCAACAGAATTGTGTGATATTAAAATAATTGTGAATATAATAATAAAAAATCTATATTGAAACAATCATTGCTACAATTTTTTTTTGTACATTTGCTAAAAGAACTTTTAAAAGATGTTTCAATTATTACATACACTAAACCAAGCGCCAAATAGAGTAGCTTATAAATTCGGAAATAAAAAGTCAAGATGCAGCTTTCTTATCAATCATCAATGATGCCCGGCCCTTTATTTAACTCATTTAATTAACAAGAAAATAAATTTAAAAGATTTCCCCCATGGATGTACAGATCATATGATTTTTTTTAAAGCTTAAAAAATTCTTCTCTAATTGTTTAACCAGTATATTTTTCTGCATGGTCTTGGTACATACTCCCTCAGTACTTTGATGATGTACAAACTTATTTATAGATAAAAGCCCTAACAGGGTTTTTTTCATACCACATTTAAAGTTTAGCACCTGTGTTTAACCTGTCAGAGAAGAACAGTGCCAAATGTGGCGGAAAGATTGCATTCACAGTGTACGAACTTTAAATTGTCCTTGCTCGTGTTTCTGTTCAAAAGTGATGTCTGGATTGCTACAGGGGATATAGTTAGATCAAGACAACTGTTTCTATAATAAAGGGTTTAAGATAAAGAAAGACGACTGATGATGATGATTTTATTGTCAGAAGAATTATCATAGAATTATAGTTACTTTAAAGTAAAGTAAAATGATTTATTATCGAGAGAAAAAGCAAGACATGAAGAATTTATAGGAAGGTCCTGGAGCAAAAAAAGTAATATATAACAACAGAAATTCTCTATACAGTCATCTGGTTTTAAAAAGTACAAGTGTGTTATTGTTCTACACATAAGAAGAGCTGGAAATGATTTAAATATGTTTTGCATGTATAAAATTTTCTTAAAAGTCATGTGTACCACCTGAATAACAAAGCAATGATTTAGCAAAACCAAGCCACATACTATAACGATAAAAGGAAACTGGACCTCCCAGAAAAATTTCATGTGAAGATGTAGAACTTGCACAGAATCTATCAGACAGTAATCCAGGCACATGGTCAAGCCAAAAACAATGAACCTGTAAAATGTCAACACTCCCAACTGCACCACCATACAGTAGTACTTTAAATTTTGTTATATAAATGGAAACTCTTATGTACATAATGAATATACGTACATAATTAATATTTTATTTACCAGCTGTGGATGGTATTATTTCATTTGCCATTTTATCAAAACAAGCAAAACAAAATATAATGAAGTGCATGCATTGTAGTAATTTCATGGAACAATAATTACAGCAACGCAAACTGATTCACAAAGAAAAATGATAAACAAGTTGTGGTGTAGGGCTCATCCATTTACATGAAGTAAGTGGTTCATCTCTCAGCATGAATACAGTTGAATGCAGCAGTGGCCAGATGCTCATCATTTTTATAATGTATTAATAATAAAGAATAGCTATAGGCTATGGGTGAGAACAAATATCTGTCTGAATATTGCAGATTTTAACAATAAAAACAAGAGTGTAGTGTTTGAGAGAATAATATTATTATTTCTATTTAAATTACATATAACGTCTGACTGGATTTTAGTATGGGACGAAAAGCACTTTTAAGCCTTTTGGATGACCTGCACACTCTGCTAACTTTAAGAGCCTCTATGCTTTGCTAGTAACTCTCATATATATATATATATATATATATATACACATGCGTTTGTGTGTGTGTATCTATATGTATAATGTATAACACAAATATACCATATTTGATTTTTTTAAGATTTGTCCAACATGTACACGGAAAACAGTTCCCCAAACCAGGTGAATAATAATAAAAATTGGAAAATTAAGTTAGGTCTAGCGCTCTGAACTGCCCTTTTGGCTAGCTATTCCCTGGTATCCTTGAAGAACTTGCTGTGCCATTAGGGCTAGATGGCAAGCTGCTTAGCATGTGTCTTGAACAAAAGTAACTCACACCCCATGGGGCATTATTCTTTATATACCTGGTGAGACAGGCTTTAGGGTGATTTATCTTGCCAGCAAATTATCATGATATATGTGCCTGCTAATCCTTAATATTGCAATAGAATGGCTAATGTGTCAGGAAGACCTTAAAAAGATTACATAGACGGGATAGTAAAAATGCACCAAGGTCCAGTAAAACCGGAAATGGATTAGCCAGAACAGTATTTAAGGTTGCTGCACTGATCTGGTACGAAGTGCAACAATAACTTAAGACATTGAACGAATGATGGATGTTGTTCCTCCTTAACCATTATTCTCACTGAGACCTGTTTTTATCTCACTTCTAAATTATAGTGTTTACAGAAACGCTGGAATACATTACACCTATACTGGAAAAGCTGTAACGGTATGATGCAGCTTCCTACTGAGCTTTTATAGGAGTTTACTTCCAAACCTAATATAACACAACTGAGTCAGCTGATTTGTGTCTCCAGATGACCTTAATTAGCTGATTCAGCTATGTTAAATTACATTTTGAAATAAACTCTGTTGGACGCACTACAGGAAGTGTATTGACTCATGAAATGTTCATTTTTGGGTAGCTAACTTTACGATGGATGCACATTTGATTGTGTATTTTTATACAAAAAACAGTGTGGTCTTTGTGTCAGAGGTGCACTACCTTTATGCAGAAAAACTTTTTAGTTTAAATTAGTTTATGTATTAACTATTTTGGCATATACTCTTTAATATATATGACTCTTTAATCCATACTCTGGCAGCTACATCAATTGTTTAACTGTAATTGCTTAATATGTATAGAGTAGTAGATGACGTACGTTTTAAAGGAAATAAACCAGGGTTGTGGGATGGCACCTTATTGGGTTATTTAGTGTATTTTCAATTAAATTTTCTTTCAATTTGATACTACATGTTATAGAATTATTTTTTTCTTTGTTTATTTAAAACAGTCACATAAATGAAAAATGTCTTTTATTAATCCTTACATTATACTGGACAAGAGTTTAATCATACACAGTTTACACTTTTTGATATATACCAATAATAGTAAGACACATTTTCCAAGTTTGACTAAATATTTACCTATCATTAATTAAAAAAAAAAAAAACATTTATCGAATTGTATTTAACATTTTTTTTTCTTTCTTTTTCTCTTTATTCAATTTTTCTGTAATAGTCAAACTAATATATAAATAGATCCTTTTTATAGAAATACACCCACCAAAGCAGACACACATTCCCCTGACATTGTGGGCCAAAGAGGATCAGTAACTCTTGAATTAAATCAAAAACATAACTTTACACCCACATTGTTTAAGAGATTCAAAAAAAAAAAAAAAAAACAAGTAATAAAGCCATGCAATATTTTTCAGTAAATGCTTGTTTTTTTCAGTCTGTTTATTCTCAGTTAAATCATAGACATAAATGCTTTTTAAATGCGATATATGTGATATTCTTAGGTTAACCTTCTGATCATCTATATATATCTTTAACGATAACTCAACGTTGCAGAATAATATTGTACAATTTCCATGTTTTTGATTTGGGTTTTTCTTGTTTCGTGTTTCTTGTTTTGTTGTTTTTCTTGTTGATTTATGCTCATTGTTTGTTTTGTGTCTAGACTAAGCTATGCTAGCTAGCTTAGCTAGCCTAGACAGTTTATTTTTGCTTTGTTTACGTCCTTGTTCCTCATGTCTTCTTGTCATGTGCTTCCCCTTGTCCTTGTCTCATTGGTTGGTTTGGTCCTAATTGTTCACAGGTGTTCCGTGTTTATTCTTGTGCTTATATACCCCCTTGTAGCCTCCTGTCGTTATAGTTTTTTGTTCCCTGTACCACTGTGGTGAGTTCATGTTCATGTTCATGTTCATGTTCATGTTCATGTTCATGTTCATGTTCATGTTCATGTTCATGTTCATGTTCATGTTCATGTTCATGTTCAGTCAAGTAGGTTTGGTTCAGTTTGTTGTCTTGCCAAGTATTTGTATAGTGTTTTCTGTTTATGGGTTTTGGTTTATTGGTTTTCACTAATAAATAAACTGCACTTGGGTTCTAATACGTCTCGGCTCAGTGAAGTCTGTTACAAATATATTATACGCCATATATTTTTTACTATGATTAAAGTTTTACTTAAAGGTTTATGTTTAACAACAAATACTTGTATAAAGCAGTCTACATAAAAAATTAAGCAACAAATCGCAGGAAAAATCTTTGTTTTTTTTTACATAAAACATTGTTTTAATAAAACATGATTGTGCTAATAAAACATGATGATGCTTATGTGATTTAACAGAATTACTAAATTTCAGATGGATTCTATTGCTGACGGAAATTAACCTGACAATAATTTGATGTTCTTAGTCAGAAAAATTCACATGCTAGACAAAACCACAGCCTGGTTAAACCAATGAAACACTAATATAGTAGAAAAAGACACTATGCTCAGCCCTGAAGTACTGTTCCAGACTTTTTGTCTAGTTTAATATTCTGAATGATTTGTCATGTAATATAAGTTGCTTTATTCTGTAAGACAAGTGCAGTGTCTTTTCGTTTCAGGTATACTGCTAAAGTAGGAGTCTGCTATTATTACTTTACCTTTCTCGAGATACACTGATTACCTCGGTAAAGGCCATTTGCAGGACTTTGGCAATCAAAGAGAAATCGACGAATAGCTAAAAGAAAGTGAAAGAAACCTATTCTACATGGGTTACCTAGCATATTTTAAGTGCATGTTCTTTTTGTTGTATGAACAGTCTTGATTTGTGTCAGTAAAAGCACAGCCTTAAAGATTTGCATAGCAGGCCATGACACATGACACCTTTTGGATCAGTCAAAATAGGCTGTCAGCCGTCAGGGGTTCCTTAAAATGGCATGACAGCTTTTTTACAACTTTATAACTTCTTTGCTAAAAATCCTAAACCATATTATGCCATATTTTAGTTAACTGTGACTGACTACTGTTGAACTTTTTATAAAGCTTAATGCTGTGTGTCTGTCAGGCAATGTGGACTGACAGCTTTGTATCATAACAGAGATTAAATTTAGGCCAAACTTGTAAATTACATCAACATCAGAGAGGATTTATGTGCCTAAGAAACCACTGTAAACCTCATCAGCTTGAACCGAATGTCAGTGCACGCTTTCCCGTTAGTAACTAACATTCTATACAGACGGTTTATTGTTATTTTTACAAACTCTTCCCAGCAGTGAAACGTGATGAATTACACATCACGGAGTAAAACTGCCATATGCTGAAATGACACATCTCATAGTTGTGTGTAATTGTGCAGCTAATGCCTGTGCATGCTGTGCCCCCAAATGAATTTAATAAAACGGTACATATGTTACTTTATTGCTGGCAACATCAATAATTCAAAGAAATGTCTAGAAAAACATCTGAGTGAGCACATCCCTGTGTAAAATCACTCGGGTAATTGCATTAATTAAGTTTACAAGCCTAAAGGTAATAATGTTCTCTTATGAGCAATTAAAAATAAAACCCTCAAAAAGTCCATTTTAAAAATACAGTTCCCAACGTAAAATCTCTGTTCAACAAAAGTGATGTAATCAACACGTTAGAAAACCAGTGATTGGTAAAAAATTGGGTGCACTTGTGATTTCCAATCAGTCTAACTGCATGAACATGGTTATAAAATGAACTGCGCTGCTTCGTTCTATAGGTCTACATCAGGGCCATCTGGCAGACAGGGCATGTTCCCCCTGGGCCGATGTAGTTTTTGGTCCAATACGTCCCATACTGTTTGGGGCCATAAAACTGTTATAAACCTGTTTATATTTCTGTTCAATTAGTAATGCATTTATTTATTTATTTTTCTTTTTTTTTTTGACAGACCGGTCCATGAGACATTAAATCAGCAGCCCATTTGTTCTTTTCTTGATTGACATTGGGCTGACTTAATCACATCTTTAAACAACTTCCTCTCTGGGTTCTGTCAGCATGCAGCATCAGTGTTTTTCGATAAAATATTCCAAAAATGATGGAAAGAAATGCAAGGAAGGTGCAGATAAATTGTGAAAAACAGGCCCTTCAGACAGACGCTGCAAGGGCGTGCAAAGATGGATGGTATTTGTGATTGTTAGTAGTGGGTCAGTCTGGGCCAGAATGCCAGGGCTGATTTTTTTGACCCAGTTTACTCCTGATCTACATCATGGCTTCACAACAATGAATGAATGAAGGATTCACAGCAATAAAAATGATCAAAAATCAACAATTATCACAGAGATACAGTATGCATAACACCACGAACAGTGCGCTACTTGACAATCTTGCCGGGAAAAACAAAGAGCTTTAAACACAGCGCAGTCCTTTATAGCTAGCGTCCAATAAACAACCCTTGATCGCTTTTTAGTAGTGACGTGCTAGATTACACTGTGTTAATGTACAGCAACAGAAGTTTATATAGCAGGAGCACATTCTTTGACAGGATGGGACCAAAATAAATGTGCATATCTCAGGTGGGGTCCAGCAGGTAAACCTGGCCAGGAATACAACACCACAGTGAATCCACAATCTCTACACTAAAACATAAAGAAGAAAGTGTAATGATACAGTCAACCCTTGCTTATTCGCAGTTCAGAGTTTACGGCTTCGGTTTTTCGCTAATTTTCTTGGAACCTAACTAATTATTCACAGAACTCCTTAACCCCTGCTTTGTAGTGCAGTCATTACTGTATCTTCATTACAAACCTTCATCGTACTGAATATACTGAACAGCTAATCCATCACCATCACATTCAATCAATGTTATTCATTATTGGTGAGCACCCATACATTTAACTGTAATCTTAGCAAATTAAATTAAGTATTACTGTATACTTAATTAAATTTAATTCTTACATGTAGTTTCCCTTTTTATATAAAAGAGACTGACAGTGCATACGAAGAAAACGAGCTTGCACGAAACTATCGTACATACAGTATAGGGGTAACACTGGTATTTGCATTGTAGAACTGCAGGAGACATAGAAGTACCAGATACGCAGTCCTTTTCAGTGTATAGGTTTACCTTTTTTTTGTATTAGACTGAGTTTGTAGTTGAATTCTAGTGTTTTTTGGCCATATTCAGAATGTTTAAAATATAAAAATAGGCATTTATAGGCATTTATTGATCACGTCAAGTATTCACAGATTTTTGCAATTGCAAGATTGTCTGTAAAGGAATGCATAAGAGCTAACAATGTTGAAAAGATGACATTTAAAAAATAGCTCCAGGAATTCATATGAATAAACCAAAATACTGGCTAAAATGATAACCTCCAGTTTCCAGACACATGGCAGAAGGGGAATATTACAGCATGATAAGAGTTCAAACCACAATGCCATCAGCAGAGAAGAGTTTAAAAAAAAAAAAAAAAAATGAGTAAAACCCTGACCTGACAAAGTATGTTGCTTGACCTGAATTTTAATAGAAAACATTAAGGGTATTTTAGAGAAAAAGTTAAGCATTTATGTTTACAGTATTTTGTAGACACCCTTATCCAGAACGACTTACATGTATCTCTTTTATACAACTGAGCAATTGGGGGTTAAGGGCCTTGCTCAGGGCCCACATTGGTGGCTTGGTGGTGCTGGGAATCAAACCCTGGTCTTTCTGGTAGCAGTTAAACATCTAAAACCACCAAGCCACCACTTCCCCAGCAGCACAACTTATCCAGCAAACAACAGCTGGGAAAAAAACATTACATGAAGAATTCCAATTAAAAACATATCGTGATGTAAATATCGGTAAGATAAAAGATACTAATCTGATTGGTCATTTTTTTGACCTCAGTTCCAAAGGTCTTGAGTGGCATACTCTGGAAATTGGTGAAATGCGATAATCTTAGTTAAAATCGTGCTAGTATGAAGGTCATTTATACATTGCATGAGGCTGAAACACACCCTTAATAAAACTGCAGGAAATCATATCATGCATGCATGTGTCGAATTCATGATATCTGGAATTTGTGTTTTGATCATATATATAAGTATGAATTTTCTCTATTTTAATATTTAAAGTAAATCCAATTTCTAAGCCAACATTTACAAAAGTACAAGATTAGAAGTGTATCTGGATATTTGAAATAGGCTACTGTAGACCTTTCCATCAGTAATATTTGTGCACATGTTGATGTACAAGTCATTCCAGGACTAATAAAAACTGGGAACGTATTTGGACAAAATGACATGGTAATGAAACAGGCATTAATACAGGTTTGAATGTTTTACTTGATAGAAATAACTACTGTGGTTGTATTAACTGCAGACAGCTGCTCCAGATGTTCTTGTTGGTCCTTCTGTAGGACATGTAGGTCAGGATGGGAGATGGGCTTACCTTCGTCTTTGCAGAAAGGCTTGACACTGCTGGGCTTTCCTGCTGACGAAGAGTATTGACCATGACACGGTTTGGACGATACTTAAATTGTAAGGGATCCAGTGAAGGTGGCAGCAGGGTCACATAACAAGCCTATTGAAACACTTTTTTGTGTGACAGCGGCGGGATGGTAGTCGTTGATGCAGGAGACTGACTTCTTTAACACAAGGACGATTGTAGTTATTTTCAGGAAGGTAGAAACAATAGTGCTTCTCAGGGTAATCTTATAGATGTTATTAAAGACATCTGTTAGCTGTTTTACACAATCCCTGATCATTTTAATGGGGATGTTGGCTGGTCCAGTAGACTTCCCTGGATTGACAATGCTTAGAAGTTTCCTCATATAAAAGGGTAAAGGCGTTTATTTGTCACATATACTCTACAACACAGTAAAATTGGTTTCTTTACATATTTACATATTTACAGTTTAGAAGGATGACTCGGAGGACAGGATCTCAGAGCACCGGGTTAGCTATGATACATTGCCCTTAGAGCAGGACGAGGTATGGGGCTTGCTCAAGAACCCAACAGTGGCGCCTGAACCCCTGGCTTCCCGGTCAATCGGTTAACAACTCGGCACCTTAACAATTTGAGCCACCATTGCCCTAGATTATATCATTTGAGCTGTGGTATATTTTCCAAAGTGCAGTTTATAAGCATGTATAGTAAATTTCACTCTTATTTTTGTCAAGCACAAAGTTAAAGGACACACAGTGCTTGGCAAGAAAGAAATACAGATCAAGAGATGCACTGAGAAATGCTGACAAAAACTGCGAGAACGGAAAACACGTTTACCAGACTGCTGTTGCCGCAATTCACACTCAGAGTTCTGCTTTATTCTTTCATCTAAGTTGTAAACACCGACACATGTTTTGACATGAGGGAGGGGTAAGGCCTTGTGTAGCGAGCATATAGGATGGATCGGCTGTGGATGCAGCAAATAAGGTTGCGATGAGTCATCTTTCTTTTTGAATTGGGTTTTGATAGATGTCATTGTCTGTCCTGTCAAAATCAGTTATATTTATGTTTAATATCAGGACAGTTCATTATACTTTGCAGCTGGGACTATCAATAAATTTTACGAAGCTTATCAGTTCCAGGGATTGACCTTTAAACAAATTCTTTAAAAAAGAAATCAGGAAAATGAACAATCAATTATCAATCAATCCTTACTTTTAAACTAATTCCTTTCAGATCGCAGAAAACTAAATGAAAAAAAGTGTTTTTCACACAATACAACATTTATGTGGTGTCTCTAAATTTTACAAACACTTTTTGTTTTTGTTGCAGGTCAAAATTCTACCATACTACAGTTAGTAGTAGAACTACAGTACTGCTAAACTACAGTATCTGGTTGTCAAGTCCTGTTTAAGAAACACTTAAACAGCGGCATTCTTTCCAATGAGGATCTTGGCACTTAATTCCACCTTAAGGAGGGACACTGGTGTCCACTCCGAGGCTGGCATCTGGAGAGTAGATTATAAAAGCAAAGCTCTTTCATATAGACAGCTGCGCACAGTCAGATACTGAAGAGGGTTTTATGACCTCTGTCTTCATGAACCACATGACAGCACACTTTGAAATCACCCAGTTGGAATCTTTTATCACAATGTGATGGAATACCCATTTATGACTATAATCCATTTCTCAGGTTAATTCATATGCACAGCACAATTACAATGATTCATTAAAACCTGACCTGACATACCGTCTCACTGAAATATTTCATCCTCCTTACATTATTATGTTTTCTGAAAATGATGAGAGCTCAAACACTATTAGGTACAATTTCATTTCTAGGGATAAAAATAGCAGCAGGAATGTTTGCTTTTTATGAGCCAGAAAACTGTGAAAAGGTCTGGTTTAGCATGTACAGCTTTGATCACAATTCTCCAGAGAATTAGGCTGCAGGGGCATCTAGGTAATATGATATTAGTATGTACTCTGGACTCTCCACATTGTGGAGTGTGGCATCCCCCTTATTGTCTGCCACACGGATTTAGAAAGCATGTTGGCCTCCTTCCAAATATCGACTCAAACATATGGAGTTACAAAGCAGCTTTCTAATCTTAGGAACTTGTGCCTGCTCTCGGCGATGAAACTGATTCGGACATTTCTCCACTCCCCGCTTCACTTTATCTCTATTTGGAGCACAGCAGAGTCAGCCCATCCACTCCATCACACCCTAAATGACAGATGTGCGCAGCTTGATGTGTTCTTTTCATCAGAGCGTCATTGTTCTAAGTGACTGAAAGAGGCACAAAGTGCTTGATGGTAATCATTCTTCAGTAAGATTGGGAATATGGGAATATATTTTCAAAGTATAGCAGTGGTCTAAGCTGTACTTTTTTTGCAAGAAGGCAAGCACTTTTATATTCAGACACTAGAAGCTAATCACTTTACATGAAGACTTCATCACAGAAAGCTTTTTGCTTTCAAAAAATGTCTTTATGGGCGCTTTGGAAGGAGTGTGCTCTGTTCAAGATTAGAAAAGCACTGCAATCCTGATTGCACACATGCTTCAAGAGACTCTAATAATCATGTCATCAGTGATGGTTCCTTAAATAAAGCAACCAGTCCACATAGATCATTCAAATGTATTCTGAACTCTCAACTACTGATTGAAAATACATTGTTAATCTGAGAATGTGGGAATTAAAATGTGTGAAAGTTCCATTATATTCTTTACTTTTGCGTCTTTTCTAACACAGCATTCATATGAAATCTAAATAAAAAACATTTGATTGCAGAATTTTGGTTACTTGCAAATTTGGAAACATCATGGGAAAAGTGTCAAGCGCTGCAGTTAATGTTTACATCAATATTTATATTTGTGACTACCCATATCTTGGCTGTTAGTGCTGATAGGCTGGTTTAAATGGTTTAGAATATCAGGCTTTTTTACAGCTTTTGTAATGTTTACACAGAATGCTATGTAAAACAAAAGCCAGCCTAAAGGACATTTGACAGTTCTGTTGATGAAAGCTGGCAGGAATTTTATAGTAACTTGTATAATCATAGTGACGTACAGAAAATCATCTTCTAATGTGTTAAACATTATACCAAATTGGGTGCCACTTAGGGCCGTGGCTAGACATAAAGTTCTACTAAAGCTCTTAAAAGCCATTTGCGTGCAATAAGTGTACAACACAATCAACCATACATACTTGTATAACACAGCGTTAATATGCTTATTATTATTTATTTTTTTTATAGTCACATGCAGTTATTTGCAATCACAAATGCAACTAAAATGGTTCAATCAATCAATGTTATGGCAGCAATCCCCAAACCCAGTGGTGGACAGCAGAAGTAAGGCATGCTGTCAAGCTGAAGAAGGAGTCCTATTGAGCCTGGCTGGCTAATAGGACCCCAGAGACAGCTGATGTGTACCGGCAGTCCAAGTGAACTGCAGCCTGGGTGGTTGGCTTGCGCAAAAACTGGGATATAGGAGAAGTGAAGTGAAGCCATGAAGCAGACCATCCGGCACCTCGAAAGTGGCAAGTGATGCTCTGCCAACACTGTTTATAATGGAGGTGTGTAGTTGCTGACCACGGCTAAGGATATTGTTGGACAGTGGAAGGAATACTTTAAGGATCTCTTTAATCCCACTGACATGCTTTTCAACAAGGAGAGACTGGGGACACAGAGGTTGATTCATCAATCACCTTAGCCGAATTCACCAAGGTACTTCAGCAGCTTTTTAGTGGCAAGGCATCAGGGGTGGATGAGATTTGTCCTGAGTACCATGAGTTGTGACATGCCTCTGCAACATAGCTTGGCGTTCAAGGACAGTACCTCTGGACTGGGCGACAGGGGAGGGTACTCTCCAAGTAAGTTTGCCCAACTAGACCACAGGTGATTTGTGGCCTTGAAGAAGGCATTTGATAAACAGATTTTTTAAACTAAATATAATCTGACAATCATCTTTAAAAAATTCAAGGAAAATCAACAACAACTGATCAACAGGGATTTTAAGGAGAATAAATAAATGATAAAAAGTGGGATACTGTTGTTTATCTGTGAAAGCTGTCAACATTGTTGAAAAGCACAAGTCCTTGACAGGACAACAGTCATGGATGACCTTTTTTAGCCATCAGCTCTTCCGGTTACAAAACAAGCCAAAGATGCCTGTGGGCAGTATGTAATTGACATGCTAGGCTGTTGAGGAGTTGTCAGGAGGGCTGGCATAAATTCACAAATCAAAACAATTACATCAAAATGTGTTAGTGGAGCTAATTTTTTTTATGTACATTATCCACGGTGTCCTACAAATTAGGGTATACTGCACCGCTGGATTTGTCATTACTTCTGTTTAACAATCCATTACAACACAATTTTGTTATTCATTACAAAACTACAGCTTATGTGTCCGCATTTCCTATAAATAGTTACATTCCATTTTTTTTTTTTTTATTTAGCAGCAAACTGCATTTCTCCTGACCTTTTCTCTCAGTTCCTTTTCACACTATTTCTTCCACTAAAGATATAATAATGTGCTTTTTTTAACTTGCGAGCATTTACTTCTCCGGTATGCTGACTTTACTTGCTGGCAAACACAGCCTGGTTTATTGTTTCCTGTTATCCAGTGAGTTCCTGCATGCTATCTATAGTCGCCCATGTTTTTTCAAGTTACACTGCCTTTAGAACAATGTGCATTAAAGAAAAAAAAAAACTTAGCATTTCTCGTAAAATTTCTCTAAATTAATCACACATAATTTAGTTATTATTAGCAACTGAACTGTAACAGTCTAATGACTGCTCGTAACAGCAGATATTTTTTAATTCTTACAAATACAGGGTCTGGCAATTTGTTCTGTGCTCGTGTTACAGCCTATCTTTTGCATACTTTTTCATGTTGAATAGGTTTTAATTTGTTTTTTCAATGAATTAAAAAAATATGCCTGTACATAAAAATGTCTTCTATGCATCAAACTCAACAAATTGTCTGATTCAAAGAAAATATAATGCACACTTCATGTGCTGCTGCATTTCTGGACCCCGCTGTATATTCGTCTCACAACTCATACCCAAATGACTTCTACCCCTTATTACATAGTGTTTCATCATTACAGACTCTACCTTTAGTTTCTGTTTATTTCCTTTGTACCTTTTATCTGTTATAGCTGCCATATTTCTATCGTTTATACTGGGAACAGGATGGTTTACTGTCAACAGTATTTATAGAAGTGCCTCATAGGGAAAAATCTGATCACATCTATAGTAGCTGGATGATCATGGCAGTGATTATTAGGATTTCTTGGATGTGTGATACCGTGAGGCAAACCTGATTTAGTCTAGTGTATGTGGGTCCCTGATCATAAAACAACAACAGATCACTGGATATTAAATGGAACAATTAAGTTTAAAATTATTTTCTGGACAAAGAAATCTTGAAAAGGTAACTTTTTTCCAGAAGGAATACAATGTAACACAGCAAGGTTTAGTACACGGAATATCCAGCCTCTATATATAACCTCTTTCAAATCTATTAATAAATATGGTATGACTCTGAGGTAGAGATTTATAGAGGTGTCTGGGTTAATCTGCTGAGAGTGCATGTTTGCAGAATAAGTGGGTCTGGCCAGACTACTTCAGCAGGTGGAATTCCATGGGGATGGCTGCGTTTTAGAGCAAGCCAGCACACCTAGACTGTGAGGTTAGAGAAACACACTACGTATATTTTAATTTCATAAACGTTACATAATAAATAGTAATAATAATAAACAGTATTTATGTGCGCTTTTCAACAGCACTCACTACTATCTATCTCTAACTCTATTATATTCTTATATAGACACACACACACATACACACACAACCCTCAACACATGCATTCGCAGGTGTTCACCCTTCGGTTTGTTTGCAGTTTGAATGAGTCCCCATGACTAATGAGAATGCAGCTGAATGAGTGTATCAGCAATCTTAAATTAGAGTGAATGTGTGCAATTCAGGAAGTACCATGCATTAGCGGCCAGTAAGACACGGCTCAGTTTGTTAGACTAAAAATAGATGTGCGCAATGTTGTCCACCGTGCTAGAAAACAGAGCATCCTTCGTGGCCTCAATAGCACCTCCATTTGTTTTCTGTGTGCCTTCATACAAAATTGTTCAGGATGGTTAGTGCTGTGGCAGTGGAACTGCTGCCGGCTGTGAGTCATTGTGTTTCCGTCATTGCTTCTGTGACGGGAGGTCAGATAAGATGAATGGGAAGCCTTGCGGAAACAGCCCAGAGGAGATACTGGGTTTTTTTTTTTTGCAGTGCATCTAACTGAATATACTGTACTGTTCACAAAAAATATAACACACCTGAAGCGCAGGTGCATTTTTACACCTCCTTTGTATATTAGCCTCACTATTCATCTCCAAACAATTTTCTTACTTTCATATCTATTTTTTCCTCATAACAGACTTTTCTTCTGTATACATTTATGTATAATTTTAAAATTGGACTGTTTTACTACTATTATTTTACCATATCCCTGAATTTAATATTTAATGGAAATGGGGAGGAAGTGATTATTGCCATCTGACTGAAATATCTGTAGATTTGGTCATATTTACATTAGGTGAACATATGGGATGGTTATGAACTTTACTCTTGGGTCCTATGAAAGAATACAAGGTTGGGACCTCTACCACGCCCATTCTGCACTAGTACTACTAGTAAAATAGAACTGGGGGGCCTCGCAAAAAGCATGGACCCTTAGAATCACCCTTATTCCTTTAAGTCTCTCTACAAGGCTTCCCGATGCCCTCATCTAGAGCGACTTACATCTATTTTTATTATCCAACTAAGCAGTAGACAGTTAAGGGCCTTTCTCAAGGGCCCGGCAGTGGCCCCTCGGTTGTGCTAAAAATGATCAGCAGCCCAGTACAAGAAAAACAAACTGTAAGGAGGAATGCAGAGGTGTCTGAAATAGCTTAAAGTGTATTGCTTGCAGCGACGAGACCCTTTTGATCTTCAGCGATAGAGATCCTATTTCATGCAATTACACTCTTATCATCTTACAGTAATTATCTGGTTCACTGGTATCAAGAGTCTCAGGCTCCTCATTATAGTCATTTTTTCCTCTTCTAAACATTACATGATAAATAATTGAGTCTGATTATTTGTTTGTGTTGCAAATAAACCCTTGAAATTGAATTGAACTGAATTCACAGTAGCATTTGTGTTATTTCTCTATTCTCTGTGAGGCAGGTTTTTTTTTTTTAAAAAGCTTCCGGCTGCTTAAATTATTACATAATACACATATAATGGCGACATCTGTAGTGGCCCTGTGGAGTTTTAACCTACTGCATCCTGTTTTCTTTGTAGGCATTTGACAGCTTTGCATTACTCGCCTTCATTTCTTATTGTTGTTGCTAATAAGCTTCAAACATGTAAATAAATAGGAATGTATAGAAACATATATGGACAATCATATTGGAGCACCATCAGATCTATAAGGGTGTTTAATAATTATTTTATTATATAATCACAAGATTTTGTCATACTTATGAAAAGGCTCTTAACTAGATTCTGGAGTTTGGCTTTGGGGATTTGTTTATTCAGCCACAGTAGTATGAATTAGATCAAGCACTAGGTTTGGTGAGAAGGTCTGGGTGCGGTTGTTGTTTCAGCTCATCCCAAAGGTGGTCAGTGGGATTGAGGTCAAGACTCTGTGCAGAACATTTAAAATAGCGTATTAGAACACAGCCTGAAATCCCTGCAACTTAGCAGCTCCTGAAATATTTTTTTGCATCGGTACGTAAGAATGTGAAGCATAAAAATACTGTCGCAGTCAATTACATATATTTGTACTGACTGTTATGGGTTTAATAAATTTAATTTACCCTCTCTGGTCTAACCTGGTGAGGTAAAAAGATGGCTTGATTGAAATAAAAAAACGCTATTATGAAAACACAATATTTCAATACAAACGGACTTTTATAATTATTCTCCTAACGGTGTTAGTGAAAGAGGATTGTATTAGCCGCCTATACAGACTTTTGTAACCAAGCTATTTTACCTGTCTGGAACTAAGGAACCTATTGACACCGGGTCACTTTTTGATCATATACTGTAGCTATCTGATTTGTTCAAACGGTTCAATTTACACCTGGTCACGTACATGAGTCTCTGCAAAGCGGATATGAATCTGTTTTTTATTCCAGCATGAATTGCAAATACATATTTCTGCTGAACTGAAATGGCACCCATCGTTATTTTGGGTTTACGAAATGTAGTTGAAAGGAAAACGAGAAAACTTGCAAGCATGCTTACACACCAAAAGGCAGTGATATTTTATGTGCATTATTTTCACTGACGGCAGTATAAAACTTCAAAACCCAGTGAGCTCGGAGTCAGCACTATTGGAAAAAATTATTTTTTTTCACAGAACAACATTGCTTATCTTGTTTCCATGTGGGAGGAGACAAGCGCTGACGTATGTGGTTTAAACAGACGGATGCATTTAGACTTGTCAAGTGTGTCCCAGACTACTTCCCAAAGTGGTTTAAGCGATCAGATTTATGTACGACTCAAACATGTTTTAGAGGGCATTTACACCTGGTCTTTTCACATCTAAATAGCTGCCAGATTAGAAAAAATACTTAAATACTTAAAGGTGTAAACAGGCCCTTAAGGTTAGTTTTAAATGACAGCCCTGTCCTATCTTATAATAAAGATACCTTAACAATTATACAGTAAAAATACAACAGGTATAATTTATGAATGTGTTCAAAATATTATCTGAATTCCAACCTCTGACCCAGTGTTCTGTGTTTGAATATAAAATTGGCATCATGTAAATTGGGTGCCTTTACATTGAATTTCAGATCACTGAGCCCAATGTCTGTCTGTAACTAAACTTCCAGTGCTCTGTCACAACCCAGAGGAGTGTGTATGGCTCAGTGAATTCCTGTGCTGTTACAGGGCATTACACAGAGAGTTCCCGAATAGAGATGTAGCACTTTATAAAGCACACTTGAAGCTTAAAGGTGGAAATTAAAGCAAGACTCAGCAAGCCAATTTTAGCCCAATTATGGATACAGCCTGGGGAAACGCTGCTCTGTTCTTGTATTATAAAATCCCTTTCTGTAACAATACATAGGCTTACTGGCTATTTGATCCCATGCTGATTTTGTAGGTGTGCCCACTGACAAAAAAAAAAATCTGTCTATAATTTCAATGGTAGGTTTATTTTAACAGTGAGAGAAAGAATAACATCCAGAAAAACACATTTCAAAAAAGTTAGAAATTGTTTTGCATTTAAAACAAGTATTTAAAAACCTTGTTGGCAATCACAGACATTTTTTTTTAGTTGGCCAATAGGTTATTATAAACTGATCATTTCTTCAGTCGACGAACATACAATTAGCGAGGGATCAAATAATATTTACCTTGCTGTATATGAACATAGCAGCACGGTGGCTTGGTGGTTAGCACTGTTGCCTCACAGCAAGAAGGCTCAGGTTGGATTACCGGGCAGGGACCTTTCTGTGTAGAGTTTGCATATTCTCCCCATGCTTGCATGGGTTTACTCCGAGTCCCCGGTTTCCTCCCAAAAACATGTATGTTAGGTTCAATGGTGATTCTAAATAGCCCATAGGAGTGAGTGTGAGCGAGTGTGTGTGTGTGTGGCCCTATGATGGACTGGCTACCTGTCCAGGGTGTCCCCCTCCTGCCTTCCCCCTTTTAGAGACGGCTGGGAGAGACTTCAGCGGATCCCCATGACCCAGAATTAGGTAATAAGTGGGTATAGAAAATGAATTAATGAATTAATGTATATGGACATCCCTAGCCAAATACTAGGACAGTGATATTCTTTGACGTTAAGGTATGTGGTACTGTGGCATGCCTGTCATTAACATCATGTGAAATGTTTATATATTTTCTATCAATAAATGATCATCATGCCACGGTACTGCCCAGCCAACTAACCAAAAATATTTAGATAAGTGATTAGTCAAAGAATAGAGGTCTATTTTAATTGCAGCATGGCACTAATTAAAGCACAGACAGCTCTTTGCTGTTTCCGTTTTTGAAAATATTTTCTCTCTGTAATTATTCACATATTAAGCACATTAAAAGAAATGTTTAATGACACTGACATAATTACCAACTCTCTTTAAACAAAAGTCCGTTTTCTTTGCTTAAAGGTTCCTTTTTGATAACTCAGACTTACTCAGTCACACATTTCTCCTAAAATAGAGCCAGAGGGAAAAAAGTCATGACATGGCACGGATCAAACATTCAATATCCTGATTACAGAGCAAAAAATGTTACTACTCTATCACCTGAAACCTTATTTGTGTCACCAGGATCTCTCACCACCCAGCATCAGCGCACACCTTCCCCTAGGTACTAATTGGACACACCTGTTTGCAATCACACACTTACTTTACCTAAGCACAATCCTCACACACACACACACACGCTGTCTGGTCTCTGACTACAAAACAGACTCTTTCTAGAGCTCTAGATTCCTGAGAACATTCAGCAACAAACTTCTCGTAATTCCAGCATGCCTACTACTTTCCATTCAGCTCCATTATCAGCCATCATTTATCAAGACAGAATTCCTCTATTATTCTTTAATATCTCTTTAATTACCTTTGCTATCTGCTATTGCTATCCAATGTGTCATGTTGCTTGCTGTGCTGTAAATAAACTGCGTTTACTTAACCACCATCATCTTAGTCATTCTGTTAAAAGTTGATAATAAACCATTTTTTGGTAGATTGTCTAATTAAGTTTACTGGTTGATTTAGCAAAGCAGGTGTTGACTAAAGCGCAGAACAATATTTGAGTTTAAAAGTGAATTGAAATCTGTTTTCTTAATGGAATTTATATTGCTACATGTAAAGCCATACAGCTAACAAAACTACTTTTACAATTTTGATGGAGATGGATTCCAAGTCTGTCTCTGCATCACTAGGCATAAGGTGGGACTTTGTACATTGCTCTGGACAAGAGTGTCTGCTAAATGATGTAAATATAAATGAATACACCTGTCACCGGGCACCATGTATACAAACACATACACACATTTCTTTGCAGCTGGGGCAGTTTTATCATAGACCAGGGGTGTCCAAACTTGGTCCTGGAGGGTCGGTGTCCTGCAGAGTTTAGCCTTAACTTGCCTCAACACACCTACCTGTAAGTTTCAAGTATACCTAGCAAGATCTTAATCAGTTGGTTCAGGTGTGTTTGTTTAGGGTTGGCGCTAATCTCTGCAGGACACCTGCCCTCCAGACCAGTGTTTGGACATCCCTGCCATAGACAAACTATATTTAGGAGTCTTTTGGGAAGTTTGAAAATGGTGAATCTACAGACATTTTGTAGAAACAGGGTAACGTGAAAATCCACACAGACAGTGATCAGAGCTCTGGATTGATCTGAGAACATTTGAGCTGTGAGACATAATTGTCACCTGATAATTTTATCTGTCTATGTAAAGTGTGCACTACGATAAAAGGTACTGCCCAGAAATTACAGTACGCTTCCCCAATCAGACCATTATTATTAATTTTTAAATTATTTTTATTTGTAGTGCGCTTTTAACAACAGGCACTGTCTCATTACAGGTTTTTATTAAAATAATATATAAATTCAAAATTATAAGAAGACTTTAAAAAGAAAAATTGACAGGAAACAGACTCCTTAGGTACATCTAGTCTTATCTGGGGAAACCAGAGAGTGTTATTTATAAATAATATCCTTTCTAGAACTGTATATTTTCAAGTGTGTTATTTTATTATGGAATCCGGCATATGGCCCTCATATGTGAGCCAGTGGGTTAAAAAAAAAGAATAAGATCAAGAATATTTTCTATCCCCAGGGGAATGTAAATGCTCAGCCTTGTTTTATTTTCTCCCACCCGCTATCTTCTGAGCTAGTTTTTTGTTTCATTCCTTCACAAGAGAAGTGACATACTTGACCTACTCAACTATTATAGAATATTGTAAAATTAACATTTTCTCACAGAAAAGCAGTTTTGGGAAGTCAGCATTTTAAAAGGTTTTAGTAAAAGGAAAGGCAATGAGTGTACTAATGGTCTCCTTGAGTCAGCACTGAAATTATACTTGCTAGCAGACAGCACACCTTCAGTGAGACAGATGGTCTGCTGAGGTTAATCATCTGTCATTTAACGCTCCTTATTGTATGATACTTTGTGCCGGCTCAGTTATTGAGACTTTAGAAAGCAGTGCCGTGTTTACTATGCGTCAGCAGTGTGATCCAAACACACAGGAAATGCAGCTCTACCTCAGAGGCTAATAAAACTTCAAAGAAGGAAGATTTTAAAGAGATGGAAACAATCAGCATCTTACTGATGTCTTATACATATTCGCTGAAACTGGTGGAAAGTTGCTAAACCACCACAAACCCTGAGACTTCAATTCAGTGTGTATGAAGTCTGTGGATTGTCTTGTCACATACGTCACCCATGTCTTGTCATTGATTGATTTCCCCATTGTGTCGCTTGTTTAGTTGATTCTTTCTTTTTTTAGGTTGTGTATTTATGTCCTTGTGCTTCAGTCTGTCTTTGCCTTGCGTTGTTAATGTTGCGATCATTGTTTATGGTTTCAGGTTGTTATGCCATGCTAGTTTCCTTTTTTGTTCGTTGTTCTTGCTCTAGCTTAGTTCTTAATTTGTAGTCAGAGTCTTTTGTTTAGTTGTTTTGTATTTTGCACTTTTGTAAATAAACTGCACTTGCATCCGAATTAAACTTCCAACCCTGACAGCTACATTGTAGCCAATAATAACAGTTCATTTATTATAAATATGATCATTCATATTATGAAGAATATTATTAGCATTTAATTTTGGAGGTCCAATCTCCTTGGTCCTACGCACAAAATACTGCAGCACCATTTACATATACAAGTCACATTTACACCCACACCTAAACACTAAGATATTCGTCAATTGTATTATGAGGAGTCTCTAGAGCTTTTGTTGTGTGAGAGCTCCAGATGGGCTGCTGCACTTCTTCCCAACATGTGCCACACGCTCCATCACTTTCATAGGTGGTGCAGTAAAAGGCAACAAGAAGAAGCCCCTGCTGAGCTTTCGGATAGAAAGTGCACTTAAACACTTTCTCATCAAGGCACTAACGACTAAACAGGCTCAAGAGGACTGCATCCCCAGTACCTCAGGTTTTAAGAAGGAATGAGCAAAAAAGTTCAGTTAAGCCTTAATTGCAGTTTTTGTGACTGAAACTCTTTTGTTTTGCACACTTAGGGGGTAATGTTTAATTACTGCAAATTCTATACACACCATACCTATAAACTCAAAATGACTTCCAGTTTATTTATATAAAAAATGGTGTATGGTAGGAGTGCAAGTTTATTTATATAGCACATTTCATACACAATAGTAATTTCAAGTTCTTTACATAAGAAACACTGAAAAATTAAAATAAAAACCAAGACTGAAAATAAATAAATAAATGAAGTTTACAACACAACGAAATTCAATCACAAAACAATGGAATTGCTTCCGACCAATAGGGGACAGTGATGGCACTGAAAAAAACTGAGGGAAAATCTCTATGCAAATTATGGGATCTTAATATGTGTAGCTAATTTTTTAAAATAAACATTAACACAAATAAACATACATCATGATATTTACTTTTTTTTAAAATATACTTTAATACTTAATTAATATTAATACTTATTATTAATACTTAATTTTTGTGTTCTGTTTGATTTTAAAATTGTGGCTTGTTTTTTCTTATCTTTGGGCTTGATTCCACTGTACAACAATGTTTAACGATGTTTCCTTTTTTTTGTTTAACCTTGCCCAGGTTATTTTTATTTTTTTAAAAACATTTCAGGGAAGTCAAGCTATTCAAATTTATGGATAAAAACTGTCAGTCCATCCAAACATGTCAGAAACTTTTTGCCAGCCTAGTGTAAGTTTCTCAAACTGTGATTGTCAGGCAAGTTAATCAACCTGATAGTTGGACCGAACTGCCGTGTAGTTATGTGACTTAAAAAAGGACATGCTTTTAATCACTTCATCAGTTTCCAATCAGTTAACATCTTTCAAAATATAAAATATCTTTTAAAATCTTCATTCAGTGGCATTTTTATTTCCCTTTACTGAACCATGTAAAATCTATTATGTCACTTCTGGTTGAGATCTATGCCTAAAAAACATTTCAGTTATAGGAAAGCCTGTGGATTTTAGAACCATATCTAAAAATGTCAAAACATCACCATGTAATGAGTTTTCCCAGGCTGCTTCACACACACTCGCTTGCCAGTCAATAAAGCTGCCTTGCGAGAACTGAACCATACAAAATGCAGAATTTCACATAAACGTATGTCAAGCCGGCAGCATGGTGGCTTATTGGTTAGCACTAGTGGTTCGATTCCCGGGCAGAGGCCTTTCTGTGTGGAGTTCGCATGCCCTGCCAGTGCTTGCGTAGGTTTATTCCAGGTACTCTGCTGTCCTCCTATAGTCCTAAAACATGTATGCTAGGTTGATTAGTGTTTGTAAAAATTGCCCATAGGAGTAAGTGTGAGTGTGTGTGTGTGTGTGTGTGTGGCCCTGTGATGGACTAGCGACCTGTCCAGGGTGTACCCCTCTTGCCTTTCACCCTTTCTGAGAGACGGACAGGCAGATCGCTGTATCCCCGAATTAGAAAATAAGCGGGTATAGAAGATAAATAAATGTTCTATCTGTTTCAGACAGCACAGAGTACAGCAGCGATGCCAAAACTGTACACAGTACAGCAGCGATGCCAAAACTGGGATGGAAAGATCACTTCTGCAGATAACGCCTTTCAGATAAATGCGCTGCAATGTCTCAACTCATCTGACAAAAAAGTATTTACCTAAACCTCAACCACTGCATCACTACCATAACCTATAAACTTTTTTATTTAAGACATCTGGGCCGCTTCTTCATTTTAAACCAAAAATGACCCACAGAGACCAGATTTATTCTCCGTCTCATAAAACAAGATTAAATATCTAGTGACTTGATGGATCTTATTCCAGTAAAAGATTACAACTGACAGGGCTGTTGTGTTGTTTTGCATTGTATTAAGCATAAGCAGATACATGTCTGGTAAGCGTCTGTGAAAATAGCATTAATTAATCTCATTATGTTGTTGTTAAAAAAGAAAAGTTCTGACATGACATGAGAAACTCAGTGGGGAGGGAGTCAGCAGGAAGTATTGATTTCCGATGCCTACAGTACTTGTGTGTTAGGTGAGTTGGATGTTTTCTTACAGCATTGTCACTGTGGACTGTGTGTCAGTCGGATAAATTAGAATAAGTAAAGACCTGTTTTCTGTATTTTTTAAATAAGGCTGAAAGAAGGCAAATTTCATTTTACGAATATTAGAATCCATGGATCTGTTCCTGAAGGCCTACCTACAGAGACACTTAGGAAGTACACCTCTAATTTTCACTGAGGGAACGTGTGCCTGTGAATTAGCTTTTGCCCAAAAGGGAATATGTTATTCTCACTCTACCAGGTGTTGGGTAACCCCTAAAGTATATACTGTACTGTATATCACCTGGGATTTCTGTATCTGAATAATAACAGGCACGTACAAAATTCTGAATAAATTAGTTTATGGATCTTTAGTTAACCCGCTGTAGAAAATGTGTTCTCTGAACAATCATTCATTTCTTTATTGTATTGTACTCCGAGCAAGCATAACATTAAAACCGCTAACAGGCAATTTGATTCACACTGATTATCTCTTTAAGTAGTATCTGTCTATTGGGTGGGATATATATTTATATAGAAGGCAACAAGTAAACATTACTGTGATATCCACGGAGACTCCACCATATTGGCGCTAGTATTATTAAGCAGGTGGTTTAAATGTAATGTTCGATTAGTTATACCAGGTTGGACAAAATTGACAGCATGTGCAGTGGCGTAATTGTGATTGTAGTGTTATAAAACCTATTAAAGCTTTATGAATTTTTTATGTAATTATTAAGGCATAATTACAGATTATGTGATAGGGGAATTATTCATACTCACTACAGAATAATGCTCAGTGTATTTTCATGCAATCTTGTATAATAGCAATACAAATATTTTTATATATATATATATATATATATATATATATATATATATATATATAAAAGAAATTGGTCCAGAAACATGGTGCTCACTTCAGAGAAAGTGTGTAAAAAAAAAGAGAGATAAAATAGACTCTAATACTAAACTGCATGATAGATGGCACAAGTTTGTGTTGTTAACTGTGTTGTTGAGCTTTAAAACTCATAGCAAGAAGGTTGTGACTAGCAAAAGCTAACAGGGTTTTTTTTTCTGTTTTGTCCAACATTCATTCATTCATTTTTTATACCCGCTTATTCCCTAACTCGGGGTCACGGGGATCTGCTAGAGCCACATCCCAGCCGCCTCTGCAAGGGCAAAGGGCAGGAGGGGTACACCCTGGACAGGTCGCCAGTCCATCGCAGGGCCACACATACACACACTCACTCACTCCTATGGGCAATTTAGAATCACCAATCAACCTAACATACATGTTTTTGGACTGTGGGAGGAAACCCGGAGTAAACCCACGCAAGCACGGGGAGACCATGCAAACAGAAAGACCAGGAATCGAACCCTTGCTGTGAGGCAACAGTGCTCTAAGCCACAGTGCTGCCCTTTTGTCCTACAAATATAGGTATTTTAAAACCTTTCTTTGTTAAACTTTTCACATTTGCAGCATTTGGCAGACACTCTTATCCAGAGCAACTTACATTTATCTCATTGATGCAAGTGAGCAATCAAACCTGGGAATCGAACCTACAATCTTCAGATTGGTAAACCAACACCTTATCCATGAGCCACCACTTCCCCTTTTTTAATTTAGTGAATACTATACAGGTTTTCTCAAACTTTTTAAAAAGAAAAGATAATACAAAAGGATGTATTAAATGGCAAAATACACAGAGAACACAGTCTGGATTTTAAAAACAAACTACTAAAATCTAACTAGCTAGAGCTGCAGGTCTATAGGTAAACCTCATAAAAAATCCTCTACGATCAGCCTGTGGCCTGGTACTTGCAGTGTGATGTCAGCTCTCTGAGCTCTTAACCCCATTTCTCTCAACTAGAGTTAGTATATTACATAACCAATCACAACATCTACTTCATTCTGCAGGGTGTCTGTGCTGTTTATAAGTCTAAAGAATAAATCCAGTGTCACAACGGGACGTTAGCGCTTGCTGGGCACTACTGCTTAGGAAGACCCAGTGAGAGGTACCAGGCTGGTGGTAGCTGGGAAAGAAGTTGATTTTGAAAGGTCGATACAGTTTTAGATACTGTGCACAGTTTGTGTTTATCCTCATAAGAGATAAGCAAGCAATTGTGAGTTGTAAACGCCCGCTTTAGTATTTAGACGTATTACTAATTGTGCGGTTTGGGACACAGCCTTAAATTTAAACTAAATGAGCAAACGCACAGCCTTGAGATTAAAGCAGCATAAGGAAGAGCACACCGCAACCCACATTACAGAAGGCTCTTACTCACATTTGTTTTTATTTTTATTTTTTTAGCTTTTTGGGTTTTTTTTATGAGCATTTCGGAAAAACAAATCCCAGCATTATGCCTGTGCTTATCCATGTAATACCTGACAATATTGGGTCTGTTCAGAGATTAAGCGATTTGTTTGGATTGATTTAATATGAGCTTTAACATCATTCATATTCAAAAGAAAAAAAAAATTATTAATCCGCTTGCTTTCTAAAGGGATCAATAAATGCTGTGACTTCAGTTAAACACAAATGAACACTGTAAAGGTAATTAAACACTGTGGGTGTTAATTCAACACTGGGGATTCGACCGGGACCAGTCATTACAACATTTTAACAGAAAACACAACAATGATAAACAATCCTTAGCATCATAAGCCACATATTAAACTACAATACAGCCTGAAAAATTGAATTTAGATATTCATTTATGATAGAAATGTGTAAAATTCCTACGTTCCTATTGTCTACAGCCCAGAAGCTAATGTTTATGTAACCCAGAATATACAGAATGTAGGTGTTATTTTAATCAGAGTAAATCCAACACCACACATATTATACTGTATAGAGTATGTTGTCGAAGCAAGTTGCGGACTGTCCCATGTCTGTCAACACGCTAACGTCTGTACAAGTAACAATGTTCAGCCTGCTTTTGCTGCCCAGCCGATAAAATAAAAGTTTGTAAGTCGGTTACATAGATTACACTTAATAAGTTGTCCAATCACTGATTATAGACTGTGGGAAAAGGTTCCAGCAGAATTGTGTTCAGGGATCCCTACCAGCCGAGCTCAGCTCAAATAAAACAAGACAGGTCATTACCTAATTAGGAACATCATGTGGTAACATAGTGCTGGAAAATTACCAAAATGATGCCAGACACTGGATATTTGTCTTATGTTTATCCATTTCTGTCCAAACAAGAAGGTTTTTTTTTTAATTAATATTTTATATTTAAACAAAAGTTTAAAGTGCAACTTTTATAACCTGGTAATGTAAGCTCAATGTGATGCTTGGGTAAATGTAACAATAAAAAAAAAGTGTCATTAATACAAAAAAGCTGATAAAAGATGTCCTCTTTATGGTATTACCCAGTCATAATAAATTTGGTAGGTTTATTTCTAAAATACATTAGACTAATGCCGGTGTTTAAACATATAAGCATGTCCAGATTCACATATAAGTGATGCAACTTTTTTTCCTCAGTCATTTACGCAAGAAGAAAAATAAAACATAATAATAAAATCATGCAAAGTCATATATAAACCGCCTGACAGCTCCAAAGTGCTGGATGGTTTTTGTTTTTTTGAGTGGTAAAGATCAGCCGCTTACCTGCAGGTGCCCCTGGTACATATTGCGCTGATGAGTTATCAATTCGAGCTTCTCCCGACTATCAGTGCAAGTCAATTAAAGGGAAACGACAACATGAGTCGCCTGGGAACAAGTCAAGTGTTGAGAAACTAATGCTCTCTAAAGAATGACTAAAACACATGAAGAGTAGTACAGGAGGTGAGAAGATGTTCCTATGATGTTTCTCGTAAGCTGCACTTCGCAGTAAATGCGCTCTTTCCTCTCTTCTCCAACTGGATCTGGAGATCAGCCGTCCCGATGCGCGTGTGTTTGTCGGAAAAGCATTGTTTCCTTCCTTCTCCTACCGCTGCACTTCTATAGTAGTTGACGTTAACGAGAGCTTTATTCGGTCTCCTTGCTCATCCTCCTTACCCACACTTGCCCTGCCCATCGTGTTTAGGCGGAGCTCCTGCACTTCTATGCAAAACCTTCACTGCGCTTAGTTTATCATCCTGACACCTGGTTGCCAGATACGAGTATAACCGGTAATTGACCAAGGGTTGTTTCGCTTTAATGTGACTTCATTCATTCATTTGTTTATTCGTTCGTTTGTTCGTTCGTTTATTCGTTCATTTATTCATTCATTCATTAGTGCTGTGATATATAAAAAGTCATACTTTACTTCTTTAGCACCATTTTCAACCATCATTTATCCTTAGTCCTAAACTTTAGCCTCAAAACTCTATTATTACACTAGCACCTTCTAATTAAAAAATAATCTATACATATTTTACACATAGGTATGTGGGTATTCTTTCAATCTGGCAACTTTCTAGTCTCGGGCATTAGGACTCACCTTACTGAATCGGTTCATTCACTCTACGACTCGTTTAAATGATTCGAACTTTAGCAGTTGCTTTTTTTCACCATGATCAATAAAATATAATTGATTTTCGACATCCACTCTAAGCCAAATTCACAATTTAATCATTCTGTATACAGCTACAGAAAAACACATCTTTAAAGATTGAGATAATGAATAATTATTTAGGTTATACGATCATATATACCAGCCTAATTGTAACTGTACCTGATCATCATATAGAGTGGTAATTATAAGAATTGTAACTAATACAAACCAAAACTATTCTTAGATAAAAAAATTTTTTAGGATAGTAAAAAGTAGTCGTTCATGTTCACCACATATAGTTATTGTTGGTACATTTTAAATTAATTCCATAAATATTTGTTGAAATTCTGAAGTTTTTACCAAAGTTTACCAAGTTTTTACCAAAAATCTTCAACTGATCAATTTGTACAACTTTTCAACTGTACTTCGAACCTAAAATTAAAAGCTTTAGCCTAAAAATAATATGCATAAATCTGTTTTAATTCTGTTCTCTGAAACACTTTTTGATGTACAGCAGAGGCACCCGCTTGTACTTGAGGTTTATTACATAACAAATCTGTCAATTAACTTTAAAACAGCTGCAAGTGAGTGAATCGTATTATTCTATTTATAGAGCGCGCCTAAAACAACGTCATTTTTAATGTGTTCTACACAGTTAAAAGCATCAAAAATACAACATAAAGAAAAACCAATGAGGCAAACTGATAGGAGAAAAATATTTCTAACAGAATCATACATATTAAAATGCTAATTAATAATTATTTCTTTTCCTCTTGATTTAAAGACAAGGAATGAGGGAAGCACAATTAATACAATCCAATAAAAGGGTTTTCCACAAAAAACCCCCAAGTTAATATTAAAGCACAGTTATCTTAGAGCTAGGGAAGAGCTGTTACTGTCACATGACAGCTGGAATATACGCCGTAATATTGTTGATATTTAGTCTCAGTATTTGGGTTGCTGTTTGGGGAGTATTAAAACATCTTACTCTAACCACTAGCTACTTAAAGACTCTGTTTTATTACACATAATTTCAGGTTAATCTTGTAAAAAATCCTCTTTGTTACTGTAAGGATCATTTCATTACTTTAATAGTAAAAGTAGTAAAATTATCAATATTATTGATTGTCATTTTAGCCATATATAGCAAATGCAGTACACAGTGAAATTAAACATTTTTTCTGGGACCAAAGTGCTACACAAAACAACATTGAATTTCACAAAACAACAAAGTGCCACCTAACAGAAGAACAACACAGAGCTAAAGACTAGAGAATAAGTGTCTTAGCAACATAAAGTGCGTGTGTGCAACCTGGCGCAAACAGTGCAGGACAGACAGTGCAAAACAACCAGGCCTGGTTCTTGCCAACCACAAAACCATATCCTGGGTGGGCAATTTTTGGTTGCGAAGAAAAAATCTCTGTAAAATTCTGCTAATTAAATGATGAAATAGCAAAAATATTGTTGTACTAATTTTAGCTTGGGCTTGATTAAGAAGACATTATATTAAGTCAATAAAAGCACAAATGTGTTTTTAAAACATTAAACAAAGGGTTATTTTAAACATTCAGAATGTCTAATGACTGGGCTAATAAGCACAAATTCAGGCAATATTATAATGCTTTTAAAGTTATAGTGAATTTTGGGCAAAATAAAAATTAGATATTTAAATAATATTTTAAAGAAAGAAATGAAGTAAACTTTTAAAAAATCTGTGGTACTAGTTGATGTGTAGAGACAAGCCGCCTCGCCTCGCAATTGAAGACCACGCCATTACTTAGAGCCAAGGGATGGGATCAGCCGATCCCTGCCTATGCCTAGAGCCGGCCATTATAACAACACAAACACCACTCCAGACAGTGCAAAATAGACAATACAAAAACAAACAATAAATAGCGCCGACCAGATTATAAGTGATGATGTGCGGATAAAGAAAAAAAAATGTATTGGTTATAATATTTGTTACGTTACCCCACAGACGTCAGAGCAATCATGTTAACCTAGTTGTAGGCTTTATGACTAAAATGATTCTAAAAAAATACAATAGAGGTCTAATCAGAAACATAAACAAAATCAAACATTCAATGTTGTATTTAAAGCACCTTTGTTAAGGTCTGATGGAGACATTTTATATCTTTATACTTAGGTTTCATAGTGCCAGCTAGTGTAAATATCCAAAAAGTACTTATGCTGAATAGAAATTTGGCACTATATGAAAGTGCTTTCCTACTATACATAAATAAATTAAAATAAATAAATGTATTAATGCAAAAGGATAAAATATAATTTTGATTATGAGTACTTGAGAAATGTTAAACTCACAGACGACAGAGACAAAACAAATTAGATCAATAGCTAAATATGACACCACACATTAAAGGTTAAGTGCAGGTCTGTTGTATCCCATGCTAATTTTTGTCCCCAGGTCAAATTAAAAGAAATGTATTTCAGAGGATGCTTTATACAGTATAATATTTTATCTAAAGATAATTGGTGTAAATGGTTATTTGCCTTGTCTTGAAAAGTATTTTATTGTTTTGATTAATTAAGAAATATATAATTTGTAAGTCAGCCATTTAGGTTATTCATTGTAGAACCTAAAATTGAAGGGTGCATAATGGCAATCAATAGTAGATGGTTTGTATGTTAAAAGCTTCCATTTAAAAGTATCTTGCCTAATTATATTAGATTAGTCCTGGCAACCCAGTTAGATATGTGACATCATTACAGAAAAGAGTCCAATGATTAAGTGACTGAAATATTTATAAATGATCTTAAGAATAGAACATTTCCTTCCTTACGAAGATCCATCATAAATGTATAAAATCTCAGTCTGCTTTGAGTTTGATTAAAGACCTTTATTAAAATTGTATAAAGGCTATTTCGAGTGGAACATTATATGATTTAACATCCTCATAAATCTATATTGTAATGTATAATAATTACTGTATGCTGCTTTAGTGCAACCTTTAGAGTCACATATATCTTTCAGTTTTTAATACATACTGTATACCTGGCACAGTATATTAGGCTACTCCCAGTCATAAAAAGTGAGAGTCCTGGTCACATTGTGTCTCAGAGGTGTTATTGTGTTCTGTCAACACAATCCAATCATTATGTAGCACATCCTAGTGTAAGGCTCAGCCATTAAATACTGCTTGTGTTTGTGTGTGCTGTTGGCTGGCTATTAGAGATGCGATTGACAGATCCCTAGAGTACAACAGTGTGACGTTCAGCCTGGAGTGGAGCGTTTCCAAGGTAGGGTGGGAAAAGTGACACCAAAGCATGATAAACAAATTATGGGAAGTGTGCCTGTCATCACTTCTGACATCACAGCAAATTATGTTTGCACAGGCTGCTTGTACAAAACAAAAGAGATCAATGAACGTAATCCTAGCACATATTATACTATTCCCAAAGTCACGTTTTAATATGGGAGTTTTGTGTATGGCAAATATTTATAGTATAAAAATTGGTTCGGTTAAATTGTGAAAAAATTGATTTAAACTTGTATGCCAGAATGTTCATTCATTCAATTATTCATCTTTTTTACATGCTTATTCCCTAATTCGGGGTCACAGGGATCTGCTGGAGCCTATCCCAGCCGTCTCTGTAAGGGCGAAAGGCAGGAGGGGTACAACCTGGACAGGTCACTAGTCTATCACAGGGCCACACACACTCACACTCACTCCTATGGGCAATTTAGAATAACCAGTCAACCTAACATACATGACTGTGGGAGGAAACCGGAGTACCTGGAGTAAACCCACGCAAGCACAGGGAGAACATGCAAACTCCACACAAAAAGACCCCTAAGGAATCTTCAGAATCTTCGAACCCGGGCCTTCTTGCTGTGAGGCAACAGTGTTAACCACTAAGCCCCGGAATGTTCAAATTAATTAAAATTAAAAACACATTAAAGCAAACATACAACTTGATATATGCATCAGTGTGCAATGAAGTATGTGGCATAGTATAGTTGTTCAAGATTTTCATGTCTGTATGTGGTATAAGTTGACATGATACATAAAGTGAGTTCAGTGACCTTCAAATTAAAACACGGTTCACAAGAAACTGTCAAAACATCTATAGTATTATTGAAAGTTTTCTATAAGAGTACCTCTCTTTTGTTAAAGGATATGAAAGTCACTGAATGTACTGAATAAGTTACGAGTGTAAATAAATAGAAAAGTCATATCATAAAAAGGCTACTCAAAAATGGCATATATAGATTGTGGTAGGAAACTCCACACAGAAATGCCCCTGCCCAGGAATCAATCCCAGACCTTCATGTGGAAGGCAACAGTGCTCACCACTAAGCCATGGTGCTGCCATGTTTTTGATATTATTTTTGATATTCAGGCCCTGACTGAAAAGCCACAGTGCAAGCAAGAAATAGGTCTTTAAGAGGAAAATATTTAAAAATATTTTAATCTGTTATAAATACCATTTATCAATTGTCGTCATTTGTTCCCTGGCTAATTATTTTTTAAGCTTCAGTGTCTGTTTTGGCAATAGAGTTAATGTAAGCCTGATTATACTAAACCTGCAATTCGAGATGTTATTGATTTCCCAGATGAGCATGAAAAGCATGAGTCCATTTATCCTTACTTAAAATTTATGAGACAAGTTTATAACTGTAACAAATGATGCCTGTGTCTGTGAACAAAGTTTACATTTACTACTAATTTCCTTGAATTATTAAAGTAATTAAATTAAATGTGCATCATTTCTCGGACATATTAGCTAGTACATTAAAAATCTAAAATCTTGTTATTACATTGTGGCGTCTCTATTTTCTTATTAATAATTTGTATAAAAGCTAAAGCCCTCATTACTTGTAGTGCATTTTCTTCTCTGGTAAAATGCTAGCACCCTGACTGTGGTGAAATGTACACCAGAACACCATGATCTCATGTAGTCAATGTCAAACAGTTCATCTTACAGTTACCTGAAGCAATGAGCCTGTGGTTATTAACACCAGTGCTAGCAGATCAAAAAGATAAGCAGCTAATGGCTAATAAGATGAAAATAAATGGGGGTAGATTAAAAAAAAGACAATTGTGTCAAACAGAAATGTTCCATGTGTACTGCACATCTCATGTCCCCATTGGGGACAAGGCTATGTGAGGAACCTCTTGTACCTTGTCACCAGGGATCCAATCACAGTGGAGGTCATCACTCAGAAACACTCACCTCCCTAACAGCACACTGACAGAGCAGTAATTAGCCATGCTTCCTTACAGTGTTATCTCACACCTTAACACACATATTCAAACACACTGAGCAGAAATTGGATAAGTGAAATAAATGCTTTAAAGTACAAAAAAGAGTAAAAAAGGTTACTAATAAATAAGTTAATCAAACCATTATTTAAGTATTAAACATTTCAGCGCTTATTAATGTAAATAATGCAAATAATACACACACACACACACACACACACACACACACACACACACACACACATATATATATGTGTGTGTGTATGTATTATTTGCATTATTTACATTAATAAGCGCTGAAATGTTTTGATCTTTCATACAAACATTTTATAAACAGAACAAAAGTTAGATTTTGTAACTATATCATATTATTTTAATGACCCGCTTACAACATCTTTTAAAACTGACCCATAGCCCTTTTTTGCATTTACACTGCGAAATAGTCCAAGGTAGATGTACTGGTGCAGTGGTTAAGGTGTTGGACTGATACCAGAAAGACCGGGGTTCGATTCCTAGCCCCATCAAGCCACCAATGTGGGCCCCTGAGCATGGCCCTTAACCCCCCCATTGCTCAGCTGTATAGAAAGAGATAAATGTAAGTTGCTCTGGAGAAGGGTGACTGCCAAGTGCTGTACATGTACTGACCGGTGAAGGAAGTAAAAATGGCATGTAAATCTATTGACACAATAAAAGACTAAATGCATAATTTTTTTTACAGACAAAACAGACTTTAAGTAATCGAAATTAACGGTTGCGCTAAGCTAGATTTATCATTGTTGGGGTCCAGCTGAGTAGACGTCATGTGCCACCGTCGCTTATTCAATGATGTTCAACTCATATTAATCGGTGTTAATTAGATGTGTCTGTTTACATGGCACACGCTAATGTACTTATCTGATTCAGATCCGATCATTTTTACATATGAAGGTCTGAAATCATTGGTTATATCGCATCTGTGCCACATTAGAGGAAAAATCGGAAATGAGTCACTTGATACATTTAATGTAAATGCATTTAAAATGTGTATTGTGAAGCATGTTTGTGTAACTCGACAATTGGTCATTTAATTGTTTCTGTGCCATAATCAGTGTCAGACATCTCGCTAACAATATTTCTTGTCTATTTATATAGTAGACAACCTTTCCTATAGCAACTTACAATTATCTCATGTATTCAACCGAGCAGTTGAGGGTTAAGGGCCTTGCTTAAGGGCTCAGCAGTGGTAGCTTGGCAGGGCTGGGAATTAAAACTCACAGTTTTCTCTTAAATAATCCAGCAGTTTAACCATCGAACATCTACTCACCTTGTGTCTGTAGAATAAAAATGCATAAAAATAAGGGGCAGCCTAATGGGAGATTTATAACAGCAAAATCTTGCAGACTGTTATGATCCATTTTGACCATAAATGCCCTAAATAAAAAGCAAAAAACAAAGAAAACAATTGACTTATGGAAGTCTGCAAATGAGTTAATGTGAGTAAGTTAATGAACTTTGAAATGAAAGTTAGTGTCAAAGGCTATCAATTATAATAACCTCAACCTACGCATTCACCTCATTCCATGTCCTCATCAATTCTATTATTGTATTTCAACCATGGTTTATGGGCAGCTCTCATCAATACAAAGAGCCTCATTACACCACGTTTTTCAGCCATATTAGATTGTTTCCTATTTTTTGTAACTCACACAAAAAAAATCACACAAAGTAAAATAGACCACTTAAATGTATGTTATAATTCTTTTGTCATTGAATAAAACTGTATTTATGAACACAAACAAAATCCATCATCCGGCAAGCTATTTTAAGCCATATCCACTTACTTCATCTACAGAACTTACAGTAAGTCAGTTTGTCAGTTATTGTTATTGTTGCAGCTGACACAAATTCATGCATAGCTTTGGTGTTAAGCAACAGACCCTTAAAATCCAGCAGCGAACAAGAGAACATTAGCTGAGTATATTCACATTGTTATACACAGTATAACAGTATATACATCACAAGCTTTAAACGCTTCTTCTAAGAAACGCTTTTTTCTGCTTTAGTAATTCATTACTTAGGATATAAGGCAACTGATGGAATTATTGTCTATAAACACGTACATCGTACACAAGTACATCGACTCTTTATGAAAGATATTTACGATACTGTTAGTCTTATAGGGAAAGACATTTATAGGGGAAGTAAAAATATTATAGTCTTAAGAGTAAAACATATACTGTCATAATCAGTCTTATTTGGTAAAGGAATGTATAGTCTCAAGATGAAATATATCTTTAGTATATAATTTAGTATTAGGTGGAGAGCCTTGTTTAAAAAAACAAACATGTATTGTTCTATGGGAAGATCTTAGTAGGACAAAACTCTGTAGATTTCCAAAATCCTAAAAAAAAAAATCTGTAGTCTTAGAAAGTAAAAACTGTTATTGTTTTATAGGGTAAAAATCTGTAGTTTTATAAATAAAGACTTTTGTAGAGTCGTCTTGAAAAATGTTTGAAATCTTAAAAATGTTCTATAATCCTATGTTAAATCTGTTGTCGTTCAGGACAAATTGATTGCGATTGTTCCTTTTCCTACAATAAACTTCTGGCAGTGTCCGCAGATTTCAGACACTTACCTGCAGTGTGACTTCTCCTACGATGACCATCAAAGCAAGAACCTGATAATGCAATTAGTGTGACAACTTTAAACTACAGTACCTTACAGGTACCTACAGGACTTACTGAAGAAAATTCGTTTCCCTATGGGAAATCTACAGTATAATATAAATGGGGACAGGTAAGAGACAGTCGTTGTTAGTCTTTTGCAAAGAGACATTTATAGTTTTAGAAAGAGATTCTTACGTAAATAAACAATGGACTGATGAGAAAAGATATCTGAGCTATATGAAAAAAGAAAAATATAGCGTGGTAGGAAAAAAGTCTATAAAGAATAAATTTATTGTTTTATTTATTGGTTAAACCCAACAATATAGAAATCCATGTGTTTAGATCAGATGTTAAAAAGAGCACCAGGAATGCTGAACACATCAGTCCTTAACTTCATGGGAAATAATCATCAACATGACATGCTTTATTACTCCAATTGTAGAACAGTAGGCCAATGTGAAAGAGCACAGAACCTGACAAGAAGAGATTACAGAGCCAGTGTTCTACATAACAATTATAAATCACATTAAATTACAGAAGACGCTGCACTGCACAGCCACATTATACGATTAGAATGAAATAGTCTTGGTGTTTGTATATAGAAAATCTGCATTGAGGTACTGCTGCTCCAGAAGGATTGATAAATCTGAGGTTTAGAGACCAAAAGGGTTTTAGATAGATGAGTTCAAAATTTGTTAACAGCTGTTCTTTTATCGTTTGTCTTTAATCAGCAGTTTTATAAGGATAGGACATTTTATGGAGGGTATAAAATACTTTAGAGACAAAGAATTTATAGCAAAAGAGAAACGGAGCAAAAGTTCTTGTTATGTGAGACATTGTATTAATCTACTTTTTGAGCTCAATTAGTTTTCCACCATCTGTCAGTATATCTGATATAATGACAACAGACAAGCCATTTCTCTGTAGCTTTAACAAAAGGTTGAATATTCATTTAATGTGATTAATCAGTGTTTTTGCGCCTTACTATAATAAAAATACCATAGTAAAATTTATTCCAAAAATTGCTACATTAATTATTATAAGAGTTTTTTGCAACTATGTTATACTGTATGAGGAACACATCACAGATCAGTATCAAAGAGCAACCAAACATGTTAACAAACCAGTTGAAAATCTTAGCTGCATTATTTGTGATGCTGTTTATCAGGAATGGGAATCTGGCCACTGGAACAAACTGGTTCCCATCAGCAACTTTGCATCCTTTAGAGCAGCTTTTAAAATATTGTTGATCAGTTCACTAAAGTTCTTTCTCTAATGACATATACAGTATATCGACAGTGTACAGTGTAAATACTATAAAACAAAATGTAATACAGTGAAGCGGAAGCTCGATGGACTGCTAATTGGAAGTACAGGGTTCGATTTCCAGCACCAATATGCTGCTGCTGGCCCCCCTAACTTTTTTTGCTCTTTAGTATAAAAAAATTTGTAAGTTAATAAGATCGTCTGCCAAATGTCGTAAATCTAAAATGTAAATGATAATGTAAATGTATTTATACAGTTTAACGCAGTCTTCTAGATTACTCTAGTAACTATTAAAGTCTACTACAGTATTTACTTCATCAGAGTTCATCAGTTCATTAGAGTTAATACTATAAGTACAATGTAGTAAGTAATGCATTAAATAATCTGATGCAATACAGTATACTACAAGTTACTACATCTTACTGTAGTCAATCCTAAAGTATACTTTAGTCTATTTTATTGTTATATCATTTTAATCTTTAGTAACTGTTTATTTCTGATTGATGCAGAAAAACTCACAAACAGACAGCAACCCCAAATCAGGGTGAGCAATCAGCTATGATCTTTAAGCTATCAAAATACACTATCAAAATAAACTATATGTACGAAAGTATTGGGACACTTGACCAGCTCAATATGTTTCTAACATCCTGTTATTGATTGACAAGTACTAAACCTGGAAAACGTTTTCTATGGCATGAGTTATTGTTAGTATAATAGAAATTGAATGAAAGTGGACAGGGTGAAACTTTTTAGCAGTCGATTTCAGTACTGATATGACACTTTTATGCTGTCTGTTTTCAAACAGGTATACATCGCTAACAGTTACCTCTACGAATTAAATAAGAAGCAAACAATTGCTATTTGTCTTTGTTATTTGCATCTAATGCTGAGTTTAAAATATGTATTTTTAAAACATCAACCCCTTCAACGACTCGGCTTCAAAAGGGTAATTGGAATGTGTTGCCCTCTTTATTGCACAGTCTATAAATGAGAAGGCTGGATATTCCTGCTTTAAATGCTAATTCTGTTTAGCTTCATCCCTGGTAACACTTGCCATTCATTATCCTGCTTTTCTGTCTGACCTCTCTCAACTTTCGAGTCTGAATTGTGATAGAGAATCAAAGGCGGGAATGTTCGCCGTGACCGCTGGGATTGAGCTGATTGAATTTTGATCCTCTTTTTTAATTAGAGGCTGTGCCTGCATTTAAGTGGTTTCTGAAGAGAGATTTGTGCTGTCCTGAAGGGGGCACAATTTAAAAACAACTATTGCATTTCTTGGCAGGACTGAGCAACAAAATTATTAATTTGTAGTTGACTACAGATACAGAGGACCGGAGTTTTGGCTGTTTGGTCTGTTTGAATTTTAAACCAATTGCTTTGACTCGCTAATAACTAATCAGGTTTGGAGTAGTGGTTGCACGAATGGTTAAGGCTCTGCAACACTTACTAGAAGATTGGAAGTTAAGATAGCATTTAAGCCAAGCTGCTACCGTTGGTTCCTTGAGCATGGCCCTTAACTCTGTCTGCTACAGAACGCAGTAAAGCGGCTGATTATGTCTTCCACAAACTGACGAAAATCCTGTCACCGTGCTGTAATATATTTGACGAATAACATTTTCATTATTTTGGTAATCCTAATAGTTTTGTTCTTTTGTGTGACCTGAAAGGATTAACCTACCTTAAGATGCATAGTCAAGCAGCTTTTTGTGATAAATAATCAGACTTAGTGCCAGGCAAACTGTCAGTTCCAAGTTTAGCCACAGACCAATTCACATTCCAGACCTCAGCGGAGCTACAAAGCAATTAGCACAGACATATGCTTGCCGATGCAGGACTGAATCAGAAAAGGAAAATGACTGTGACCAAAGTGGGCTGTGTTAATGGCTTTCTCATTCCCTCTGACAGGTCTGAAAAAGTAACACTTCTGGGGATAGAAATATACTCATTTTCCAGCTGAGGGTAGCGCTAATTTTCCTCTGCCTGGCCTGCTTTATAGTGATATGATGAGCAAAAGCAGCAACTGCAAACACACGCTGAAGGCTGGAGGAAGTGGAAAGATATTTTATCTGCAAAAAAGATAATTGTATTTTAAATAAAAGTTAGTCAGACTTTGTAAACTTTGTAATACAACAATACACTCAAGATAAGTTTCAAGATTGATTTTATATATAGAAATACATACATAGGTTAAAGTATCTAACTATGAAAGCTTAAACTCAGCTACGTTCTCCATCTGTTAATGAACACAATGTACAAAATCTAGCTATCACATTTTTTAATGATGCTCGTTAAGGCTGGAACAGATGGCCACTTTAAAAAAAAAACTGACGAGAATAAATATGAAGTAATATGTTCATTTGCACATGCATTGTCTTTCTTTTTTAATATCTGCTTTGTATTTGTGTTGAAGATAATTTGATCATGATATACCGTCACAAGTTGAGTTTGGATACAGGTGCAGTTTATTAAAGGAAGTGCAAAATAAAAAAAGGTAATTAGCTTAATGTACATGAAAACACAAAACATAAAACATAAACTATTCTAACAGAATCTGACCTGACACGAATAAAACATAAACCTGAATCTGAATCTAAATCTGAAACTGAATCTAATTTAACATAGACAATATGACTGAAAAACAGTGATATAAATACATAACCTAATTGGGGAAACAATCAACTAAACAAGACACAACTGAACACAATGAGAAACAAATGACTAAAATAAACCAATGGGGACATGACATAAGCAAACATTAACGCACCCGGCATACCTGACAGACTACTGACATTTATATACTGTAGTCACAAATGCTCACAACTGCACAATTCAGAACATACATAAAATACTAGGAATTCCTTAAAGTTTGTAAACACCTCACTAATGAAAATATATGTGGTTCTTTTTCAAACTGTTGCCACAATTTTGAAAGAACACAATTGTACAAAATGTCTTTGTATGCTGTAATGTTACAATTTACAAACTTCACAGTGCAGCATGCAAACTTTTTTACACGCTAGAAAAACATTTCTATACCCAATCCAGGCATGTTTTTAACTGGATAATAGAACAAAACAAACACTAACCATATCTTGAAACTGGACCAGCTGTACTGGAGCTTTAATACCATTTCATTTGCTGCTCATTTCTGTTATGAAGGTCATAATAAGGGCCACAAATCAAAAATTCATATCATAAAATCTTAAGTACCATCTAGCTGTGTGTCTGTTCTAAACCTGTGTAATAAGCAATGTAATTGGTTACTATCTTTATAAAACCAGATTGAAATAGTTAATATCCATAAATATTGGCACTCGCACTAAGGATGGCACCTGCTTATTTATTTATCTGAGTTTGTCCAATCAGGTGCTTCTCAGTGTTCGGACAGCCATATTAAAAACATAAAGGTAACCAAGCTTTTTCCATGGTGGCACCTAAGTTGTGGAACACTTTACTTGCACACCTAAGAATGTTATTTAATAAATATTTAATTTGTTACTCGAGACTAAATTTCTTTTATTTTGAGTTGAGCTGAGACACTGCAAAGTTTTTACTGTATTATTGTCTTGTTTGTGCGCAATTTATTCTGGACATTGTTAAAAACTTTAGTCAACCAATGTGCTATATAAATAAAAAGTGAACTGAACTGAAGATTGATACTGATACCTACATAAGTAAATTTCTATTTGTGATAGTGGTGTAAAAGTAATAGCAATTTTAGGCTTGATCTCAAACTTAAACTATTGACCTTAAAGTCTACTTTACTATTTAAATATAACCATGAAACAAAGGGGAATGACATTTTATTATTCTTTGGCTTTTATTCACACTTCCTGGACTGTTATGTTAGGAGGATATCTCCTCTCGGCTGTGACTGTTATCAAAATATGAAGGTTAGGAATAATAGCTGTTTGAAAAGATTTATAACAAAGTGGCTGGTTTTAATGAGACATAAAGTTATTTTAATGAATTCAATTTTTAATTTACAATGATAATATTCATTTTTTTTTTACTATTGTTATTAAATTTATTGTTATTAATAAAATTTTTATAATATTTTATAATTTGTATTTGTTTTGTAGTCAGCTAAAGGAATTTCTTGTTAAAATATTAGAATAGCAAAGTTATTCAAAAACTTTTCCCAGCTATTGACTTTCACTTTTATTTATTATAAACTACAGCAAATATAAATCTATTTCAACTGTACAGAACAACTGCCTTGCCAGTGGTTAGCATTGTTGTCTCACATCAAGAAAGTCCCAGGTTCGTATCCCCTGCAGGGTTCTTTCTGTGTGACATTTGCATTTTCTTCCCGTGCTTGCGTGGGTTTCCTCTGGGTACTTCAGTTACATTCCACAGTCCAAAAACTTGTATTTTGTGTTGATTGGTAAGTCTAAATTGCCCATGTGTGTGTGTGTGTGTGTGTGTGTGTGTGTGTGTGGTTGTTTGTCTGTATGTGCCCCTGCGATACTGATCTGCCCAGGATGCACCCCTCCCCTTCGCCCTATAACAGCTGCAATAGACTCCAGCAAATCCCCATGACCCTAATTAGGAATAAGCAGGTATAGACAATAGATGGATGATAAAAGAAAGAAACAATGAAAGGTACAAAAAACATCCAAAGCATCATTTTAGGATTTGTTTACTGGTAGCTCTGACATTTTTGACAATCAAATGTTGCAATCACTTTAGGATGGAGAAGTTGAGCAGATACCTTCATTTGTAGTCGATGAACAGTCATAAATGATTAGTATTAAGGTAAATGACAGGTTTAGTAGCTGTTGTCAGTTATATCAAACCAAAAAAAATTTCCTTTCGAGCGTTAGATTAGATTCTGAGCAGGTTGAGAGCCTTGTCGGATGGGTTACTATAATTGAAGGAGAGTTTTACAGACTCACTACCTATTCTGCCAAGCAGACGCTCACATTGCCTAACAAATTGATTTTATTGATAAAGCAAGAGAGGATTCCTGTTCTCTTTTCTCTCTAATGAGAAACTGCTACCATGTACAATTCTAACAGCTACTTTAATGCACAACCAGGGAACAGAGGCTTATTGGGAAACCTGAACGATTCTATATTGATAAAACGAAAATAAGACTGAACACCTCAGAATACAGTGTGGCTATTTTAAGAAAGGCTTACATGTCCATGGTTTCATTCTAGCTTTATACCAGACCTTGTAATAGGATTGCAGTAAATCTTTGTAAATGTCTGAATACTAATAGAGTAGGAAACAGTAGCGTATAAATTAACTGTCTCCTGCATTGATATTACACATTTTTTTTTAGTTAAGATGTCTATACACATGCTTAATCTGTAATTCTGCTTGTATCCTCAAAGGCTGCATGTATAACTGAAAACATGACTACCAAAAGGTTTAACATTATCACAAATTTGGACTCATCTTGATGGCAATTCCCCAAAAAACACCATGCTTGTAAAGTGCATGAACTTTTCAACGAGGACTGTAGTTTTTGGCATGAAAGCACTAAGTGCCCTCTTATTAATTCAATTAAAATATAGCACATTTTACAGCTTTAATAGTCACAATGCAGCCATGCAAAAATTCAGAGCTAGTGTAGATTTACATCTATAACAGCAAAAGTCAGAGCTAATCTTAACAATAAGATAATAATCCACTTTAAATTTTATTTTTAACAGCAAAAATATCTGATGGGTAGTTTAATAAATAAAATTGATTTTGATTTTTTTTAAGTGGCAGAGTGTATTATAAATAATAAACCAAGTTTGTGGTGCCTGGGTCACAGTGGGACATTGGCCAGATGTTGGATTTTGCATAAATTAATTAACACCCTAATTATAACCCTTATTCAAGCTTGGCCTGTCTACAGTGGACTGAATAAGATACCATTTATACTTGCATAAAGTGCAGCACAGCACAAATGTATCTCTAACCCCATTGATGAGTTATATCTGAATGTTCACGACTGTCCCTACCAGTCCAGCAGCTTTAGGAATTTCACAAAAATATAAATATGGACTATGAATTAGACAAATATTTGTATGATATGGTTTGGAAAAAATTGTAATTGGGCAATAATACCACCCAGGACACTAAAGAGACAGGGGTGAAGTTAGGTAATACATTAACTACAGACATTAATGGGCAGATTGCCAGCATACCAACATAATTATGTCTGCCTCAATCTGTGTTCCAGCATGACAATGCTTCTGTGCACAAAGCCCCTGAATCGCAAAAAGACATGGTGTGTTATGATTGGAGTGAAAGAACTTGAATGGGGTCCTGACCTCAACCCCACTGGAACACCTTTGGGACGAACTAAAACATCAACAACTGATTACACTTATATAAGAAAATTCTCAAAGACACACTTCTAGTGGAAAGCATTTTAAGGGTGTGTAGGTTATTATAAGAAACGGCATAATGAATATATTAATAATAGACGTAATGGTCAGATAAGATAGTCAAAACTTGCTAAAAAATAAATTTAAAACACGTTTATGTAAATATTTACGTTAGAAAATATATAAGTTTATAATAGTATATAATATATAAGTCCCTTTTAAAAAATTATCCACTGCAATCAGTGCGGAAGTGTTCTGTCCTGCATATTTCATATTTGACCTCTTGCCCTTACTTATCAACTATAAATCTGACAGCTCGCTTTCCTCCACAAGCTTCATATCTGAACACACACATTTTTGTTCTGTGTTATGCAGATGTACACCTCTTATCTCAGCCAGACACTATTCTGAATAGAGCATCTCCTATTTATATCTGCATTTGTATCTTTTTAGAACACATTATCAGTTGATTCAGAATAATGGATTAGCATTCAGTTACATCCTATTATGGTTAATCTCATTATAATGCATGCTACATTTCTACAATGGCGCATATCTATTTCGGGGGCATGACCTGTCTGTGTCAGCTATGCTTAGGTGTTCAATAGTGCCTTCATCATGCTTCCTTTGAAGTGTGGTCAGAGGAATTGGCTTCCTGTTATATTTGTGGTATAACAGTGAAAGGTGTTCAAAGGGGTCCTTTTCTTAGTTCCTGTGAAACAGCTGTGTTTGCACCTGTTACATGTTGTCTCCATGGACACATTAAACACATCCGCAGAGGTCTGGTTTTGTGTTTGTCCTGTATTAGACATGCTATGTACGATTAACTGCACAAAGTTCTATTAAAATGTACTAGAAATAGCATGACATGCCCTTCACATTGACTACTACTGAAGCAATGTCTTCATGCATGATTGTTTTCTTGTGCAGTTTGGAAACTTTGGACAGGCAAGCTAATCGCTATAAATAATAAAAACCTCTTCTCTTTTTTGTCTTTGCTAGATATAACACACTAGAGGAAGTGATCATGGGCACTTTGCCTAGGAAACTGTATATATAGGGTACCAAAAGATGGACTGTTTTGCTCCCTAGATTCTTTTACAGTTTTAGACTAGTCTATGTTAAAAATGGGTAGAATGGTAACCTTTAGCAGCAGTTTATTGTAGAAATAAATAGTGAGTCTACATTCTAAAAAAAGATTACATTGTCTTAGCGTTTTTGAAAATGTTATTTCAGGGTTTGGTTTTTATTTGCTCACTAAAATACAAATACTCTGTTAAAGGATGCGATTTTGTTTAGTACTGTGATTCAACTACTAACAGAAAAAACTGCTATATCATTTAAAAGAAAATGTTTTAGCATCTCAGTTGCACCCTTTTTTTCAACATTTTCATCAATTATCAAAATATGTTTTTAAAGTGTTAAGACTCTGTAGGCTGATTAAATGTCTTTACATAAGTCTTTAGTCATATACAGTAAATCCTTACTTTAATATTTTATTAACTATTAAACTAAAAATTAAGTGCACATTTTACACTGTCAGGAACGTGCAGAGAATGGCCAAAGCAGAACTTTATTTAACAAAGTGAAGGCAAAAAAACAAACAAAATAATGATCAGGAAACAAACTTCGCTATAGGAGCACAGAAGAAAGACAAACTAGGAATCAGCATGATCTTAGCTACATTTAAGAAAATCTAAGAATCGAACAAACATTAAAAGACAGAGGCCGGGGTGGGGAACAATGAATTACAAGACAAGACACATGACACATTAAGGGCTTGTTCAGCGGCCCAACAGTGGTATGCTTGGTGGTGCTGGGAATAAAACCCACAATTCTTAGGTTAGCATTCCAACACCTTAACCACTGTAAATTGACCCTAATTCAGGGTCAAAGGGATCTGCTGGAGTCTATCCCAGTTGTCCCTGATAGGGAAAAAGGCAAAAGGGGTACAGTCCATTACAGGGCCACACACACACTTATACTCACTCTTATGGGCAATTTAGAATCACTAATCAACCTAACATACATGCAAACTCCACACAGAAAGGCCCCTGCCCGGGAATCAAAACCGGGCCCTTTTTGCTGTAAGGAAACAGTGCTAACCACTAAGCCACCGTGCTGCCACCTGTCTTAAATTAATTCAATTAGTCAGTGTCCATTTATAGCCAGCTTGCTGTTAGGGTTTGAATGAATCACCCAGGAGACACAGTCATCTTACAGCCATAAAAACCCTGAAAAACTTAAGACGTGTGTTTGGTTGTGGGCATAAAAAAGGCATATCTATATGTGATGGAGACAGTATATAAACCTGTAAATATTTTTAGATTGGATATACTGAAGACGGAGGATTCGTATCTTCAGTATTTACACTTTCCCCCACAGACAAATGCTAAAACCCATAACAGGTGCAGAGGGGATCACTACTTTGTTTAAGTCTTTGCTTAATAAGATAATTCTGCAACTTGTACTCATGTGGATATTTAAATTATTGCTAATTTATAATACATGGTCATGTTTGCATAAGTATAATCGATTGTGCAGTCCCCCACATAGGTCGACTTCTAAGGGTCAAATAAATTACACTGTAAAAAAATACTCTAAAAAAAAAAAATATATATATATATATATATATATAAAATAGTTATATAAAATAGTTATTTGGCCTTAGTAAAGCAAACATTTGCATGACTTGCTGGTGTCTATTCAAGCTGCTGAGCTTCGAGAAAAAGTCCTGCAAGCCAATTGCCTTACACTTTAGCTTTTAGCTTTAAATTCAGTTCTAAAAGAAAAGGTTCCCCATAGAAGACAAGACTTTGCAGCTACATTAATTGTATAACTGTTTTCTAAATGACAAAATTGACTATTCGTAAAAACTTGTGTTCTATTCAACTGTACACAGGTTAAGTGAATTGTGAATTTGTGCCTTGTTACGCCTTGTAATTTATTTTTAATAACAGAGCAAGGCTTTCCAGAATTTTTAGGTGGAATTTGGAACAGGCTCCCTTTTTAAAAAAGCCTAAACTAATTTTATGCATCACTTGCAATTATTGCATAAGTAATGGATTTACAGCATCCCCCCTCCAAAGGAGTAAAGCAAAAACAAATAAAATATTCCAAGCATGTTGTGTGCTGTTACTGTGGTTAATTAATTCTTACTGAGCTCAGTATACTGCTGTCTATGGATTAGATGTAATAATTGTTTAAAAATAAAAAGAAAAATCGTCCGAAACCTTTTTCATTAAAAAAATGCACACAAAACCATTAGGAGAATAATGAAATCTTATGAAAACCACATGGATTTACATTTATTTATTAAATAATTTAGCAGGATGTTTATTTTTGGGGTTAAATAAAACCGTTCACTATTTATTGAATTATTGGAATCAATAATTCAATAAATAGTGAAAGATTCTATTTGACCCCCAAATTTTCGGTTGCCTAATGCACAGGAATTACATTAAAATGTCCTATGGATAATATAAAACACTGCAAATAGAAAAAAAAAAAAGATAATGTTATGAAAACTTTAGGAAATCTTTCTGGTAGCGTGTTATTTTATGTGTTATTAATAAGCCTTCGACAATCGATGATAAATGCAGAATTTCACATACACAGATATGCTATAAAGAAATCCTGCATACCTACCACACTAGTACCATTGAGGCAATAATCTATCTGATATTAAAGTAAGCATTACAGCTTAGTTGGAACAAAGCACCTCATCTATTAATAGTCTTTTGGAATAAATAAACACTCTTCATGTGCCTTGTTAGTCCAACAAAATGAGTTGGTTAGCGAAGGTTAGATAAATGAACGAGTGCTTTAATTTCGTACGGCTCTTAAAGCCATGGTATTGAAAATGGGAAACGAACATAAGCTTTTGATTCGACTCCAAGTGTTTTAGCTTTAAAAATATACCACATGGTCATGAGAGTTAAAGACACAACCAAAGGCAACAATAGTGGTGTTTTTCATGATAATGTGGATTATGTGTATTCTCGCCCTAAAGCACATTCATAATAAATGCCGCCTTCCATAAAAGTCCACAAGCTTTCTTAAAAAAATCTTAAAAGAAGAAATATTTTATAACAGCTGAAAGTAAATCCACCGTAAAAACCTTTTGCCACAGCTTTTTCTCCCTGAACACTATGTTCCTCATCTTCACGCACACCCTAACATGCACAAATGAATTTAATTTAAGCCTTTTAGCAACATTGCATAGTAATCCAGAGACCGACTTTACACAAATTTACATAAAACCCATCCAAACATTATTTTTTTTGTTGCATGTGGGTATTAAACTAAATAAATAAACATTCTGAAACAGATAAAAAATATCTCCTCTGTTTTATTTATACTTTTCTGAAAAAAAAATATATATATATATTTCCTTTCAATATTAATAACAAAAGCAAACAAAACTATGAAGATGACTTTGGACTGCAATTACAATTTGGGTAAGATGGTATAAGACCTCAACTGGTAAAACCAAATTGGTTTTCTTTCAAGTCTCAATTAATAAACAGCTGCTAAGATTTTAACAAAGTAAAGTTCATGCTTTGTATTTGCACCATTTGCTTATACAGAACACAGTTATAAGTTATAATCACACTCTCCAATGTCACTTACACCATCTGAGGAAGTTTTCCGCATCACAGCCACGTCTACATTTTAAATATTTATGTAAAAAGCAAATTTTCATTTGTAAAAGAGCTAAACTAATAAAACTAAATAACATTAAATTGTATGATCTACTGCATTTTATGGGCTAAAAGTTTTAAAGTAAAAGAATTTAAGTCTAAGGCTTAACTTATGCATTTTTTCTCCTAAAGGTTGACAAAGTTTTTAGTGAAAATCCATCATATTGGTTTTAAGTTATAAACAGATTTAAATGTGTAGAAATCAGCCATACAATCGTTAAAATAAGGTGAATGCTCCTGATGGTCAGGGTCTTTTTACTGTGGCTCCAGTGTTCTGATCTGCTCTCTTAAGTCCCTACTCAGTTTTTGATCTTTCAAACACACGCTATTTAAAGATATCTACACAATAACAATTGTTTATTTTTCTCTTGTGCAAAAGACTCAGAAGACATATTCATGTCAATCTTGGCAAATATACTATATAGAGAAAGGTTTTTGAACACCTCACAATCGGATCCACGTGTGGTTTTTTTCTAGAGTTCTGCCACAAAATTGGAAGCACAGAATTGTCTAGAATTGTATGCTGTAACATAACAAAATTTCTTCCTGGAAAATAAGACTACATTCACACTGCAAATGTGGTCCAAATCCATTTTTTTGCCCACATGAGTGTTTTTCTCATGACAATGTGAACGGCACAAACCACATGAAAATCTGATCTTTTAAATTCTGATTTGTGCCCCTTCTATATGCGATTTTAAATCCGACACAGGCCATATGTTTCGCAATGTGACCGCAGAATCAAGGTGCGTCATCATTCTGCATTAGTGCTTATCTGCAAACAGTTGATGTCCAAGCGATTTAGCTGAAGACGTTCACGTCATGGTCTCACTACTCCTGACTTATGCTCCACCTTCAGAGTGAAATAGCAGCCACTGCTACAAAACATGCTATTATCAAAAATGCCTCCTTAACCTCTTCCTTGTATAGACATGTAGGTGTTGTAAGTTGTCTGGCAACGGTATAAATAAAAAGATTTGTAATATGTGTGTGTATGTGGTTTAAAGCTGGTTAAAGAAGGCCCTGACTGACACCACTGCATATTTCGCACAGCACCAAGGACTCAAAGGACTTTCCTTGCACACATATGCGCATTGTACATTGTCTATATTTCACAGCGCATGCTTTTTACATGGACCCGCCCTAAATTCTCTCTTTTCACTATTTATATGCAGACTGTTCATATGCTCTAATGTATATGTTCACATGCTTATGGTTCGATATTACTGTTTATATGCCTGACTCACTTTACTTACTTGTACTCTTTTAACTTCCTTTTTTTCTATTTTCTTATTTTTATCTTGCTGTTGGTGTATAAACAAAGCTTGGACATATGTAAAAACATTTCACTGCTTGTTGTACTATGTATTATTCTGTATGTGAAAAGAAACTTTACGTGAACTTTAGAATGGGATGCCCTCATTTACGTGAAGCAACAGAGCTTTCCGCACAGAGCTCAACACACCAAACACTTTTGGGAGGAACTGGAACACAATATGCACCCCACACCTCCTGCCCCAGCATCACTCTCTGATGTCACTAATGATCTTGTAGCTAAATGTAGCTGAATCCTCACGGCTCACAGCTATGCGCTATATGATGTATTGGAAACCTCAGAAAATCTAAGCTTATTATAACAATAAAAAAAGGATTAATTTTTTTAAAATACTTCTGATGGTCAGGTCAGGTGTCCATAAAATTTTGGCCATATGGTGTATTTCTAATGAATCACTACTGCCCTGTTCAGGATAAAAACATGCAAGACCATCATTATTTGAATATATGTGACCCTGACACACAAACACACACAGAGTGCTGATAAAGATGTCCAGTGCTGTGGCTATAATTCACACTGGCACTGTGCATCTGTCTCTGTTGTGTCCTGCCAGGAGCAAAGACAGAAACAGCAGGTGGTTAGACATAAAACATTTCCAAATCACAGCAGACAGTAAATGGATGTTCTACATGAGGCATCCTTAGTGTCTCACTACACATGTTTTGCTTATGCTTTGTATTCTATCAGTGGTGCCAACATTCATAAATCTGAAATATAAAACACAGGAAATTATAAAAGTGAGTTGAAAGACGCATATATTAAATTATATATGTTATTCATTCATGTTGCCAGATGGTTCTTCTGTAGTATTTTAGTTAACGTGCAGACTGAAGGTTAGAGAATATAAAATTGCCATTTATTACACGTCTGCACAGATGTGGAATGTATTTATAAGTTACACATTCTAAATTAATCTGCTCAATAAGAGCCACCCTAATATGCGCATGGCATTTTTTTAAACAAAGCATTGTAATAATTTTTTTTTAAATGTGTTTTTATACGATTGCATTATCAGCAACTACAGTTAATATTGCTGCATAACTGAACACAAATGGGATGGCATTTCTTCATAATCAGATTAGAAACAATTACACTTATGTTCCACTGGAGGTTTCTGCACATGCAGGACTATTGTGGAGCATACAACTTATACTTGTCCTGTGGACAGTTTTTCCCATATAAGCTGTGGATTTCTGCAGCTCATTCAGAAGGCATGGGCCTCTTGGCTGCTTCTCTGACCAGTGCTTTCCTTGCTCTGTCAGTTTAGGTGGACAGCCATGTCTTGGAAGGTTTGCAGTTGTGGCATACTTTTTCCATTTTGGATCAACAGTGCTCATTGAAATGTTCAAAGCTTGGGATGTTTTTTATAACCTAACCCTGCTTTAAAACTTCTCCACAACTTTATCCCTGACCTGTCGGTTGAGTTTCTTGGTCTTCATGATGCTGTTTGTTCACTAGTCTTCTCTAACAAACCACTGAGGCCTTCACAGAACAGGTGAATTTATACTGAGACTAAATTACACACAGGTGGACTCTATCAACTTATTAGGTGACTTCTGAAGGCAATTGATTGCACTTGATTTTTCTTAGGGGTATCAGAGGACAGGGGGCTGAATACAAATCTATGCCAAACTTTTTAGATCTTTATTTGCTTAAAATTTTGAAAACCATATACCATTTTTGTTCCACTTCGCAATTATTGCTATTGGTCTAACACATAAAACTCAATAAAATACATTTAAATTTTTGGTTGTAAAGTGACAAAATGTGAAAAAAGGTCAAGGGGTATAAATACTTTTTTAAGGTACTGTACATGTACATTATAATTGTTCCTTTTATTATTATCTAGGAATGTCAAAGAGAATTTACATTATTTTCACAAAAAGAAAATAATATTTGAAGGATGAAAGCCATTATAATGGAATTTTGTTGAGGTGCTGGTTAAAATAAAAAGAAATAATTAGTAAGGAGTAAAGCGTTTTTTTTTAAACAGCTGATTACCAAATTATGATATAATTTACATTTAAAAGTACTGACATGCAGTTAAACTTTAATAAAACAGACCACTGCACATTTTTTCGGTCTCTACACACTTGAAATTGTAGACTGTTCACTATGATTATGCTATAACATACGACCTAGTGGAACCTTTGAACAGGTTTATTTAAGTAATGTTATCTAACTGAGTTGTTGCTCAAGGGCCCAACAGCTGTCATCTTGGGAACTGAACCCAAAGTTGCCTGAGCAGCAATCAAACGCCTTAACCGCTGAGCTACCATTCCCTTGAAAAGTCTGTGGGCATGTGTAAACTCAGGACCCCAACTGTATATGCATCTAGTTCAATTTTGCCTTTACCATATATATGTAAAAGAATTCTGTTACTTAAAATAATGAGAAGGCTTTTGTTATACAAATCTGATAGATAATTTATTATGTCTTGTTATAGATGGTTTAAAGTGCAGATTTAAGAATAGCAGTTGCAGAAGGAAAAGCAATATAAAAATTAGGTTAATTTTTCATATGTATATATTGTATATATAAGAGATATGGTCATTTTTTCTAAAAAAAAAAAAAAAAAAAAAAAAAAAGCATAATCAATTGATAATTTAAGGTCCATATAGTGTATCACCATAGTGTTATCAAACATCAGCAAATACCTATTCTTTTGTTTCTTACCCCATTAACCATCTTCTATTTTCATAAATTAAAAACACGAAGGAAATTTAGATGCCTAATAAAGGTAAGAAAGGTATATATATATATATAATATGTGTGTAATGTTAAAGGGCATTAGATGGTGTTTAGAACACTGGGTTCCATTTGCCTGCTTGTAGAATTTAGAAGTATGTGTTTATTACCTTTATTTTCCAAAAATAACTTTTAAGAGCTTGAATAAAAAAAATGCACTAGCGGTTTTAGCCACAGATAGCCAACATCAATGCAGGAACACACCTGACATAATGCATTAGTTGTCGGCTTGGTTCTCTGTTATACATCTTCTTCAGGATAAATAATGCACCATAAGACATAAGAACAGTATGTTTAGACAGACAAATCCAAGACATCACTTAAAATACTATGCAATTAAAAATGAGACTAATTAAAAGAAAACAGATGTACAAGACATGCACAGGTGTGAACAATGCCTATGAGTGTTTATAGGAAGGAGCTGGAGAAAACAGAATATTATTAGGCAGGAAATATTGCAGTTTTTAACTGTCAAGAACCAAATGTGCTCACACAGATTGGATGCTATCTAATAAAGGAATTGGTCCAGTTCCGCTGTGTACCATACAGTAGAATGGAGCTTTAGTTGTTGGCGAGGTTATACCAGGCCTATCATAATATATTTACAATTTTCCAAGAACTACCAAAGAGTCCAAATATTTATTCACTCCCAGATTCTAGCCTATTGCCGGGCCAAAAGATTGGTCTAGAAAACAGTTATCCAAAGTCTAAAAACTTAAAAAAGGTCATTTAATTATATCTGATTTGTATATTAACATAATTTTCTGTCTGTATTTAGCTTAATAATGTTTAAATCAGTCTGTATAACTCGATTACAGACATTCGTTCTGTCTTTTTTAAGCTATAGCTGTTAACATTCCTCGTTTTTGCTGCACTGTAACTCCAGGTAACAAGCTGCCTAATAGAGCTGTCATGGTCTTATCTTCCAGATGCAACGCCCTGTTTTAATGAGCTTTACTTAATTTCTTTTTAGCTTTAGCACGGCATTTTCTTTCTCTCTGTCACTTTTTCTCCCCACATTTTGCTGTTTCTCTCACTTCCTCTCCCTACACACAAGCACACACTCACTTAAACACAGTAAATTACCTGTGCAGCTCCATTTCCGAATAACATTAGAGTCAATTTTTGAATCCTCTCTTCTAGCTACAGAGAGATTTCAGCAATAAAGTATTGTTTAGGTAATTATCTCTGTAGAAGTGACATAAATAGGTACCTGAAATTGTGTGCAGAACAACACTTTTGCCGACTTGGTATAAACCTGGCAGGGTAAAATGCGCATTGAACTTTTAATAGAGATGACAGAGTGACATGAATACAGAAAGTGTATCAGATGAAACACATCAGCAGTCAGTTCCCACAATCCTGCCCTGAACATCCATATAGATTTACATAAGTAAGTGATGCAGAGATTTTAACGTCTATTCTAGTCACTGGACTCAAGACGAAGTGCATTATAGACAGGCAAACATTTATTGCATTTTCTGAAACCATGGCAAACTACTGACTGGAGATTCTATGGCATATATATATAAACATCTTATTTTAATTTACTGATTATTTTACCCTGTAATGGACTAGCGACCTGTCCGGGTGTGTCCTTGCTGCCTTTTGGCTGGGATAGGCTCCAGCAGATCCCTGTGACCCCGAATTAAGAAATAAGCGGGTGTAGAGATTGAAAAAATGAATGAATGATTATTTCACGCTGTTTTTATTCATTTAATATCTTTGTTTTTATTTTAATTTCTCTGTTTTTCTTATGTAAAGCACTTTGCATTACCGCTATTTATGAAAAATGTAAAATGTGCTTCAAAAAATAAACTTGCCTTGCATTGCCTTGCCTTTTTTGAATGTATACATTCAACGCTTTATGTTCTTATGAGTTCGCACATTCTCACTATACTTTAAAAGTTTTCTCTAGATACATTTTTTTCCAGAAGGTTGCAAATTGGCTGATTTCTAAACTGTCTATATTGTGTTTGTATGATTGGGACCTGTGACCCTATGCAGAGTGTCTTGCTTTGTGCCTAGAGTCCCTGAGATATTCTCCAAACTTCCTGTGTGTGGTATAAGCATTGTACATTGTGTTTACTAGTTTTAATAGAATAATAATTGCAATGTTCCTCTTCATTGATTTAGGGTCATTGGCTGTACTTCCATTTTTTTTTTTTTTTACAAGGGATTACTTTCCCTAATTTCATAAAATTGTATTGACACTATGCTAAAATCTATGTCAGAAGCTACACCAGATAAATTGTTTTATATTTCTTTAAAGCATTATTCCTTTTTTCGGTAATGCCCACTATGGTTAGTGTGAATACACAATGCTAAGCTGAAATTTGTCCAACAAATAATAAAGGATATTGATTGTAGTTAGTTTAATGGCATTTATTTTCTGAGTGCACAAATTCCAAGCTCTTCTCACATAGTGCTGTTTATTTTACATAATGATGGGGAAAAAATGAGCTGTGTAGGGAACTCAGCAGGGGTCTATAGTAATTCATTTCTAATAGCTTTCATCTGAGTGGCCTTCTCACATGAAAGACTAAAAATAGATAAAGTGATAAAATCCCACATTGCATTTTCATTTTCTGCTTTCACTAAATCCGGAACCCTTAAACGCTGCCTTTTACAGATACTGTCAATTGCAAAGGTGTTTATTTGCAGTTTTAGCTTGTTATTTGTCCCTTGCACTAAAGAGATTTGCTGTACTATACAAAAAGATACCACATTTATTTATTCAGGCAGTTAAGTCAGTGATTTATTTGTTTATTTTTTTAATATATTATTTGCCCCCAAAAAATTAATACCTTATGTTCAGGAAAAGTTTATAGATTTGTAAACTATAAATTATACAACTCGTATGGGATTTGGCTGAGAAACTGAGACATGAGAAACGTTTTTCTGTGTTTTGAAATATTATTATTTATTTATTTTTTATATTTTGTATTTTATACATTGTGAAGTCAGTTTTATAGGAAAAGAAAGATTTATTTGTCAGTTACAGTTACAGTACAGCAAAGATTTAGGGTTAGAATGACGTGTCAACCATTATACAGCTCCAAAATACCCTGAAGAACAGACAGGAGACTAAAGGGCCTTACTAAAGGGCCTTACAATGACAGCTTGACAGTACAGGGGCTTTCTGATCAGTAACCCACAGCCTTAACCCCTGAGCCACCACTGCCCACAAAACTAACTGCACCAATATTTCCAGAAATACTGCAGGACTGAGTCAAAGCCTCCTTTTATCTCCCTGTATCAAAAATATGTCTTATATAAATACTAACTTTGATTTTAGCCAAAATGCCAAAAAAAAACAATAGAATCTTTTACCAGTTTCAAACTAAAGTATAAATGTAAAAAGAAAAAAGCAATAAAATCATATACTCATCAATCAAAAAATCGGTCTATATTACTGCAAAACACAGAAATGGTATGTTTAATGACAAACAATCTATTTAATTATGTAAATTCATTTATACTAAGACATAATTACATTTCCTTATGACCTATAATTACCTATACAAGACTTTATTCCTGAAATATCTGTGTTTCTAGTAAAAAAAAAAGCAAAAAAATTTACTTTTATGGTATTCTGAAATTAAAAACACAGTATTTAGAAAAAACATCTTGCCATCACAACTAAATGTGTGTTTAATATTAAAACCTCCTTAAATTAAAAATTCCAAAAATATTTGGGAAGAGTTGTCCATATTATTTGGATCAACAGAATATAAAAAATATGAATTTTACTGAAAAGCATGTCCATATATTAGGGACAACTTTTCCCAAACCATCAGAGGGCACCTCTATGCACACTGACAAATACACTTTGTCTGGAGTCAGATCCTGTGATTATGCACACCTTTTTTTTTTTTTTGATTACTTACCCTATACAGGAAGTTCTGTAGTTGCTAAATGATAGTGCTGTGGTGTTGGTGTGTTACTGTATGAAGCTCACATTCAGATTGTGTTTTTATAGCCTCGACATGGTTTAGTCCTTTGTTGTTGTTTTTTATAGCTAAGATGTTGGGGTTTTTTTATTTTTTTATACCTAGCACCCTTATGTGGACATATTGTGCAATTACAAGTCACTGTAATGGCAACCTAAGAAGATTTATGTCTGCAGTAAAATGCAGTTATTCAACAGGTATAATATATATATATATATACTGTATATATATATATATATATATATATATATATATATATATATATATATATATATATATATATATATATATATATATATATATATACACACACACACACACACACACACACACACACACACACAATATTATTGGAAAATAATATTACTGTATGAAAGGACTGTATTACTGTATTACTGTAAAACAAACTGTTGCAGGAATACAGTAAAGCACAGTATTATTAACATTACTGTAAAACTGTATGCCAAAAGTAATTACATAAGCAGCAAAAAACTCATCTGTCTGTTTTACATTGTTATATCTGTCCATTATGGTCTCATCCCATTTTTTATATAAGCTAGTTTAAAAATATTTGCTAGCCATCCTAATAAATGACTACCCTACTGTTTCTGCGACATTCAAGTCTGTATCCCAAAAGCTTTATGACTACTTTTCTAATAAGGGAAAAGGGGTAGTTTGGTTAAGGTGTTAGCCTTCTAATCTAACAGATGTGAGTTCAATTCCCAGGACCACCTGGAGCCGCCACAGCTGCTCAGCAGGATGGATGTAAGTTGCTCAATTACAAAAGACCTTTAATGCATTTGTTTATGATAGATCTTTCAATAACAATAAGTCTTTTATATTCTGTATTGTGTTATTGCCATAAAGTAAAAAAAACCACAATCCTTCAGGATGTCTTTATATGCGGTGACATATAAAGGGAACTAAGAGATCGAAACACTGATCGAGCATGACAATATCCCTGTGCTCAAAACCCCTGAGCTCCATAAAGGCATGGTGTATTACAGTTAGTGTGAAAGAACTCAACTGTCCTGATACTCTCACGAAACACCTTTTAAATAAACTGGAACACTAATCATTTAATGACTAAATAAACAAAACCTCTCAGCGAATGTGGAGGTTAATATAAGACTAGTAGTGTTTCTAAATTTGGAAAAGGATTTTTTAAAGTAAACACATGGATGGTAGATGTGTGTGACAATGTTGGGAGAACATTATCTGCCACTGTAATAGGACTGTCCACACTTAATAACTATTTTATTGCTCACTGCGTCATTGTAACTAAACATTACATATGTAAAATTAGACATTATAGCTCAAAAATATCCTATTATTATTATTAATATTCCTATCGACATAAGTATTACCAAAAACTCTAATCATTTCAGAGCACATAAATTTGCTAAATCACAGCCATTTAACTTCTGGAGTCCTGACCAATCTGATCCAAGCTCAGGTGTTGGGATAATAAAAAAAATAGCGAAAAAATAAAATTAAGTTTGTCCCACGCACGTTACCGTAGTTTGCATCCTGAGGACCTTTTAGTTGCCAACGGTGACGCGTCCCTTGTCAACAGAAACCCGCCCCTTTACTCTCATTGGACAATTGTTTACACAAGCCTTCAGAAATTTGAAAAAGGGTTGGCTGGCTGTGCTGTCAATCTAAAACGAAGGATCTATTTTCAGTAGGTTGAGAGGAACGAAGTATATCTGTGTTTAGATTAACGCAGCGCTGGTAGTTATAAAGTGCTTCCTTGGGAAAATTTCTTCGGTTCTTTTGTCATATTCTGACGAAAAGGTTTTTATTTTATTTTTATCCACCGGAGCGGAACGTTATTTGAAACCATGTCTTCGGACGAAGACCGAGCAAAGGAGATTCTGAAGGGCTTCAAATTGTATCCTTTAAACTTGTGGTACAGCTAGTGGTTAAATCCCAAACCTCTATCTTGCCTGAATTCAAGGGCACTACATAGGGTATTAAATATCGGCATTCTAGGTGTGATGTAGTGAACTAGTCGTTATTAGTCAGCTTTTTTGAACGTAGCCTGTATCAAGCTAGCGGTAGTAGCTATCTTATATGAAGATGTAAATGGCTTTATCTGTCTAGGGACTAGTTAGATAGCCAAACTTTTTAAACCACGAGAATTATTTAGATTGTCGTGTAAAATTACGTTTCTACCAGACTTACAGGACTAGCCAGCAAAGTTATCTTAAAAAGCGTAAATGTATCATTCTACATGATTATTGAAGGTGTTGTGTAGCTAGCTAAGCGACACGACGGGTTATAACGCTTTCTGCATCATAACTGGTGAAAATTATAGTGAATTCTGCTTTTCTTTAACACCCCCTGGTTCTGATTTCTAATTGTTTTGCAACTACAGCTATGGTGTTAGCTCTCCAGCTAAAGCTAACTGCCGAGCATCCTTCTTAATCTCGAAGCCGTTTTAATGCGACCAACTCGGAAAAAATAACAGCTTTATCATTTTTATATTTACTTATAGATGTTGACGGAAAACCGGTTATCTGTTATATTACATTTTATGTTACATTTGATAGCCATAAAAGCTTTTCACCTTTATTTCTTACTGTTTATTTTAGACACTAATGTAGTTACTGTACATATATATATATACACACACACACAGACACACACGTTTTACTTCAATTGTACATGTTAAACAATGTAACAGACACGTTTACATCAGTCACATTTATGTTCCTAAGGTAGATATAATCTATTATATTAGCTGTTGTTTAAAAACACTATTACTTAATTAGCTTATATCTTCTAAATGCAGCCATTTGGAAATTTCTGTAAGTTTATAAAGCATAGAGTGTTTTGTCTGTGTAAAATCAGTGCTCCTGTGTTTACATATCACCTTGTCATTAGGATTTATATTTGAGAAGCTGAAGAATGTTAGTTGTGTAGTGATGTCTGTAATATGCCGGTGTGTTATTGTTTAATAGTTTTTGCTAATGTTTTTATTCGGTTGTCTGTGTGTGTGTGTGTGTGTGTGTGTGTGTGTGTGTGTGTGACCTTTCTCAGTAATTCAGCCTGGTAATTCTTAAATCCTTCATCACAAGGACAGGGATTTGTTGCCTTATGTTCCTCGTCGTCTTGTGTGTAGCTTGAAGTCCTGCTACTCTGTGTGCTTTAAATCATGTTACGTTTTTTAAGTCTTCAATTAGAATTTTATATTGTAACTTTTCCGAATTAATGTATTGGTCTGTGCCGATTATGGTTTACTTGTTAATTTAACACTTGATAAAGTGCTCTAAAATATGTGCAGTGATGCTTTTCTATACTCCTGAGATCACTGGATCCCATGTTCATTGCAATGCGTTACATTGCATTGATGGTGATGCACAAAAAAAAACAACCCTTGAGGATTTGGGGATGTGGTAGCTCAGCGGTTAAGGTGTTGGACTGCTAATTGAAAGATTGGACTTCGATTCCCAGCACCACCAAGTTGCCATTGCAGGGCCCCTGAGCAAGGCCCTTAAACCCCAACTGCTCAAAAAAGAGCGTCTGGAAAAGGGTGTCTGCCAATTTCTGTAAATAAAATGTAATTTGTTGATGCTCTCAAACTTTTATGAGCAGCTAAGCTGAATATTCCCTGTAAGTCACCTTAGAAAGGTGTGAGGATGATTTTGCTTGCTGTTTTATGTGACTCTAGTGTTGATTCTCCGTCTGTGAGCCCCAGGAGTAAATGCAGTGTTCAAAGTTCCCCTTAGAGAAGTTAAACCATAAAACTGGGGATTGATGAATGTTTTGTTCAGAACATCCCATCTTTTTTTTTAATTTATCAAATTTTTCCCCAGCATCAGTAGTGTAAGAAAAATGGTTTTATTAAAAAAATTTTTTAAAAAGGTTTTGGAAGAGATAAAAAAAAATCCAGTGTGTTCTTTGAAAGCAGAATCAATTTTTAAGTTGTTTGACCTGATTTAGGACAGAACGTCTAAAAGGACATGGCGTTCTCTTTTCTACCTTGTTCGCTCGTGTGATTAACGTTAAATCGGAAATGTCATCGATTTAATACAGTAGGTCACTTTTAAAAATATATGTGACTTCCATGAAAGCACAGTCACCCAGGGACTAATTAGCTAGACTGTGTCTTTGTTTGTAGGTAAAAAGCTGACTCCCCTGTGAGGCTCTCTGTGCATCACTGCTGTATCTCAGCAGGTGCAATCCCACAGACACCCATCACCACTAACGCTAATCTCCAACGCTATGGCCCAGTCTGTCAGCCATAGTCTTCCTTAAAGAAATCAGTTCTGCAATTTAACATCCTTATAGTCCTGTCAGACTCATCAGCTATTAGGTTTCTGTAGCTGGGAAAATTTTGGGATGTCCACATCTAAAAGGACATGGGGCAGGGTGGCTCAAATGGTTAAGGTGCTGAGTTGTTAATCTGAAGACCAGAAACCCCTGGGTTCAAGCCCCACCTCCGGCAAGTCAACCACTGTTGGGTCCTTGAGCAAGACCCTTAACCCTTCCTGCTCCAGGGGCGCTGTAACATAGCTGACCCTTCGCTCTGACCCCCAACTTACTAAGATGGGATATGCGAAAAATGCATTTCATTGGTTCTGTACATGTACCTTGCACAATGACAATGAATATTAATACTACAGATTAACACTGCAAAATTTAAGCATGTCATGATACATAATACAATATATCACAATGTATTCCAGTGCAATTCATATTGCACTACATTGTAATCAATACTTATTGAAAAATAGACAAAAAAATAGCTGGAAATATAACAAATACAAAGCCAGAGACAATAGAGCTTCTGAGACAATAACTGTATGCGTCAGCGACCGCTACAGGAGTGGAGGAGGAAGTCGTTTAACACACTGAGGGTTTCAGTTCATCATTATGTAAATGTAAATTACTCTAAAAGGTAACTTTAAATATGTATCAATGCGGGAGGTTAGAATATCTATACATTATCGGGGAAAAAATAGTGATGTAGCTAGCTGTATCGACATTTTTACACAGCCCCACGTAATATATGGATATTGGCGATTTACAAAATATAAATGTAACAATGCACAGTAGAAAAAAATTTAAATTTCTTAAACATTAGGTACCTTTCTATGTATTTTAATTTACACAAATAACAGTAGTTAATATTTAAAGTGGGTCAAAAAAGTTCAGCAAAGTTGTCCTAACAGATATTGTTTTGGTTTAAGGACAGCTTTGATGAAAGGTTTAGATTCACCTCAGATGTGGCATATACATTTTGAAACGAATGCTTATAAAGCCAGACATCACAAGGGTAAAACATATAAAGCCAGACATCACAAGGGTTGTAGCCTGTATTGTAAACATTGTCCCCAATTTGTTAGCCGTAGGTCCTTTGGTGGTTGGTTTCCAGGGCAGTTGTTTGTGTTGTGGCCTGGTACTGACACTCTTAGCCCGCTGCGCCTGTGTGTCTCACAGAAAGGACAGTGAGAGACTCACAGGTGGTCTAAAGATGGAGAGGTCAGATGTTCCTGACTTGAAGCATGGTGGATTGTGACAAGTCATTGTTCTGGTGTCTTTTACTTCAGCAAGGCTTAATTAAAGTAGGATGTTCTTTTGTTTACTCAACCCAGTTTAAATGCTTAAGGCTCATCAGTCCAATGTGATGTCGTCTGTGCACCTGTTATGCGAAGTATATTTTGGTCTTTAAGGGCTAATAAAAATGTAGTTTTTAGTGTTCTGCCGCCTTAACCTATCCGCAGAAACTGGATGAACCTGAGGGATGCAGAAACGGGGAAAGTTCTCTGGCAAGGAACTGAAGATCTCTCTGTTCCTGGTGTAGAACATGAAGGTATAAAATGTCCTAGGCTGTGGGCCGACACTGTGACACTTTAATCATGTATAGTCTTTCTTTCTGTTCATTTCTTTCTTCCTTTCTTTTTGTACTTTTCTGTTCTTGTTCTCTCCTGTCCTATCCTTGTCCTTGTCACTTTCCAGCATTAACTGTCGATTAAAAAAAGGCCTATTTATTTTGCAGTTTTGCTCTGATAAACATTATCTTTGAACTGACTGAGAAAAAGTTTTGCCCAAAGCGGTGAGCCACAGTCGGTCCTTTCTTGCAAAGTTTTATCCAGGGGTGTCCAAAGTCAGTCCTGGAGGGTCAGTGTCCTGCAGACTTTAGCTCCAACTTGGCCCAACACACCTACCTCCTAAATTTCTAGTATGCCAGGCGTGATCTTCATTAGTTGGTTCAGGTGTGTTTGATTAGGGTTGGAGCAGGACTCTGCAGGACACCAGCCATCCAAGACCGAGTTTGGACACTCCTGGTTTAAGCCTTCTAAATAATTTATCTGTTAAATAAAAATCTAAAGTAAAATATAACAAATAACTAATTTGAAGGCTTTGCATCTATTTTTTCTTTTGTCTTTTCCAGCTCGAGTTCCCAAAAAGATCCTGAAATGTAAAGCAGTCTCCAGAGAGCTTAATTTCTCCTCATCAGAAAAGCTGGAAAAATTTCGTCTGGAGCAGAAGGTTCTCTTCAAAGGCCAGTGTCTAGAAGGTTGGCATCGTCCCGTTTTCTCCGTATTCTTATGTTTTATCTTGACACTATAATGTCCTCACGCTGTTTTATCATATAATACCGATATCTGTAATATGATTGTACAACAGATGTGTGCATATCTTTTTAGACTTTTTTTAATTGATTAAAATATATCGAATCCACATCTAGATTAAGTTTCTTATTAAGTTTCTTATTTAATATTTTCGATAATTTTACATTATCAGTACATTTTTGACTTCCTGTTTCTTACTGTTCAATTTTTTTCCCACAATCCTTAGAGTGGTTCTTCGAATTTGGCTTTGTGATTCCCAATTCGACCAACACATGGCAGTCCTTGATAGAGGCAGCACCCGAGTCACAGATGATGCCTGCTAACGTGTTAACGTAAGACTCAATTTTCATCTTTATAGCAATGTTTTATAATATAGAAATTTTATTTTAAAATGTATCCCTTATTTTTTTTTGCAGTGGAAATGTTGTCATAGAGACAAAATTCTTCGACGACGATCTTCACGTCAGCACCTCCCGAGTACGACTTTTCTACGTCTGAGATGTGAAGCTTCATCTTTTCTTAAAATTGTATCATTCAGAAGGATGCACACATCGCTGTTTTTTATGGCCAGATGAGACTCTGCTTAATGAGTATTTCAGTGGCACCATGACAGCAGCACGAAAGGGAACACTAAATTTCCGGTTAAACAGTCACTCCATTTTAACTACACATAAAGACTTGGAAGCACATGCAGCCATGCTCATCTTAACCTGACCATGTAAATTGTTTTATTTGTAAATTTTCTTCCCTTTTTTTGCATTGTATACAGATTTCTTGCATTTATTCTGGTTTTAAATATTTGCTGCCAGTTACTGTGGTTGCTAATATTATATTTTCTAACGACCTTGTAAGATAGACAGTGTTTAAGTTCGTTATGTAATTATGGGTTTCACATTTGATATTCTTGAGTGATGCCTTTTTTCCTTTGACTCTGCTGTTTGTGTTCTCTCTCTCTTTTTTTTTTTAAATGGATAGATTCCTATACGACTATCAGTACCAGCTGTATTAGCTCCTCAATGGGGGGGGGGGTGTAAATGCTTTGGTTTTGTTGAAGCTGCTCTGTGTAATCTGGCCTATTAGATTTCTTTCATTAAATCTTTCTTGCCAAGGATGCTCAGAAAGAATGTCCCTCCCCAAAGATCACCGCTAATGTCTGCTTGACCTTTATTAAAACGTTGAAATGTTGTTGTATATTTATAAAAGGTTTTTTTTTTTTGTTCATCTGATTAGTGATCGGTATGTCTATCTTTAACTATTGTGGGTTGCTTTATTTGAAAATAATAATGTACTCACAGATGGAGTCCAATTACTGCTTTATGCTAGTCATTGTTGTGAATCCAGAGACACGTCGGTTGTGTGTTTGGGGCTATATGTTGGATTAGACGGTAGTTCATATCAGGACATTCTACACACTTTTGCACATTCACACCTAAGAGTTATTTAGCATAGCCAGGCTATCTACTGTTATTTATCTTGAGAGGGTAGAAAAGTACACAATCAGATGGGAAAATTCCATGAAGGCACAAGAACATGTAACATTCCACACAGACATTAGGTGCAGAATTTCACTGGAGACTGAAGCTTTAAAAAGGTAACCTGCTTGAAAAACGCTGTGCCATCCATCCCAGAATTGTTATTTGACCATACAAAAATCGTCCTTTTCTCCTTCCTTCTTTTAGGGGTCACAACAGCGAATCATCTGTCTCCATCTAACCCTATTCTCTACATCCTCTTCACTCACACCCACTAACTTCATGTCCTCGTTTATCGCATCGATATACCTCCTCTTTGGTCTTCCTCTCTGCCTTCAGCTTCATTTCTAACATCCTCCTACCAATTCACTATCCCCACTATCTCTGTACATGTCCAAACCACCTCAATGTGGCTTCCCTGACTTTCTCCCCAAAACATCTAACATGAGCCTTCCCCCTGATGAACTCGTTCCTAATTCTGTCCAACCTCGTCACTCCCAGAGAAAACCTCAACATCTTCATTTCTAATCCTTATTAATGATCCAACACAGCTGCATTTACATCAATACCTCAGTGCATCATATACAAAACAAAACTTTGTTTAGCTGAATTCAGAGTACAACATATTAAAAACACTATTTTCTTCTTGCTGATCCTGAAATTCGAGACACTCAATGGAGGAAAACTACATATCCCAGAATCCTCAGTGGATGCGGAAGTTGTAAGTGCCGACCTTGGGCTGTCTAGTGGTAAAGCATGGCGAATAAAGATCCCAATGTGAGTAAACTACACTCAAAATTCCTCTTTTATCGGTACAAGTTCGGTTCTTAGTATTAGGTTGAGGACATATTTACTTAATTCTTTAATATATTTCAACAGCGTTAGGAGAATAACTAGGCTTAAACTCTCTAATGGATATACTAGCACCGGTGCAGAAGCATATAGGGTATGATTAATTAAAATAGTATCTGTGGAGATATTTAGAAACCGGCTTAGACTTTTGTATTTATGTATCTTATTCATTCTTCATTCTGGAACATCAGTATAATAGATGTGTGCATGTCTATAATACAAATATTACCTACTATAGTACAGTCCTAAAAAAATCCCACCTATTTACTTCTCTTCATTCACAGCTTTTAATGAATGGAGCCCCTTAAAATGTGTAGGACACATAGGGTTAGGAACATAAGAGGACCCGAATTTATACTAGTTAATGTCTTTAGCGTAATTCAGCACTAAAAAGCTGCCACTGTTGGGCCCTTGAGTGAGGCCCCTAACCAATTTTGCTCTAGGTATATCATGGCTGTGTCATGGCTGACATATATCTGACAAATACGTCTTTTTCTTCTTCTTCTAGTCAGAAAAATCAAACCTTAATTAAGTTTAACACAATCATTACTGCATTTTTGTAATTTAACTTTTGCTTTTAAAATATTCTTTACCAGGGCTAGGCTTATAAGAGACATTCATTCGTTTATTCATCTTCTATACCCACTTATTCACGGGGGATCTGCTGGAGTCTATCCCAGCCGTCTCTAAAAGGGCGAAAGGCAGGAGGGGTACACCCTGGACAGGTCACCAGTCCATCACAGGGCCACACACACACACTCACTCCTATGGACAATTTAGAATCACCAATCAATCTAACATACATGTTTTTGGACTGTGGGAGGAAACCGGAGTACCAGGAGTAAACCCACGCAAGCACGTAAAGAAACAATCAAACTTCAAACACACTTAGGAATCGAACCCGGGACATTATTTACAGCCGAATGTTTAACGTTTTAACCCATTTGAAGAATCATGCTTAGCAAGTATAGCTTTAGCAGTATACATAATTCAACACCTAGCCTAGCAAATGGATCCTTTACATTAAAAGTCTGTTACTTACTTCGCTGGTGGTTTTGTGCACTCAGCATCAGGCATCCATGCAATGCATTGATCATGGAGATTAACAGTTCTAATCGTTTTTTTATGCACTAGTTTTTTCAGCATTTAAAAGATTTTGCTGGCCGGATGTCCTCTGGCCCTCGGGGTGCAGGGCTTGGATTGAAGTTACTAATCGGAGCTGGTGCTTTTGCCTATGGAATCAAAGAGGCCACATTTACAGGTACAGCTCATATGTGAGCTTTGTCAAGTTGTTCACAATTTGAAGAAAGCTTATATTAAAGCTAAAGGGACCTAAAGATGTTTTAGCATGACAATAATCTATGCACAAAGCAGTCCATAGAACAAATGGTTTGTTATGATTGGAAGGAACGGATTTAAGTGACCCTCTGTGTATAGGATGTAGGATCAAGTGGAATACTAACCGCACCCAAGACCTTCATGTGACCGTACTAATGCCATACTCTTGTGCATAAATTAACACAAATTTTTATTATACGAGCAAATAACAACAAAATCATCCAGAAAAAAATGCTTTTTAAAAAAGTTATACAATCAAACGAGGATTACAAAATGTATTGGTACTTTTAGGTCCGGGGTGTTTCCAGTAAGGGCTGGTATGGGTGCAGGTTTTCATTCCATTCCAGGCAGCAGTTGGTCCCAACATATAAAGCAGGCAGACTTAAATGTGGTTCCTGCTTAATTACAATTAAATCTGCACTCGCACTGAAAATTCACAGTCCTCCACACACCTATTCTAGGTGCAAAACACAAACCAAACCCTTAACTGTAAAAAAAATGGGTGGGTTTAAATCCCTGAACACCAAGCTGCCACTCCTGGGTCCTTAACCCTTAACTGCTCAGTTGTGTAAATGACAAAATTGCTCTGGATAAAGCAGTAAATGTAACCTTGTCATGATCCAATGTTTGTTTAGAAAACAACACACCTTTCTTTTCATCGACACAGTATATCGATATATTCTATGAAGATGTGCACAGAGGTAAAAAAGATTAACATGGTGTCATGTTTGTCCTGTAGTGGAAGGTGGTCAGCGAGCGATCATCTTCAATAGAATTGGTGGAATGCAGATGGACACTGTTCTTTCTGAGGGGCTACACTTCAGGTAGCGGTTATACAAAGTACACTTTAATTGTTGGTCTGAATGTTTTTACCATCAATTCATAAGTCTCATTGTGAGTCCCCCTTCCTATAGGATACCATGGATTCAGTACCCCATTATATATGATATCAGAGCGAAACCACACAAAATTTCCTCTTTGACTGGAAGTAAAGGTATGTATTATCCTATCAATGTTGTTCATTAGTTTCATTCTGATACAGATAAATAACTGTTTTTTTTAACCTGGTCTTATTAAACAGTCTATATAGATTTTTTGTAATTACTATGTACAAAAACCTCAAGGTTTTTAAATTGTTGGACTCCTAACCAGAACATTGTGGGTTCGATTTCCTGTACAACGAAGTTAACACCGCTGGGCTCCTGAGCAAGGCCCTCAAACCCCAATTGCTCAGTTGCATAAATGAAATTAAAAAAATGTAAGTCGCTCTGGATAAGGACGTCTTCCGAATGCTGTTAATGGGAATAATTTATTGATGCACACAGATTTAGTACTTAATTTATTTAAATAACTTTCACTGAAAATTTTATGTATTTAAAATAAATTGTTGAATAACATAATAGAGACTCCAAAAACTTGCATTGTTATGAGTTTTTAGTTCTTTTAGTACAACCATTAGGGCATACATTAACTGTGATATTTATATGTAGATTATTATTATATTGTTATTATATGTAGATTATTGTATGTCTTATTCATTAGATACAGTACATCCATCACTGGTAGGATATGCAATAAAATAACATAAGGTGTACTTTAATCCTAAAACTAATGTAAGCGTAACAAATTATATATAAATATTATTTAATTTTATCTAGTTTTTTCATTTAGATATTTATAAGAACGTGACTACTATACAGTGACAATCTGCCCTTCGATAATGTTAAAAAATAAGACGTTTTAAAGAAAATGGGATGCAGTAAATAATAAAGCAGGAAATAGTCTATTGATGCAGAAGTAGTTGTACTTGTAACAGTCAGATCCATAAAAACAGTGTGGGAAAATACGTCTTTGCCATTTGTGACTCTTTTTACATACTGTGAAATACAAGCATTTTTAATAAAGTCTGAAAGCTTTCCCCTCCTTTCCATTTTCATTCATATGTTTTAAATACAAATTTAAGCATTTCTTACTTTTTGAATAATGTTTTGTTTTTATGCTGCTTGTATTTGTGTGTGATCAGACCTGCAGATGGTAAACATTGCTCTGCGTGTTTTGTCACGGCCCCTGGCCTCTAACCTTCCTTACATGTACCAGCATCTGGGGACAGACTATGATGAGCGCGTCCTTCCTTCCATAGTCAATGAAGTCTTAAAGAGCGTTGTGGCCAAATTCAATGCCTCACAGCTCATAACACAAAGAGCTCAGGTAAGACAGTGAGTTTTACACACCCAGTTTCGCTTGATAATAGGCGCTTTAGCTCAGATGAACTGTCCACACTCCGTTTGAGACAGTTGTTTTTTGCAGACTGTTTTTTTTTTTTTTTGAATGTCTTTGTTATGTTGATGTAACTTGCAGAGCTTTCAAAGGATTTCCACCAAACTCAGCAGTTCATGGTGTTCAGACTGATGAGAGCCTTGAAGAGGCAAAATAATTTTTTCTAAAAATTCCCATTATGTAACCATATGAGCAGAATCATTGATGTACTGCAGCATGGACTTGTAAAATATCAAAATACTCATAGTATTTTGCATAGTAACAAATAGTGCATGATGGCTATTATAGTGGCATCGCCTGACGACATGGCCACGCCCACAAAAGGTCAACGGACTCAAAAAGTTAAACCAATATGGCCATGTGACATATCTCTAAATGCTTAACACATTAAAGGAAATTGCATGATGGGTATTAATGTGATGTCACATAATGTCACAAACATGTCCACCAAAAATTACCTGAGTCAAAATATGGCCAAGTATGACATATCAGAACACGTTGTCAGCAGCATGACCATGTGACATATTAAAACTTTTAGTACGGTGAGGAGAACTGTTTCATGTGTATTATCTTCACGGTTCAACTGTCTATTATCGTTTTAAGCCAATATAAATGATGAACTTTATGAATCTAGTTTATAGAGACTAAAGTTAGAGAATGACGAAGGAGAAATCTTAACGAGAACAGCCTTGGCGCTAATTGTAATCATAATAAAGTAACGTGTTTATCATCAGAAGCCTAGTGTGTGCCTATTTAGCACATCTCTGACTTTATTGTTAATTTATAGCTATAATGTGTACTTTTTTGTATACCTTCTTCAGAGAGAAAGATTTTTTTCTTTTATTCTTGTCAAAATGAAATTTGGAACATGAACTCTAAAAAGCATAAAAACTCTGTTTTCTGTACTGTTTTGTGACCCAACCTGAACTATCCAAACTTTCTGCATTAAGGTGTCAATGCTGATCCGTCGGGAGCTGGTTGAACGTGCTAAAGACTTCAACATCATCCTTGATGATGTGGCCCTCACAGAGCTGAGCTTCAGCAGAGAGTACACAGCCGCTGTAGAGTCCAAACAAGTTGGTGTGTAACAAAGATATGCATAATAACAGCTTTTAATAGCACATTGAATGAGAAGCTTGAATGTTGAAGATTAAGTTGGTCCTCTTGTCCTTTAGCCCAGCAGGAGGCACAAAGAGCTCAGTTCTTTGTGGAAAAAGCTAAGCAGGATCAGAAGCAAAAGATCATCCAAGCTGAAGGAGAGGCCCAAGCAGCTAAAATGGTGGGAATGGCTTTCGCTAACCCAAATTGGATTTAAACATGAAATATATTGTAGATATCATAATGTATATATGTTGAAACTGTTTCTGTCCCCAAAGTTAGGACAGGCGGTTACAAAAAATCCGGGATATCTTAAACTCAGGAGAATCCGAGCAGCACAAAACATTGCTAAAATGGTTCGTCTATCCTAATTCATCTTTTATTCATTCTAATGCTGTTCATAATTGAATAATTATTTCGATGTTAAATGGTAGCTCAGTGGTTAAGGTGTTGGACTGCTAATTGAAAGATCTGGGTTCAATTTCTGACACCACCATGTTATCACTGCTGGGCCCTTGGGCAAGGCCCCTAACCCCCTGTTGCTCAGTTGTATAAAAAAAAAAAAAAAGTTGTGTAAATGTAAGTCGCTCTGAATGAGGGCATCTGCCAAATGCTGTAAATGTATTTACTGTAAAGACTTGATGATTTTGTCTTAGTTTTACCAAATTTTAATGATGTTGATGATACGTTGAAAATGCGTGTGTTTTGAATGTACTTGCTCTTTCTCTGTTTTAGATTGCAACCTCCCAGAACAGAGTGTATCTGAATGCTGACAGTTTAGTCCTAAATCTCCAGGATGACTCATTTAATAAGTATGTCTTAATTTCACTTCACATTTTAGACACTTTTTATTTTCCTTTACCATGTTGAAAAAAGTGAAAGAATAAATAATTGTATATAACTTATTTAGAGTTATTCCTGAACATCTACAGTTAAGGTGTTGGGGTGGTCAAACCAAACGAAAAAGCATAGCAGTTTCAGCCTGCACTTTTAGGATTTCAGTCTGCTTTATCTAGTTGAACCTTGACCACAAAACGTGAAGGCGGGACTGTTCTATTTCTAGTTCCAGTTATTTTAGTTGGGCTCGGTTTTTGAACTTTGGCCATGCAGTTTTCAATATTTCCAAAAACAGACGGTTATCTGGAATAATTCTGTCTCTATGAAGACACAGGGGCGGTGGTGGCTCAAATGGTTAAGGCTAAGTTGTTGATTGGAAGACCAGAAAGACCTGGATTTGAGCTCCACCGCTGCCAGTCTGCCACTGTTGGGTCCTTGAGACCCTTAACCCTTCCTGCTCCAGGGACGCTGTATCATAGCTGACCCTGCACTCTGACCCCAACTTACTGGGATATGTGAAGAAACAAATTTTACTGTGCTGTAGAGTCTATAGTTACAAAGACATTTAAAGACATTTTATGAGAAAGTGCTATCACCCCAGTTCGTAGTATTTTATAAAGCTTAAAATGTTGACATGTACGTTATATTTTCCCTTATTCAGCAGCCAATTGTAGATGCTTGGTTACAAAAAAGGAATACTTGTACTTGCATCATTTTGTTTTAGTAAGATTTATGAACAACTGCATTAAACTATTCTTCTAAAAGGGATGTTAATATATTGTGTTTTGTTTTGCAGACTGTCACTGTATAAGAAGAAATAAGCTGCATAGAGTGTGCTTTCATTCTGCATGTGTGAAGTTGTGTATGCTGTGAGCTCTACATGACTGCAGAGGTCACGGTCTTTTGGTTCCAGTTTCTGTGTTTCGGTGCACCTAGTGAATCGAATCATTGCTTCAAATCCATTGCAGACAATAATTGAGATTCAGCATTATTTTTTTTGTGGTTATTCTGGGTTACATTATCAGATGTATATTGCAGTTCTATGCATCACCGAGATCTGTTATGGAATTCTTAATTTAATTCAATCACCCTAGTACCACTTCGCTAATTGTTGCAATCAAATGTATTACAGTAATGTTCATAAGATCAACATCCACCAGTTTAATAAAAAGATCTTTGTTGTATTACTGTGTGACTTAGTCATGGAAAGGCAAAATAAAACCCTTTTTGTGTCCAAAATGGCATTGAGCATGTGTGCTATTGTAAGTCTTTATCCACAGATAAAATGGTTCATCCAAAAGATGTGAAATGTCAGTGTGTGTATATTTGACTGACCCATTACCGTTCTGGATTCATGTGGTAAAAATATGCCTCCTGGATAAAAAAAAACCTATCCCCTTTAAAAAGCTGTAAAATGGCATTCATTCTTTTATCTATCTTCTGTACCTCTTATCCCACACAGTGTTGCAATGCCTACCATGGACGAACTAAAGGCAGGGGACACAATAGAAGGGGTGCCAATCAGTTACAGGGGACAGTTGCCCATACATATTTACAACAATATAAACAATTTAAAGATTCCAAAGAGCCTACAACACATGTCTTTGGACTAGGGGAGATATTAATGCCTGAAAAACCTGAGTACCGAGAGAAAATGCCTGAAAAACTTGGAGCACAAAGCAGGGGCAGAAATCTTACCCTCAACCACGATGGTGCATGGCAGCAAAAGCAAAACTTGCTCTGCGCGTCATAATAACTTTTTTGGTTATTTGGCAGATGACGTTCTCTAGAGCAACATACATTTGTTACAGTGGTAGTTTGGTGGTGGTGGGAATTAAACGCACATGCATTTAAATGTAAATGCATTTTGTTTTGTCACATATACTTCTTACAGCAGAGTAAAATTTGTCTCTGCATATCCTATCTTAATAAGTTGGGGTCAAAGCACAGGGTCAGCTATGATACAGCACCCCTGGAGCAGAAAGGGTTAAGGGTTGAACCCAGATCTTCTTGGTCTTCAGATCAACAACCCAGCGCCTTAACCATTTCAGCCACCACTGCCCCTATTTGTCTGTGTGCATGAATTCTTTGCTGCCTCATTTTAATTCACTGAAAACAAAAGTCCTCGTGTTGCAGATTCGCACTTGCATCATTCAAGTAAAAGTGTTTTGGGTTTTTTTAAACAAAGGACCACATGTCCTATACAAATAGATCTGGAACAGTGCTTAACACACCTGATTCATCCTAACGGTCCTTGTTTCCATTTTTTTTTTTTACAATTCTTATTATAGATTGAACTACCTAATTTGTGTCCACATTTGTCTCGTAATGATGTGTATTATTTTTATGCGTGATCCAACATCTCATTTGTCTGTGCATCTCTGGCTATTTTAACATGGCTTTTATTTCCACTAGAGCTCAGTGGATAAAGACATGACAGCTTGTTTAAGGGCTCATCAGCAGTTGAGTTAAAGTTCTTGTCCTGATATAATCAGATTATCATGTTAGGTCTTTTGCACACATAACAAGTGAAAGTGCTCTGGGCATGCTGGAGTATGTCAGTTTTGTGTTTAAACATTATCAAAATTATTGTATCAACATAAAATATTTGTTTTAACTTTAACTTCATTGCTAAAAAAAGGAGTAGAATATTTTCTGTCCTTTTCTATTTCTACACTATAATTATATATCATTTTTATAAATGTTTGTTTATGCCATCTTTTCAAAGCATGTAGGCTGCAGTGTTGATCTCAAGCTTATTATTAAACACAGCACCAGGTGGCGCCAAACACCATTCTGTTCAGTTGAAAACGTCCTCCAGTCTAATTCACGACTAGGTGGAATTGTGTATTTATGGACTAAGGCAAAAGCAGGACTGCACCCAAAGACAGACCACACGCTTCTGGCTCGAGTGTGTGAAGCAGTGTTTGTGTGTGTTTGTTGCCTCACGTTTGTAAGGCATGCATTTATGTCAGTCGGCCCCTATACAATGTTTGCTTAATGAAAAGCCCCATTGTGAGTAAGGGGGTGGGGCCACGTGCTTATTCATGTATTCTGTTGCTCAGGAGCACTTGCTCTCTAGAGCCTATGCAGGCGTCCCCCATCCACTATGGCTTTGTACACAACTCCTCCCGCATGGATCATGGATTTTTCTGGATGTTGTCTCGTCATTCAGTTCAGGATTGATTATTATTCAAGTTCATTTACTGCTCTGAATTTAGAGATGTATCATTGAGATACATTTAAATGGCCTAATTGACAGATTGGCTATTGACTGACATAAGTGTCTTTCTTTATAGCCTCTCACATGAGCTGATAGCTTCAGCTGGTGGGTTTCTAAGCAACGTTGCTGACTTCACGCTGCGACAGCCGCTCTGGACCGGTTGGCATGGTGACTTGTGGTGATATCAGAACTGAGCTCTGGTTGCCATGGTAACTGTACCTCTTGGCTCAGCAGCTATTCCTGCAGAGCCTACAGGCAAAAATACTACAATGTCAGTTTTTTCGTGCGTGTGTGTGTGTGTGTGTGTGTGTGTGTGTGTGTGTGTGTGTGTGTGTGTGTGTGTGTGTGTGTGTGTGTGTGCGTGTGTGTGTGTGTGCATAAATATATCTATCTTAGCGGGGACCAAATGACTCTTCAAGGATAGGAATATCCTCTAAATCGACCTTTATCTGTCCTCATTTGAATAACAAAAGCAGATTTTTATTTAATTCACTCAAAGTGTAAAAGGTCCTCACAAGGATAGTATGACAAATGTGTGTGTCCCTGATTCAGTATTCCTTTATCGCAGTTGTGTTTGTTCTTCCCCTTTGTGTGTGTTACATCATCATGTACTGATCCAGGATGGGAACAGCTTTACTGCAAATGTCACCTTTATCTATAACTTAGATAATATAGCACTGACCTGACAAAATTTAAGTTATAAACCTCTGGTAACATTGAATGCGTTTATTAGTGTTAATTCCATTTTTAATCCTGGTTTAATCCGTCCTTTAAATAATAGCACAGAAGTATCAGAGGCTTTGTGTATGAGAAAGCAAGGGTGTAAATGTAAGTAAACCTCACTGAGCAGCAAAGCATGTTATTAAGTCTTATAGAGCTTTTGCTTAGGCCCTAAAGAGCTTTTCAAGGGCAGTGAACAGTGTGTTAAATCTAAAGATGGCGCTCTAGGATAAGGTATACACAATATCCACAGTGCAGCTATATGAGTACGAGGGAAGAGAATAGGATCAGGCTTCACATCTTAGTGACAAGCTGAGATCACGTGCACAGTCTGTGTGCCTGCATGGTTTCTGTAGCTCATTATAGGTATGTGTGTTTGTGTGTGTGAGAGAGAGAGAGAGAGAGAGAGAGAGAGTATGTGATGGGCCACACATGGCAGAGGTGTGGAACACAGTGCAGCTCCTCCTTCCCTCTAACACAGTGATAAAGGAGTATCCTCTCTCTCTGGCCTCTTTTATCATTTTCTTCCTTTCTCCTTCTCTTGACCCCTCTATGCTGTCTTCTTTTCACCTTTCCTTCTTCCTCTTGTCTTCCGTCTCTCACTTCCTCTCTATTCCTGCATTTCATGTAATTTAATTCAAATGTTATTCATCAATTTTAAACATTTCGTCACACCTATTTGTATAAAATAAGATTTTTATTTGATCCCCATATAATGAACTTAAGGTAATAAAATAACCTACCAACGAGATCTTTTTTAATACACTCTAAAGAACAGTATATTACACATTACATTATATCTCAGTACAAATGCAGAATAATAGAAGCCCTGAACTGATAAAGATCCTTAAAATGTGTTACACCTCTAGTGCGCATGTGTGAGTCGAAATGTCAGCGCTGGGTACTCTTCATCCGTCCTTAATGTAAACATAATTAACCTGCTCTCCATGCTCATTATCCTAGCAGATTATTGTGTCCCAGGTTGGAGCGCATCACTTAAGCACATCTCTTTTCCATTCATGGCTTTCTACTTACCTCTGAATAATATAGCAAAAGTTTCTTAGAGAACTGAATTCATCTATTAGCATTTTTTTAGATTTTGTACAAATTTAGACTTTTTTGGCAATAAAATACACTGACAGTAAAGAGTGTAAAATGGAACGATCGGGTAAAATAATTCTGGTATATATAAAATGGCTAAATGGTCAATGTAGACATGAGACTGCAGATATGGGAAAAATTGCACTATTTTAGTTTATTTAACAAGTTACCTGTCCCATATATATATATATATATATATATAATATAACTGAGCTCCGTTATCTCGTCTGAAAGAACCAATCTGGTTTGCAGATATATGCAAAGGTAATTGTCTTATCATTACACAGTGGCTGCAGTTTTCTGTGTCTAAGAGCACTTCCTGTTTTTATGTTCACTGCCTTCCTGTGGCAAGGATAAGGAAATAAGCCTGTGACCAATCAAATCAAACCCCCACCTCTGAGACTCTGCAGTGCAGAAGGTTGTAAATTGTGTGTCCGAATCTTACTGTTTGTTGAATGAGCAAATACCGAAAAACCTTACAAATGTAACAGACTTCAGTGACGAAATCACAAGAATCAAAGATACAGAAAATAATCCTCTGAGGCTGTTTCAAGTTCTTGAAATAATTAATTTATAATTAATGTAGTTGTATGTGGACTGTAAGTCAAATTGAAATCACAGGAAAATTATTGACAGGGTTTGACATTCCTAAAAGGACAACAGCAATACATATTGTACACAGGGTACAGAGGCTTCTAAGCGCCCATGCACTGTGGGGGAAATGCCCCCAGAAATCTGTTTTATTAGTATAACAGTGTGGGGGGTGTGGGGGGGGCTAGGTAACCTCATATTATTTTATAAGGCCCAAAATTGCTAATGGCAACCCTGACTGTAAATATCGCTATTTATTTTATTCTTTCTGCCAGCTATTGTATGCAGTTCCACTGTATGCCACATCAATTCCTTTCTGCCACTTTACTTTTGTCACTTTATTCGCACACCATTTTGCCTATTATGTTAATTCTATATTATTTTACGTATTCTATATTATTGTTAACCTTTTTTCTCTTGAATATTTCCTCATCTAAGCACAGAAAGTCGTAAAAAAACATTTCACTGTATGTCATACCGTCTATTCTTGTGTAGATTACAAGTAAAATTGTATTTTTAAATTTAAGCACCCCATTGACCGCACATTCTCTGCCGAAATTTTTAATAATTTAATAATTTTTAATTTAATAATAAATTTAATTTTAATAATAATTTGTTATTAATTTAAAAATACATGGCTGGGCATGATGACTTGGTGGTGAGATAGTTTGTTTTGTTCCTACAAGGTTGGAGGTTAGATTCCAATATAGGGTATGCATGTTTTCCTTGGGTGCCTGTTTTTTTCTTGGTACTCCAGTTTCCTCCAGTCTACCCTAGTTGATTGGCATCTCAAAATGTTTGGAGTGTGTAAAAAGATCTATGTGATAAGTATGCATGTAATCCTGTTCCTTAATTTTTGTTTCTTATGGAAGAATCCTGCATTTTTACCTTAGAGACTGTTTTACAAATCACTCCTAAACAAATGCATCTTCTAGCATAAGATACAACAGCAATGACCTTTATGATGATAAACTGTTTACTGTATCTCCCAACCACAGGGCTCTCCTCTGACTGTAAAATGATTACATAATAATCTCTCATGCAGAAATGTTTCAGTTCGGATTGAATAGTGTTTGTTTTTCATGCCAAAACAATGATTTATTAAATTCTATAAAACAAAGATTTATCAAATCTGTAGAAGAAGACTTTCTGTCACAACACTGACCTTGACGGTTGACTGTCATTTTATACACAGTGGGAGATACACATCATCTATACATGATTCTAATACATATATTTTAATGTTATCCTGTTGGTAAAGCTATCATTAATACATATCTGTCATGAGCTCATATCTGTCATATACTAGTCATATTCTGCAGACAAAGCCAATTTTTTTCTTCTCTATTAATTGTATGGTACATCTGACCTTTATCCTTATAAATTATGTGAGAATGTTGGTGGGTTGAAGTGGGCAGAAAGGATCAGCTGTGGACAAGTAAAAACTGATTTCACACACACACACCAACAAATATGAACACGCTATTTATTAAATTGAGAACTATTTATTTCCCCGCCAAAAAAGTAGGTCTTGGTCTTTGTTTTCTGTGGGTATGTGTCTTTTTAAGCAGACAATTACCTGAAATCTAAACCACCAGTATAAACAGCAACATATACCGTTCAGTGTTATTATAAATGTACTACTGTAGTATATTGTAGTAAATGGTACTGTTTGTTTGACTGTTTCATGTCTTGCATTGCTTGCACAAGTTTTCACACATTTTCTTTTTTAGTGGTTACTTCTGTATTGGTACAGTATATGTATCTCAGAGGGTGGCCGTTAAAGACACACAGGTTGATGTAGTAGATACACAAGTACAAGTACATGTATTTAGAAACAATTATTAGGTTACAAGTTTTTGAAGTTTCTAGAGGTTTGGTGTTGGAAATTCCCTTCATTTTTTGGAAGTATTTCTGGGCTAATCACAGAATCATCCCGATGAGTGATTCATTTGGCCTTGTCCATTACGCACCGAGATTTCTCCAGTTTCTCTGAATCTTTTGATGCACTGTAGATGATGAGATTTGCAAAGTCTTTTTTTTTATAGCTAATAATGTTACAAACTTGATGTCAATTAACTTAATTAGTTGCTAAATATTCTTCCAGCTAAATCTTTTTAAAATGTATTGCTTTTTAATCCTTTGTTGCCCCCTGTACCAAATTTTTTTGAGACCTGTAACAGACATCAAATATGAAATGAGCTTATTACGTAAATAGAAGTGTAAAACCTCTCTGTTTAAACATTTGTTATGTTATCTATATTCTACTGTGAATAAAATAACAGATGAACAGATGCAAATATCAAAACGTCACACCAACGACTGTTTGTGCTGAGGAAGCTTGACTTTTTTAATGTACATTCTAGAGATATTCTAAGGATTTTCTATAATTTATCTGTTAATTTTTCTCATCATCTACAAAGAAAAAAAATCGTTTGTAATGTATTTTTAATATATTTACATTTGGCAGACTCCTTAACCAGAGCAAGTTACATTTATATATTTGATACAGCTGAGCAATTGGGGGTTAAGGGCCTTGTCAGGGGCCCAACAGTGATAACTTAGTGATGCTGTGATTCAAACCCACAACCTTAGGGTTAACAGTCCAACACCTTAACCACTGTGCTACCACTTTTGTGCTCAAAAATTTTAGGTGTTTCCTTGCAAAATCTTACACCTCATTAGGTACAGCAAGTGATGAGCATGGCACATAAAATAATTGGAGACAGCACACACCCTTTGAATTATTATTTTCAATGGATGACCCTACAAAGTTTAAGGATAATCAGATCTACAAATTGGTACAAATTTACCTTGTTGACTGAAGCAATACATTTATGTAATTCATTTAGCTGATTTGGGGTTTTGTTCATATTTTGTAAGTTTGCTGTGTATTTTAAGTTATTTGTATTTGTGTTAAGTGTTGTATATTTGAAGCACCACAAAAGTCGGAACTAATTGTCCCAAGTGGATTAATAAAGCTCTAAACTAAACTACCTAACATCACAGTCCTACAGTATTTCTGTAAGACCAGAAATAGAAACAAGATTTATTTATTGATGTTTTTTTCCCTTTCAAGCAGTCTCAGTTTCACCAGCTTAGAATTCACTGCAATCAGTGTTCAGAGTTCCTAAGGACACACTGGGGCTTGCATGTTTGTTTTTTTTTGCACATCAAGCAAGCATGGTTGAGCTTCTGTTTATGTTTGGTGATCAAAGTCTATGTGTAGATAAAAGCCTAAATTAAATCTGTTCATTATACAAAGTGATTGAAATAGATTTTTACTGAGCATCACACATTGAACATATAAATTTACAATATAGCTTTACTTAAAAAAATTCTACAGTATGGAATAAATACTGTCCAACCAATTACCTGTAGATTACTATTAAAGTGATTTTATGATGATGCTATTTCAATATTTTTACAGTACTTATGATCCCACATGAGGTAGTGATAACAAGACACTTCAGCATGGCTTTAATCATTGCTGCTTTTCTTCCTGCGAGCTCAGCTGGTTTTGGCCGTCTGTTCATACACATTTATTATTCTTAGCCACCCAACAACCCTCCTCCTAATGGACATAGCTTTCTTCATGTGTGGATTCAGATTGCAGATGGCAAGAAAGTGAATCCTGCACTGTATTACTAAATATAAATTTGCATTCACTGTGTGCAAATGCATTCCTTTTTTCTTCACCTCTCCCCTCCCACCGTCGCCTATTTCTGCTCACCGTGCTGTATATTTTCCATGCCTTTGTCTTGCGTTATCATTTTGGGTGCTTGCTTATCTAAATTTCAGGACATGAGAAAGCTGTGATTACATAAGTGCTAAATACATCATGTGATCTAATGTCTAAAACTGTCTTTTCCCCTGAATGAGAGAAAAAAAAACTGCAGATTAGGTTGAAGTGCAGTGGAAACCAGTTTGCTCTCGTGTCTTTCCAATGAGTCATTATTCAAATACAGACTTAAGTGGAATATTCATAATTCCATCTACAACCCGAACTCCGGAAAATGAAAACTAAAAGACTTTCAAATCACATGTGGTAATGTTTTTATTCACAATAGAACATAGATATATTTGATTACATTAGAATGAAATTAAAAAAATGTAAGACATTTTACAATGCATGTGCATTTATTAGGCACAAAATGAGCTCATTTCATATTTGATGCCTTCTACAGGTCTTAGAATAGTTGGGACGGGCAGTTTACCGTGATGTAGCATCTTCTCTTCTCTTTAAACAGTTTGAAGACATTCAGGCATCGAGGGTTTGAGTTTCTGCAGTTTTGCTGTGGGAAATTAGTCCCTTTCTGGAGGTATTCCTGGGCCAATCACAGAATCATGCAGATGAGTGATGCAGTGTCGTCTTAGGGCCCGAATACCACCGGCATCCAACAAAGGTTTTCAGCCTTTTCCCTTACACAGAGATGTATTCAGTGTCTCTGAATCTTTCGATGATGTTATGTACTGTAGATGATGAGATTTGTGGTTGTGCTTTCACAGATTGGAGAACCTCTGCCAATACTTCTGAGAGACTCTGCCTCTCTAAGAAATCCCCTTTAGAGCTGGTCATGTTACAGACCTGATGTCAATTAACTTAATTAGTTGTTCACCCAGATGAATCTCATCAAAATTGTTTGTTCCCCTCGTGACAAGTTTTTTGAGACCTGCAGCAGGCATCAAATACGAAATGAGCTTATTTAAGTGAATAAAAGTGGAACACTTCTTTGTTTAAACATTTGTTATGTTATCTATGTTCTATTGTGAATAAAATATTGACTCATGTGAAAAAGTCCTTTAGCTTTAGCTTTTATTTGGAATTTTAAAAACGCCCCAACTTATTTGGAAATCAGGTTGTATGTTCAGGTGTGTTGAAAGCGTTTGGAAAGAGGGCTTACCCGTGTTTTGCATACTTATAAGGCACTACTTTGTTGGGTCCCTTTTTTTTGCTTTGGTTGGAAAAGTTACAAGGAAGTTAAAACTTTTTTTTTGGAGCAAATGTTAAACATGATGAAGATTTTGTTATATACTGTAACATTTTTTTGCAGGGTTATAAATCATGTATATTTTAATTCAATTAAAAATATAGCAAATATTTTTAAAGCAATTCTTAAGGTAAAACAAACTAATTTTTGAGGGTTGTTTTGCTGGCTTGCTTTCGGTGAGAGAGCATAATGATAGCTCTAGTGCCTCTGGTCATACAGTATATGTAAAACGAAGCTGTGGGAAAACTACCTCGTGCTAATGAATTGCAATTCACCTGAATAGCCTTTAGCTTTTTTGTCTTAAGTACGGTGGTGGTTACAAAAACAGCATGTGCTCGATTTCACTGATGTGTTTGAAGGCACTTCAAACACTGTATTCAGTACTGTATATCGCAGGGACATTCACTTCATCAGTTTATTTTTTGTTTTGACATTTACAACTTTAGTCTAAATGTCAGACTTCTTTTTTTTTTTTTTACTCTATTTGTCTATTCGAATATTTACCATTGTGGGCAGTCTCAAAAGGCTGGTGCAAGATCACCTTTACAGGATTAAGGGCGATTATGTCGAGTTGCATTTAGCTATTCCCAAGATGCTATAATCCAGATTTAATACTCAATGTTTAAAAAAACAGAGAACACAAACACAGTGATTAACTAAACATTTAGGGTTTTTTTGTAATGCTTGTAAAATGGTTTGCTTGCACTGACCATCCTCCCATGTTTATATACATTTATGGCATTTTTGCAGATGCCCTTATCCAGAGAGACCCACATCTCAATGGCTAAGGGCCCAGCGCTGGCAGCTTGTCAGTCCTAGGAATTGAACTCACAACCTTTTTATTATTATTGTAGCATGAACTATTTGATCTATATAAAGAATATAAAGACAGTTAAAAAGATTATTACAGGAATCAGACTATATTAGCATAAACATATACAGTAGCATAGTAGCAGCTGTTCAGTCCCAATTTACAACCCATATTTAAATTCTGTTAAAATAATCTTAAATCTCTTGAGTGACCAATAATAGTTTGACAAAATAAACCAGTAATCTATTGCCAGATGTTGTGTGTGCAAATGGGGGGCAGCATGCCCTAATATTCCATATAAACCTTCAGTGTAGTGTAGGCTACTATAAAAAAATGTTTATTACTTTAAGATTTATTTTCTCACATTTATTTGGTGGTATGAGCCAATTGATGGTGGTATTGAGCCAATTCCCAGGACACTGTACACACCTACTTAGTGTCAGTTTAGTTTATTATTACCAATCTACCTCCAAACCCCAATGAGCACAATTACAGACAGTAACCCAAACTGAGGAGAAAAACTACAGGTACAAAGTTTTGTTTAACATAGTTCATTTTTTTTCTGTGACTAAAATGCTCTGCCAGGTTTAAACATCAATAGCTAGCACACACATATGCCATCTTTCACGACCTGATGAGCATTTTGATGCTAAACTTGTTTAGTTATCTGTGAGATAAAATAGTGGACAAAGTGATTTGACCCTTTTCCCGTTCCCTAGGTAAAAGTAATTGGTAATAAATTATACATTTTTTAAATATGATATATAAATAACATATTTTCCGTGTCAGATTTGGACCAGTACCTCCTATTTTCACATGGTCTTACATTTGGTCATGCATTATGACTAAAGGTTTGATTGTACTTACGAATGTAAAAGACAGTTGCAAGGATAAACAGCCATTAGATTAAAATCATTGTACAAAAATCTTAATTAATGTTATGTGCAAAATTGTACTTTCTTATAAAAATGTAATATTGTGCTGATCCTAACTGACATATTAACTAGTGATACCATGAACTCTATAGCCTATGGAACTCTATTGACCCCAATATACGGAATAGTGACAGCCTTCATATCTTTAAATCTCGTCTTTAAACCCATCTCTTCACCCAGGCTTTCCTGTTATTTGCTCCTATTAAGCCTTTACTGTACCTATGATGTATAAATACAGTTGGGCTGTTAAATTTTGTAATGTTGACAGGACTTGATTATTTCTTTTGATTGGTTTTTTTAGGTGCTATTAAATAAAATAAATTATTATTACTATAAGCAATAATCAGGAGTATATTTCTAATATAACAACATAAGTGCATTTTGAGTTAAATCTAGGGCAAAAGCAACTGCAATAAATTACAGTAACTAGTGTCAAAGGTGGCATATTGATTTCTTATTTTATATTATCATTAAATGGGTTGAATTATCGAGGCTAACAAACTAGCTGATTATCTAACCCAACCTGCCAGTATGCTCTTAACCAGACAACTACAGTATAAGTGAAATATTTTATCCCTAATCAAACTAGTGCTGCCACTTCTAAAGAAACATATAGCCTATTCTATAACTAGCCAGAAAATCTTTACAAGAAATGTGTTACATAAAAAAACCTCATCATTTGTTTACTTATTGTTGTCAGACTTGTATAACAATAAAGAAGCAATTCAGAAGATAAGTACAACATTAACATTAGTACACATTTTGCCAACTCTGATGATGATTAAATGTTTAGCCTTGGGAAAGAACACAAAATTATGTTTATTTAAATCTATATAAACTTCATGGTTGAAAAGAAGGTCATAATTATCTCCCAAGGCTACTGTGTATAATAAAGGGAATTCTTTAATGGAAGTGTGCCAACCACAGGGCAATATTGCTCAGTGAGGCAAAGTAAAAGACGCATTACCTGAGCTGTAAAAAAAAACACTACTGTGCATTTGTTGTGGGTCTTAAAATAGATATTGTTACCAGATGAGTGACTAGATATAAGTATATTTGAGTGAACAGTAAGATGTGTTTTAATATAGAATGAAAACTGTAGATTTACAATAGCATAAAAATGGGGTTAGGGTTAGTTTTACAATACATAAAATTTGCCAAATAGCAGAATGCAGACATGTATTAGTATGGAACAAAGATGAGAGTTAACATAGCACTGGTCACTTAGTTCTGTTGGTGTTTAGAATAATAACTGTATTTGCGATTATGTTGTCTTGATCATTACAAAGGCACGCTTCTTAACACAGTTTTGCCAAAGGTGCTTCCATTTAAGTGTTGTGGATGGTATAAATGTCAGAAACACAGATATAAACTTAAAATTGATTAATTGTAAAGATGTAAGGATTACACAAAATAGATGGGAATGTAAAGTGACCTACAATAAACAGGATACCACATACATGTATAATAAAATGTATCAGTTATTAGCTGTATAAAATGAATAGATACATACATTATGGACAAAAGTATTGGGGCACCAGACCACAATTCTATAAGAATTTTTAACATTCTTTTACATATTTAGTCCCACTCTTACTCCTACAGTAACCGCCACACTTCTGGAAATACAGTGTAAAGTACAACTACAATACAAATCTGAGACAAAGACAACTTTGTGGCACCAACTTGGATGCAATAGTTTGGTGAGACAATTATTGACATTTTATTAAAAATGTTCACAAACTTTTGGCCATATAGTATGTATAATGTAGTAGGGTATATAGTAAGGGTATAATAGGACAAAAGTACAGCTGCCTCACAGCTTCTCAGTTCAGTCCTGACCATTGAGTATTATCTTTGCTCAATTCTCTTCTATAGTTTCTATGGGTTAATCAAGTTTTCTCCTACATGGTATTCCATCCGATGTGGATTACCACTGCTTCATGTTCAAGGTGGCCAGATAGACCTGACCAGTTAGGAAAAAATACTGAAAATAAGAAGGTACGGTACAACGCTGTATTGGCTGTAAATTATTTAAGGTTCAGTATACGAATGTTTTACCCCATTGTTGTTAAGATAAAACCTTCTAGCCGAATAAAAAACATGGGATAGATGCTTTACAAAGTCAGTCAGTCATGTGCATGTATTACTATTAAAATGTTCAAACAAGAAAGTCCTGGAAACTCCCACATAACTGTAAATGTTGTGATGGAAGTTCAAGTCTTTACAGGTCAGGAAAGAATGAGTGATGAAATCTTGGTTTCTTAGCAGATAGAGTTCCTGTGTCGCATTTCTGTGGTATACAGTATTTAGGTTATTCCTGCTTATAATGATTTTTAATTGGGCCAAAGAAGAGATATTTCATGGGTCCTCCTTCTCCTCCTCCTCCTCCTCCTTTTCATGCACATTTGAGTGGCAGCTTGCTGCTTCCTGAAGCTGCCTTCTACACTTCGCTCCTTTTCTCAACCAAGTCCATGTATGGTCAGGGACTATTAGAGAAGATGGGAGGAGGGACAGCTGGGAACAGTCAAGGCACAGAGGTAAAACTCAAGTACAACTATTTATTCTGAGGAACAGCATATTAAGGAATGGAAACACTTGGAATACATGATAATACAAACAAAAACTATACTGAAATGCCTGTTTAGGTTCGATATTACAAATCCTTAAAACAGTTTTCCACAAATAGATGAAACCAATGTTCACACGCACTGAATATTCACAATAATATTGCCTTGACGTTTATATTCTTTTTAAATGGCCATTTAAATTGAGAAAATCTTCAAAGTATCGACGAAAATGAAAGGGGTTTATAGGTTTGATTTATATTCACTTCTACAGGGCATGTCTTGGCTAGTATGAGACACCAGGGAGTTTCTTTGGGAACCAAACATCCCAGCAAAGGAAAAGTGGGTTAGCACTGTGTGTTTGTCTGTAATGTTACATTTACTTTATGTCTATTCTTACTTATTCTTACTCCTTTATAGTATATTAGTCAGGGATGCCAAGAAAGGTATTTTAAATACACTTTTCTCTCTCTATACGAACACAGGAAACCTTTCATTTCACAACATTTCATTAACAAATTAATATATTATAGACTTCTGTAAAATGACTCCGATTTTCATGTCCTGCTTGCCTTTATGAAGCTAGTGAAGTGCTAATTGTGTAAATATATCAAGCCACAAAAATACACCACATAGTTACACCAAACTATTGTATGAAAGGCCACAAGCAGAACAGGAAATGTTGTATTACGGTTTATATTTTGAATTTTTTATACCCAGATTAAAATTCAAAAAAATTAAATTATTAAATTATAAATATTTAAAATATTTAATAAAAAAACAGACACATTTGTCAGTCCCATAGTTTTATTATAGCATAGATTTAATGTACTGTGTTTGATTTTTTTTATCATTATCCAACATTTGTCATTTTAAATAGAGTAAAACTGATGTTTAAAAAATATAAAACGGAGCAGAATAGTCATTGGAACTAGCAATCACGCACAGCCCGTAATTCGATTCCAGTCCAGATCCATGTGTGGAGTTTTATCCATATTTTACTTTTCTCCCGCCTCAATGGCCACCAACACCTGCGCAGTGTCACGTTTCTCCGTCCTCGCCTCTCTTTTTTTTTTTTTTTTTGCATCGCGCGCATGCGTATTACAGCTCCTCCTCCGCGGCCGCCATTTCGCATTTTCGCGGCCAGTAGCTTTCGTCTGTCGTGTCATGGTGGAAGAAGGGCAGTGTCTAGAGCTTGTTTGTGAAACCAACGAAAAGCAGTACACGACGCCTACATTGTTGTCATATAACATATGTCTGGGCTGCTGATTCTTATTAATCAGTTATTAGTACTAAACAGAACGCACTAAATACCTCTATTGTCATAAGATATACTTTACCCAGTGAAGCCTTGAAAGGTTATATGAGGTTATTACTACTGACCTGAAATAAACTATAGCAGGTTAAACACGTTTTTCCCTCCCTAGAAAAAGTCATGGTTGAATTAAATATGGATGAATCTTTAAAAAAAGATGGCGATCCTATAAACACATCCTAACATGTTATTGCAAATAATAACCCTGACTGTAACTGTTATATCTGCACTTCAGTATATAAACTACAAGTATGCACAACAAAACTGCACAAATTATCATCAATTTGTAAGTGTGAATAATGTAGACCAATAGACTAAAAAAAAAATTTCACTTTTTATTGCTTTAATCACAACTGCAAAAAGTAGGCCAGGAAACCATTAGGATTATAATACAAATAAATCAATAAAGTTAATGGTGTATCAGAAATAGATTATCTTTTTTTTCCTAAAGGTTTTTGACCTAAATTTGAGTAAATGTAAATGGACTAGTTTTTTTCTAAAAGATCATTAAAGTCATCTTCGGGTGGGCAGACAGATATCCTAGGTGGGCGATTTTTGCAGGTGGGGTTGAGGCGATAGATACTCAACTAATTAAATAAAAATTTAACTAATTAAATAATGGAATGATGAAATTGTTGTACTCATTTTCTTGCTTGGGTTTGGTTAAGCAGACATATTATATTAAGTCAATATAAACAAACTATGTTTGTTAAAATGTTAAAGAAAGGGTATTTTCAATGTTCAGAATGGCTAATGACTGTAATAAGCACAAATTCAGGCAACATTATAATAATCTTTTAAACAATAATAATATTTTTCTATAGCTATTTTTAACACAGAGTCCGCCTCAGATTTATTTTATTTAATCACAAATCGTACAAAAGAAAATTAAAACATTTTTTTTTTTTTACGGCTGTCTTTACCAAATTTTGATTGGGTAAGCAAGACAGGCGTTTGGATGGGCTCAGCCCACCCCTGCCCATGCCTAGAGCCAGCCCTGTGTACCATAAATAATTCGATCATTAAATAAATATAAAAGGCACTCTGCATTTACAATTACAGGTAAATTAACTACCCCACTGACAAGAAAAGGTATTAATTACCCTATATAGTATACAGATAGGTTAAGTGTCATCAACTTAAACAATAATATCAATAGTAATATTGCAACTATTAGTATTAAAAGCCTTATTCAGAAGTTCATTTTGTGTACTTTGCCTCTGGGAAAGTGGTTTCTCTTGTGTAGCCTATCACAGACATGTTTAATTGGACTAAATTTGTTTGACAATTATTTTACCTAAATTCTATGCAACTAGTCTGGTGAATTTGAATAACAAATAAGCTGTTCTCAGTTTGTGAGAACGTGGTTTTATAATTTTTCGGACCTTTATAAAAGTAAGGTTAAAATGAAAAAGATGAAATTATAGAGCAGTAAAAAGAATTGCAGTGCAAGACCACTAGATGGAGACAACCTACACAATATAGTCTATAATCGCTGTATGCCTTTACAGTAATTCCATGATTAAAAAAACATGTTTTTGTTGTTGCAAGATAATGTTATGGTTTCATTGTAACCAGGAGCAGAAGTATAAATTAACCACTGAGTGCCTTTTGGGACAAATTAGTTATTAATGAAATGCATAAAAAGAAACAGCAGTTAACATTCTGTTTTTAGTTTTCGCAGCAGTCATTCAAGTAAACTTGTTACTATACATTCAGTGTGCATAAGTCTGGCAAAAACACTGTACTTTAAATGTTATAATGAATCACAAATGCTTCCGAATATTTTGATAAATAAATAGATAATTAAATGTTTTTGTACAGTTGTATGTGTTATGTACCTACATAAGTAGAAACACTGTACAATGTTCATGTTCTATACTTATACTGATAGATAGATAGATAGATAGATAGATAGATAGATAGATAGATAGATAGATAGATAGATAGATAGATAGATAGATAGATTTTGTTTTGCATTATTGGTAAGGGAGGTGTTGATTTATGGCTATATTTATTCTTATAAAGAAGAACTGTGGATAATGAGTGACACAGCTCTGAGTTTTTCAACCACTAATTATTAAATCGGATGTTGCACTACAGTAATGTAAAGGCATTATCAAGCGAAAGGTACGAACTGGGCGAATGCTTTAATCATGAGTCAGTCATGCACACCTGCAACAGTTTATACATTTGATGACCACACCCAGAAAGTCGAAATAAACCTCCTCCCAGCGCTGAATGCTACAATAGCAGTTCATGTCTTTACAGGTTCAGAAGGAATGAGTGATGAAATCCTCCTCCAAAAGCAGCTAGACTTTCTGTGTCACATGTCTGCAGTAGACATTTAACTACTGCGTATGAAAGCAAAGATGTATAGAAATACCCTATAGCCTAAAGTCACAGGTTTGTTTATCGTTCTTGTTATTATTATTACTATTACTTTCATACAGTGATGGCCAGAATTATAAGAACACTTGTATTTTTACCAGCTTAAAATAAGTTTAAATAAGTTATTTCTTCTTTTTCTGTAATGCATCAATTGTAATAAACCAGACAATTTCTGTTTGAACAAGTAGTGCTTCACACATAGATCCGATCTTATCATCATCCAGTCTGTCTAAAATGACATGAAGAAAGAACAAACTGAGACAGACTAAATCCAGAAGAACTGTCATAACATCTACAGAATGCTTCAAGAGACCGACCTGCAAACTCAAGTGCGAGTTTTGGTCACTTACGCAAAAATGATGTACGATGAGGTTGCTGTCAAAAATGATGTCATAATAAATTTTCTTTATCAACTTACTACTATTTACTAAATTAAGTTAACATTTGGTGTGACTATCCTTTGTGTTTATAGCACTTTGTGCCTTAGGTGCATTTGCACCTAGTTTTGTTTGGTTGCTTTGCACTTCGGCAAATTAAAGGATCTTGTAGACATTACGAAAGTTCTTTTGGATTTAGTCTCCATTTGGATTTAGTCTGTCTCTGTTTAAAAGATAGACCGACTGGATGATAATGAGATTTACATTTACATTCATGGTATTTAGCACACGCCCTCCTCCAGAGTGACTTCCATTTTTCTCATTTATAAGATTTAGCAATTGGGGGTTAAGTCCCTTGCTTAAGGTGCCCAGCAGTGGCAACTTGGTGGTGCTGGGATGATCCAATTAGCAGTCCAACAGCTTAACCATTGAGCCACCACTTCCCCCTGTGTGGTGCACTGGCTGTTATCAGACTCTGTGCAAAGAATCTCACTAGATTATTACAGTTAACAGCAAAATCAATATTTGGAAATGTAAGGTGATATTTCCTACTGACACACTACAGAAAAGATTTTAAACTAAGACTTTAAACTACTTTTATATGGTATATATACTTGGGTTGTAATAATTTTGATCACCACTGTATCAAATTTATAGCCATGTCATCTAAAACCGTGCTTTAATAGAAATTACAAAAATTAGAATCACTGTGCTAACATGTCGAAATGTGGTTGAATATGGAACTTTGAAACCGTGCACAGCTGTTAGATAAGAAATATTTTATTTCAGTACTATATACATATATATATACATTACAGAAAAAAATAAGTTAACATCTTTCTTGTGCTTACTGAGAGGATTTACTGTCACAATTCAGCGACAGGCATTATTTGTTTTACCACTAGAGGATGTCAAAGCACTGGGAATGATCCGCTACTGTATATACTAGTCTCTTCATGTACTTTATAGTCTTCATAGTGCTCATAGTGCCACCATCACACACTATGTAGGACATCAAAGACAGTCTGTCTATAGTTCAGCCAAGTCTAGACTTAGCCTAGACGGATTTATGTTTTATGAGTAAAGGTCATAATCTGGTTTGGTCTGGCTTTTGATCCTGTTATCATTGTCATTCCCCGTCCTGTTCGTGTGGGTAAGCAGTGATGGGCTTCGAGTGCCAGAGTGCTCGGTCATCGATGGGGTGTCCAATCTGGGGTGTCCAAACTGCTCATCTTTCTTGAGTGCTTTACGAATGTGTAGTCATGTGCAGTATAAGACTAAATGAAACTCAGTCACTAATTTAAATGTAACATATATCATGAAAGTCTGTTATTTTTGCTTGGTTTAGCGTTTAATCCACGGGGTGAAGTGCGTATTGAAAGGTCCATCCTACCTGACTAATATTTATGGTATTTTACCTTTAACACTTTAACATTCTTTACGCTCATATATGTCAGCATGCCTCAATTCCTCCAAAGACCACACAGACACATGTTAAGACATGGCCAAGAACGTATTACCTAAATATTATAACTACACCACACAATGCTTCATTAAATCATATGCCCATGATCATATGACAGGCAGTATGAAAACACTAGAGTATGAAGTTGATAAAGTCCATCAAAATACTAATAACACCAGCATATGCCTAATGGTACATAAAATGATTGTAGTATTTGTTATTAAGTATTCTTTAATCACATGGCTACTGCATGCAAGGTCCAATATAGCATGCTAGCCTTGTGTTTGTATTGTTATTTATTCAAACCTGTCAAGGTTAAAGTTCTTGGTATGTATCTGTGCCAGCAGTCATTATGCCACAGTTAGTCCAAAGAAATTTGTTCATAATGTATTGCAAATTGCACTCTATTGCCCTCCGGTTCAGGTGGTGGTATGATTGTTAGCCAGGTTTTTATATGTTTGAATCATTATCCGCAATTAAAGAGTTAAACCTTGTTTTAAGGTTTAAGTAGTAGTATTAAGGTTATTAAGATTTACATTAATAGGAGATGCCCTTAGGAGATGTACTTATTTAGATCAGCTAACATTTATCTACTTTTCTTTTTTAATCTAATTTTGCTTTTGAGTGTTACACGCTGGAAATTAAAGCCACAATTATCCAAACAGCAGTTCAACAGGTTAACACCATTTAGCTACCACACCCCATGAGTCTGTTAAATTGTTAAAACTACTAAATTAAAATACTAATAATACACTGGTGTTATATACCTCCAATTAACAAGCAATTAGTCACACCTTTTATATGGTCTGTGAGTAAAAAACTACAGTAGTTTGTACTGCTGTTACGTACAATTAGTGGTGGAAAGAATACTGAAAACTTATACTTAAGTAAAAGTATTGCTTAAGTAGAAGTACTGAAAATTGGTAAATAAGTATTTTGCAACTGCTCACAAAGTACTTCAGTGTGTAAAATGTGATTTTTAACAGTTCAGGTGCAGCTCAGAAATTCAGGACTTATGGTCTTTCTGTGCTGAAATCAAATGCGGTAAATGTAGTTGTATTTACTGGGTATTTTTGGTAAAAACCCTAGGCTAAAGTTGTTCATGTAAGCATTCTGTTGGCTAATCATTTTCATTCAAGGTATTCAGCTGTAACAGAACAAATGATATCCAAAAAAACTAGTTCTAAGATCTCGAAAAGGCATTCGCTCAGTATTTAACCTATAAATATTAGGGGATTATATAATCCCCTAACAAATGCTTTACAAGTTTCAAAAGAAGAAAATAAATAAAAAGAGTAAAAATTATGTCTTTACTTTTACAGTTTCTAAAACTGAATAGGGGTGCTCATTGTCGTTGTCATCAGCATCACAGGGTCTGTATCCTTTGCAGACAGCACTATTTCTTTGGCTGTATCTATATAGGTCAATCAAAAGGATAGACCTGTCCTATGAAATTAATGGGGTCAATGTTAAGCCTTCTCAATCTGTTCGTAATCTTGGTGTCTTATTTGACTTATCACTGTCCTTTGCCTCTCATCATCTTCGAAATATTGCATGCCTTCGATATTCTCGGACTCTAGCTGATGCTGAGATCTTAATCTATGCCTGAATCACCTCACATCTGGATTATTGCAACGCTTTATTTCTTGGTCTGCCCAGAAACTCATTGCAAGACTATAATAACCTTAAAACTCAACAGCAGGACTTCTCACCTCCACCAGGCATTTTTGCTCACATTAATGCTTTACTGCCGGATCTTCACTGGCAACTTGTGGCATCACGCATTCACTTCAAGATATTACTTCTAACATTCAAGGCACTAAATGGTCTTGCGCCTCCATATCTGTCTGACATACTGTACTCCTACTCTGAATAATTATACATTAAAGAATTAGATTTAGATTCACTGTTTACAGCCGAGGGGTTTTGTAAAATTTAAGCTGTTTTTTGTTTCAGGAAAAACTCTAACCACAGCACAAGGACTTTAAACGGCTTTTCACACTTTTCTTTTTTTTTATGTTTGTCAGTTGAACAGTTGCATAAGAGTCGGTAGCATCTGCAACACTCCAGTGTGTGTGTTTTTTGGGCACAGCTGCATGGCATCTACATCAAGATAAAACATCCGTGACCCGTGCAACTGTATATTTTGTTCTTTGAAGCAGAGACATAGCCCACAAACGTACAGTGGTCTAACAAGTCAGCTTTGTCTATGGAATAGAAAATAATTGATACTCTATTCCATTATTTGTATTTTTAACACTGTTAGGTCTATTAAACTGATAAGTTAGTAGGATTTTTATGCAAGGTTGTACTTTCATATTCTATTATATTTTCTATAATGTTTATATGTACAATATATTTTATATTTTATTGTAACAGAGTGTTTATAGGAAATTGGAAACACATAGAAAAAATGTCTAATATTATATATATATAAAAAATTGATACAACATTTGTGCAAGAAGAGGATTATTACCATTTAAAGAAAGATTTTCCAGTGTCATGCCCTGTAACACTCAGTAGAAATTTTAAAGACTTCACAATGGATAATTAAAAGCGAGGATGGTAAGGGAACATCTGTCTATGGCTGCAATGAATGTACCTCATGCGACTGTTTCAAAACTTTGTTCTTTAACAAATGATGATTTGGTAATTGCTAACAAATTGCAATTGCGTAAATATCGTAAAATATTTATTTATTTATTTATTCATTTACATAGAATATCAGTGGGGTGCTAGTGTATTTGAAAAACTGACCACGTGGATAAACTTATTTATACTGTTTGCTGACCACTGTAAGACCTCTGCTAACAGATAATATTTGGCTAATGAAAGCAAGGACAAGTCCTTTAAACACTGGTTTTTTACCTGTTACTTTTATATAAGTTTATAACCATCAAATATTAAATAGACACTTTTTATTCTGGCATACTTGCTGTCAACTGGTTAGGTGTCCTGTTTTTAAACCCTGTGGTTCTAAAGAGATTAAAAACACTCAACCAAGAAGCACATACACAAACACACACACTGCTGTCACTCTGCCTAGATAATCATATCTGATTAATTGTGGCCTCTTGTCATTGTAGTGGAGAAGCAGAATTAACAAAATATGCATAGCAACAGACAAGTTACCATCAGTAATGTACAAAATGTACCTAATAAACTGAGCATGTGCATGTTTTTTTATAAATAATTAATGCCACATGAATTATGTATCTACTGTATACTGTATACATAATTTTATGTATATATGGTAATAATGCTATATATTATGTATAGGCTATTTTAATATTTCAATGTGTTGTATATAGACAGCTCATCCCAAAAAAATAAATATCCCTAATAAAAAATATCCCTAATATTTTTAATTAAACTGCCTTTGGCATTAATTACAGTAAGCATTTGCAGTTTTATCATTTCGATACGCTTCTGCAATGTCACAACATTTATTTCTGTCCAGAGTTACATTTATTTGTAGCCAAGAGCTTGTATTTATGATGGCAGAGTCGGACTGCTGCACAAAGTCTTCTCCAGCACATCCCAAAGAATCTCAATGGGGTTAAGGTTTGGACTCAAATCATGTCTCATGCTCCCTGAACCACTCTTTTGCAATTTGAGCCTGATGAATCCTGGCATTGTCATATTGGAATATGCCCGTGCCATCGGGGAGGAAAAAATCCACTGATGGAATAACCTGGTCATTCAATATATTCAGGTAGTCAGCTGAACTTATTATTCGGGCTCATAACGTTGCTGAACCTGCCCAACTGCAGCAACCTCAGATTGAAGCAAACTGAAGCCTTTTTTCTAATAAGCCTCACTGATACGCGATTTGCGTGTAAAAAAAAATGCTCTTACTTTCACTATTAAACATAGCCGAGAGTTTTACTGGGGTTTTTTTAATTCATTTTTACTAAATGTTGTAAGTGATCCCCAATTACTATAATTCAAGATTTTTTTCCGACCACATTTCTTCCTTAAAGATGATGGTTCCCCACACTATCCTTCCAGATTTAATAATGTGTTGTACAGTTCTTAAACCGATTTTGTGGTTTCAGCCATCTCCTTAGATGTTTTCTTTGCTTGATGCATGCCAATAGTTTGGCCCTTTTGAGACAGATTACCATCTTTTCCACTACCACAGGATATGTCTTCTGACATGATTGTTTAAGAAATAAGAAACTACTCTCCGCATCAGTTCGGGTCAAATAACTTGTTGCCAGCTAAAACATAATCATCCATGCAGTAATTATCCAATAAGAGGCTTTTACTTATTTACTTTACTTTCAAATTCAGGTGGGGATTTTTTTTTTTCTGGACGGGCAGTGTATTTAAGGAAAAAAAACACAATAGCACAGAAGGAGAATGTTTTTTGTACAAATATAAATATATATATATTTATTTATCTGACAGCTGGATACTTTGGGTTTTTTTTAATGTTGTATTTTATTTAGCCTTATAGACATATTTTTAAAAGTCTGGAGGAAGCCTTACGGGATCTTTCAAACACAAATGTTTTTACTGATATTTCCTTACAAACAATGGTGAACTTGCGATTGCTGTGCTTTGAGTGATTTTTCCGTTTTCTTTATTTAACAGCAAAGTTTATGCCTTTTTTTTTTTATGTCTCTTAGGTCACATCACACAAAGAGCAACTCGGTTTCGCTCCGAATGAGCCAACATTATGGCAAAGGAACAATGTTCTAGTCATTTAGCAGTGAAGAGGAAGTGGTTCAAACAAAGCACCTTTATCTGTGCCTAGTGGGATGTGCTCTTGCTGAGACCACCTACAGCACGCTGCCCTGCCTTACATCATCATTGTCATTTGTCTACAGTTGCCTCACTGAGCATTTACCCCTGACTGAGTGATGCATGAATAACACGTGCCAGTTCCCCCAGACCGAATCAAAAGAACGTGAACATTGTACAATCCTGTGCTTTAGTACTGTCTAATATATAAATATAAATATGATATAAAAATATATATATATATATATATATATTATATATATATATATATATATATATATATATATATATTTATATCATATTTAATATTATATATTACTCAGCACTTATTTTATTCTGGATGACTGGACATATTCTTACAGCCACTCTTTAAAATCTAGTGAAAAGTAATTCTGGGCGTAAGAAAGTTATTGTAGAAGTAAGAATAAGACATCTGGAATAATATGCTAAAAATAGAAATGGATGTTATAGTCAGGTGGGATACTGTTAGTATGTTATTGCAGAGAAAGTTTTAGTGGCATGTCAGTATAAACATGCTGCAGAGTTTAAGTCATCTATTCCAATTGAGTGTCAAGAATATGTGTGAATGTGACACTTGCCTTTTTACCTAGACTGTGCGAGTGTGTAGAATGGGATAGTTAAGATGTCAGACAGGTATTGGCAGTGGGAATAAGGAAGAAAGGATTATGTAGGCTAAAGCTAATCCATTACCCTCTGAGGGGACGTGTTTATTTAAAAGGTGTGCTGAGGCTCCCAGAGGCTTTGCAGCCAAGCTGCAGCTTCTGATGTGGATAAGCATTAATCTAGTGTGTTATCTAAGGAGCACTAACTAAGTTTCCATGTGGTAACACCAGCTTTGAACCTCTTTTATATTGTAATACATGTTCCTTCCTAAATATTTATTGTACATTTAGTAAGGACTAAACTTAAATATTATTATGCAAATTATTAGTTTACACTATTATCCAACCGGTGGAATGAAGTGGATTGTCTGGTTTGCCTGCATTGCTGACCTTTAATGTTAAACAGCAAGGCCAACACATTCAGTAATTACCAACAACACCCCGTGTTAGACAAACACATGCTCTCCTGATGCAATCATCAAGCTTGGGGGGAAGTGGTAGCGCAGTGGTTAGACTGCTAATTGGAAGATCGGGGTTTGATTCTCAGATCCATGTTGTGACTGCTGGGTCCCTGAGCAAGGCCCTTAACCCCCAGATGCTCAGTTGTATAAAAGAGGTAAATGTAAGTCGCTCTGGATAAGGGTGTCTGCCAAAATGCAGTGAATGTGAATGTTACCGTGGCAGCACTAAGCATCATTTCCCTCCCCCATCATCATCATAATCATCATCACCCCCCTGAGATTCATTACACCACCATTAGAACTAGAAATGGGATAGCATGATGTAATATTCTCTGCTATTACAGGCAGGTCATATTATTGCAACCACAGAAAATTAAAAGGTCTATTATCAGTGTTTAATATCAAAAACGTGTCTTTTACTTTTTCTGTATAAAATAAAATGATATCTTCCTTGACTAGACGGATTTCAGTAAGCAGAGCATTCGCAGCCAGTTCTTGGATTGCTATGCAGAAAGCCTGACAGGACAATGAGACCTTTACTTGTTTCTGACAAGCACAGCATATTTCTTTTGGTGCTCAAAAAACCTTCTGCAAGGTAAATTGCAATCGGCTGTCAGGCAGCCTGCCAGTCACCTTATTATCAAGGTCACTAGGTAACAGCTTTGTCAGTACACACGTCACATGACTGTAAGGTTAAAAGCAGAAGCAGGTGATAAAACACAGCTAGGTCAAAGGTGTATATTATTACAGTATTATTACTGCTAAACACACACATAAATACAAACAGTTCACCCAAAGAAAGTTAGATGTTGTGACTTGGGTGTGAATGACACTGTAAATGTGACATGCAATTTAATTGTTCCGTCCAAAAAGATTTTATTTGTGACAATAAAAATTTGTTCACAGAAAATATTAGTGTATTCTGTCCTGTACAAGAATTTTATATTTTAGCTGTACAAATCTAACATAAAATTAAAAATTAGATGTTAATTTAACTGCATTTCATCCTGTTTCTATTTAAATATAATACAAAACATTATATTTCCGTTCCGTTACATATTTATCTTTTTTACTCAAGAGATATTCTCTCAACATATACCTGTCACAGAAGAACAACAAACATTCTCTTCTTTAAAAGAAAGGGTCCAACACCTCAGAGAGCCTTTACCGATGCGCATGTCCACTTTTCTCAGTTCTAGAGGCAAGTCTATAAAGAGAGACCATAAACTCTGAGCACAGTAACCATTTTGTAATGAGGAAGCATAAAACCTCTTTATATCACTGAGTCCTGGAAGGTGGGGGTCTCTATTATCTATCGAATAAAAATGCGTTTCCTCTCCACAAGCAAAGTTTATCCAAAAATCTGTAACCTGATGCACCCGGTGTCGTTGTCTCTGCTTGTGTTTTAGAGGGAAGCCTCATAGAAAATAAAGACCAGGTTCCTTTTCTGGTTTATTTAAGAAATTCTAATGTTCTGATTTCACAAGCAATGTAATGTTAAAAACTAGAGACGTACTCAAGTCTCCAAAAATAGTGAAAGTACATTTCTAGGTTTAATTGTTGCTACTGAGCAATATCTTGTATTGAAAAGAAAAAGTGGAACCCATACATTAAACAACTTCCTGCTTTTCTATATTCGTTGCACAGATCTTCCCCCTATTTACATACTTTCTTTACTATTTGCAAGCAACTGTTTATAAAAGCATTTATATATATCGATTTATTGGTTCAAAATATTGATATTGTATATCCTGACTCTCTCTGCAACATTAGAAGAAACAAAACTGATTCTATTTACTACATGCAACTCGCTAAAAAATGTGTTCAGTGCTCAGTGCAACATGTGATACTGCAACTGTAATCACAGTGCACTTTCTTGCAGTTTCCTGTCTAGATTAGATTCCTGCTCATGAAGCACTCCCATTTACAGTAATTGCTTTTTATCTTCTGTATATATTGGCAGAATGATTAGTGTTGTCCAAACAACACCTTCTGCTAACACTTTTAAGGCCGGTTTTTAAAACACTTCAAAGCCTCCAAGTTTATTTATAACTAAATAATTAAGTGAATCGTGTTTTCTTTAACGACACATCATGCAGATTTTTACTTATAATGCCACAACACTAACACTTAATACTTTATTTTATTAATAAAGTCAATGGTCTTTACATTAAATTTCACACGGATAATAAGAAAAAATAATTTTTTTTGCTTGTTATAGTGTTAATTACAGAATCCTGAAGAATGTGGCCAAAAACGTATAAAACCAGACTTCTGTTAGAGATTTTAGAAACTTTTTTGTGTGGGGTCTGCATGTTTTACTGTAGGTACTCTGGGTTCCTCCCACGGTTCAAAAACTGGTCAATTGGTAATTGTAAACGGCCCATAGGTGTGATTGTGTCTGTGTGTGTTGTTTGTCTGTATGTGGCCTTGCGATGGACTGGCGACCTGTCCAGGATAACCCCTGCCTTTCACCCAGTGACAGCTGGGATAGACTCCAGAAGATCACCTGATTAGGAATAAGTAGGTACAGACAATGGATGGATGGATGGATCTATAAATTGATAGATAGATAGATAGATGGATGGATGGATGGATGGATGGATGGATGGATGGATGGACGGATAGATAACAACTGTCTGTTATGAGTATTTTTATGGGTATATTTTATCACCAGTACCTGTTTCTTAATAAAAACAATACAACTAAAGCTAAAGAACTAAAGCTTAAACTAAAGATGTTTCTTTGCTGAGGATTCTGAGATTATACACAATGTGTATTCATTTTAAATGTAACAGCTTAGCCAACATATTACTACATAAATTACTACCCTGACAGACTAAAAATATATCAAACTGCAGAGCCAATCATGACATTCGTAAATAAGTAAACACATCTTTATTCATTTAAAATTGAAATTAGAAATTTCAATAAATTCGGGAGTTATAAAGAGACATACGGTTAAAGTGTTACCTGTAAAATTTCAACACAAAGCTAACCTGAAATTGTGACTGGTGGTGTAGAAGTGTTAGGAAATAACACTAACAATACATCTTCAACATATGCATGTGAATGTTTCTACATTCCTAATCATTTAGGGGAAAAAATGGCCATAATAATTTTTTTTTTTACAAATAATTTGCAATTATTTATGCAGCACAAACAAACCTTTCATGTGATGACATTCCCAATCCCTTCCACTGTGTGGAGCTGAAGTAAAGCAGTAAAAAGGATGAAATATATAACTTTTTAACTTTTTAAAGTACATTAATAATTATGTCAATGGAATTTCTTCTTAAAGATTAGGTAAGTGTGTGTGTGCTTTGGATGGCAGCCATCTACTACAGGATGTCTTAATATGTCCAGCTGCATGAATAAAGTCTTTGATGTTCTGCAGGTGTAGAAAACTGTGTGTTTATATTGCGAGCTATAATATTACATTGTAGTAATTTTAGTAGTTTTGGTGTTATGAGGACAGAGGGGAAAAGAGATGCCTGGACTCTATAGCTCATATTTTACTTGTGTCTTAATACACACAATACAAAATTACACAATAAACAAAGCTTTTCTGCTTGGATTTATACTGCATTTGTTTTAAGTCTATCAAAGACATTAGTATCTAATGGTATATTCTGAGGAGCTATAAAACCTTTGATCACTACCATTTATCCACTTCTACGACATGCTGCGTTTAATAATAGGTTTTAATTATAATGTAGATAATCTTGTCACCTGTAATACACCTACTTATAAACTTAACACAGTTTGCTTTAAATAATAATAATAAAACAGCTGATGATTAAATGATTAAAAATGATTTACCCCCAAAATCCTCTCAGCATATAACATCAACAATTTTTATAATAGTATAAAATGTGAAAGAGTTAATATTAATTTAGGACTCAGTCTTAAGCTAAGCACAATATCAATATAAAATTGGACTTACCCAAAAATCAGTGTAGTCATGATTATTTGGTCTCGTCACACCTGACGAGAACTTGTGAGCTGACAGCACCTGTCACCTCTAAATGTGAGCTGAATCTGTGAGGTCTGCAGCTTTGTTATTTCCGTAGCTCTCAGTGCTCGACAGCACCATCTAGACACTCGACCAAGAAATCTGGTTGGTTCCTACTGGTTTAGGAGGAGCTCTGGACAATAAATATATTTTTTTATGATTTGCTGGGTCCAGCATATTTTTCAGCGTGGGATTTACCGAATGAAATGCAACACATGATTCAGAACAGAACTGCTCAACAACAAATTTATTTCACCTTATATTAAAAAGTACATCTAGAAGCGCTGTCAGCTATTTGGGCTCTAGGTACTGTTATTATTAATGGGCCCTTAGAGCTCCCCAACCCCTTTAGCAGCATCCCTGAGTATATCCAACTGTGGCCTATACATCATATACATGCAAAATATTTGGAAAAATAAATACACGAATATTAGTGAAAACAGCACATGAATTTTGTGTTTATGTGCCATATTGGCTACTGTGGTAAAGCCAGCTGGCTTACCATGACCTGCAGTAGCTGCTGCTAACATGTGAACATGCACAGGAAGGAGTTGCACATCACACTAAGGCCTCATTTTGGCTTTGCAGTTTCCTTTTAAGCCTCACAGTTAATCTGTATCACTAGTGAATCTTACTCTACCATCTCGGTAAAGGAAATGGTGCTGACTCAATCTGTACTCCTTTTAAAAAGGTCCCCAGATTTTATTTTTAAAAATTGATTCTAAATTTAAAAGAACTGAATTTGAACAATTTCAATGTAAATTGATTAAAAGCAACTACAAGACTAAATATTTAATTAATAAGTACATTCTTAAAGAGACAGATTTAATATTTAATGAAGCATGTATATATTGATTATTAAGCTAATCATTCCTCTATCCCAATTCTAAAAAAACCCAGGGATAATCTAGACTGGATTAGAAATGACCCTTACACAGTTACATCGGCCATCCCTGATGCCCTGGTCTATTCTCGGAGAGGTGGTTTTGTTTGTTTGTGTGGGTAAGAGAGGCGGGAATAGTGCGAGTTCTGCCTGAATAATCCTACCCCAGGTTTAGAGGACGGCCGGCCCTTCTGTTGCTCTCCTAGCTGTGGGAAAACTGTGGGAGCAGCTGCAGGAAGAATAAAGTCTATATATAAATAAAAATGAAAAATGAGAAAGGGATAAAAGGCAGTGGGGCTGAGGCTTGGTGGTTTTACTACTTTAGTAGAAGAGAAAGTGTGAAGGGGAAACAGGGAAAGAAAAATAATCCTGGAAACTTTTTTGTTATTCAGTGCAAAGCCTATAAAGGTTGACCATCAAGCATGTTTGATTCAGAGGAAGCCGGGATCCAAACACGGATGCTGCTGACATTTAGTGCTGGAATCATGTGGTTTCGATTGCTAAAAATAAACGTGCCCATAATATTGTTTTCATATTGTACCTATATAGTATTACACAATAAGAGTTTTTTTCCTTTGGCCGCTCTCTGTTTCTAAACTGGGACCAGATGAAAACGTGCATGCAAAAAATCAGATATATGATCCAGGCCATATAATAAAACCTTCTCTAAATTTATTTCAGAATAGAGTTTTCATTTACCAATAAAATTGTACTTTTAACAATATGTTAGATTTAGCACTTAATACAGTTATATGGTGCATTAAGTTTTTCTGCTTTAAGTGCATTAGTTACTATATATCTTTAAATCTTTTCACCTAAATCTTTTTCTAATTACTTTTCCTTTATGAGTAATTACATTCACACTTTGTAAGAAACTTTGAAAGCAATGTAAAAGTAAAAAAACCCACAACTAAACTTCTTAAATTAGTTTGGTTTTTGTAACAAATAGTTACTAGTTATATACTCCCACATAGTTAACGGGAAGTGCCTGTCTACTGATAAATGCTGCCTCTTTATGTTCCTCCCGAGAGACGTCTGGTCCTGTTCAGTAGTAATAAGGGTGTCTCCGAGGTAGAGGGGGCAGGAACAGCTGGGAATACGAGGTTCATCAAAACTCTGGCTTCTGGGACTGGTTAAAATCACGTGACGTATCGTACATCAGCAAGGCAGGGGGATTTCCAGCCAGTCTATTATTGAAACTTAAAATAGTCCTTATAGTAGCAATCAGACCCTAGATACTGCCCTCTCATGGTACGACTTTAAACCAGACAAAGCTGAGAGACAAAAAGCAAGAGAGAGAGAAGGGAGAATGCTAAGTGTGTGTGTTCCTTTCTATTTCAGTAGAGGGCAGCCACTAGGCTTTTATTCTATTCTTTTGCCCTGATAATTTAAAATTTATGGAATGATACCTTATACATTATATACATTGCAGGTGGGATGAAGTGAATGGTTGGGTTTCCATGTCAATGCTACAGTGTGGGAGATTTCTCACTATAGAAACTGAATGCAGTCAATAAATATATCACTCACCTATTGAGCTTACATTTATTTATTGATTGAACTTTAGTATGGTGACTGTTTTTTCTGGTCAGGGTTGAGGTGGATCCAAAGTGTATCCTAAAAACACCAGGCTGAGGCAAACTACATTTACATTATTTGGCCGACGCCCTTATCCAGCGCATCTTACATTTATCTCTTTTTACAGCTGAGCGATTAGGGGTTAAGGGCCTTGCTAAGGGGCCCACAGTGGTGGCTGTGGCGGTGCTGGGAATCGAACACAGAAGTGGAAGTGACTAGAATAAGATGCCAATTTATTGAACACCACCATTAGGACACATGACATGAAAGCAATGTGTATAGTACAAGAACAGGTGAATCACAGATAGTTAAACCCTGGATCCTGCTAGTTGTGAGGCAGCAATACTAACCTCTGCTACATTACTGTGCAACCCAACTGTCATTACAGTTTTATTTATTAAGCTGATGTTGCTTTCTTTTATCAAAATGCTAAATCTGACCACATGTCTCTGACAGCTCTGAGATTTTAAAATGATAAATCTTTAAACTTTAGAACTAACATTACGATACACAGTCTCGCCCTGTTGATTCCCCCCGAATCCTACAAAAGATACACATTTCATGGTGAAATGATAAAGCCACAGATTATTGGAAAAACTTTCAATCAAGTTGCTCTACAAACAATTATACAGAGAAGAATGCAAATAAAAGTGAAAGTGTCACTGCGTAAAACTGACTATAAAACCGAAAGACAAATTTGCCAACTTGAAAGCAGTGGTTTTTATACAGACCCTAACGCTTTTCACGTCTTAACACCGCAGTTGCTGTCACAGTTTTGTGAACTGCAAAGTCGAATTTTATGAGAAATCACTTTCTAAAAGTATTTTTCAAAGTACATTTTAAAGTGCAATAATTATTATACGGAGACCCTTACTTTTTTTTATTTGTGTTGAAGTACATAAACTGTAAAAAAAAATATATTATTAAAAGTATAATTTTAAGTTTTAGTAGAGTTCCTTGTTATGATAGACTTTTAGCTGTTTATGGTTTCTCTCTCTCTCTCTCTCTACTTTAAAGATACAGGCTATTGCACTTGGCAAAAACATTATAGATATATTTTTATTGATTTCTTTAATTCAAAGAATGCCATTTCTCTGTGTGGTTTAAGGATTAAGTCCAATTCCATACCGGAATTACACCGCATTTTCTACGAACCTTCGGCGCGGTTTTCTCAAATAACTGACATTTTTTTCATCCAATCATCTTGCGCAAAGCGTCAAGTCGGCGTTCGTCCCCTGCATCGTCCAATCAGAAGGTTTCAAGACGCCATACGGGGCCGTTAGTCGGCCATCTTGGTGAGGAACTATTTTAGCCTATTTTCCTTTCCTTCTATTTGTCTTCGTGTTGTACGGACTTGGGTACATTTAACACAGCGAGACGTTAAAATGATATTATATTTATATTATAATAACACTATATTTATAAAACGAAAACAGGAAGTGCGTAAATTAAATTGGGGTTTTCCATATACGAGTCTTCTAGTCGTCCATGTTTGTCGTTGCAACAATTATTCGAAACACGGACGACTGTTTCGGACAAAACGGAATTATCGCAACATCAAAACAGAAAAATAATTCAGCGACTTATTATTTATGGTACTCGTTCTGTGTTTCCTTAAAAAAAACCTCACTGCTTGCTTTTTAAACGTTAAAGCTGCTCTATTTTCACAACGTTCTGGAATCAGCTTTATCTCCGCCAAAGACATTCGTGTCTAGGATTTAAAAAAGCGACAGGCTGCTCTGAGATCAGTTTGTTTCTGGCAGCGTAAAATACCCACCAAGCCGTTAGCGCCCCGCGCAGATTTCAGTAATAAGGCGGGGACAGTAGACATCAATCAAAAAAGAGGCGGTTTTACTTAAGCAGACGTGCAAAGTACTGCAACATTTTCCTTTTATTTTTATTTTTTAAATATGTGACCTTGTTTATTAGCCAGCTGTTTAATTACAGTGTGCATATTTTATGATGTCTGTCAGTGTTTAATTCTGTTTAAATTAACCAATCACTTTCATAGTATTGTTACACCTTAGAATAAAACAATTATAATAATTATATGCGTTTGCTTAAACCTGATTTATATTATTATAACAGTTTTACTGACCAACTGTACACACAAGAACGATTTCTAATGTCTGTAGGTCACCCCCTCCACACACACACACACACACACATATAAAAAGGTACACCCCAGATGTGCAGATGTGGGAGGCTGATTTAAGCCTAAACTATATGTCCCAAGCAGTCAGGAGAGCAGCAATACAGTTACTATAAGCACATAAGTGACCCAGAAAGGTTGGTTTGTGGGCACTGTAAAAATACTGTCCATTGTTCCAGTCTAGCGAATTAGACACATGGGCTTTAGACGTCTCGTCATTTTAGCCAATCAGTAACCACCGCTCGCCTTTTAATCCCACCCATGTCGCTGTGCCGCCGCACAATGCCCCGCCCATCTTATGACGCCACCGCCTTCAGGCTCCGCCCACTTGTCTATATTAACCCGTCCGCTGGCGGAGGAGTTTCGCCACAGGCACCAACTAAACCTTCATTTTTTTTTTCCGAAGCGGGTTTTGGAAAACCCTTTCTATTATTTTATTCCGTGACCGGATCACATTTTCACATAAGGACAGAAATGGCTGACACAAAAGTCGACACCAGCTCGGAAATATCCGCCAAGGTAAAAATGACAAAATGATCTATACACTCACTTAATTAACTGTTTAGGAATTATTATAATGATGGCTGTAAAAATAAAATGGGGATTTTCCTTAGAAGTGTTAGAATAAGAGAATATACCGTTTGATTATGTGTTTTTTTGCTATTATCGTGTTTTTGCGCTTTTATTTCTTTAAATACTAATTCATCTAAAGGAAGTAGTGATAAGAGATGCGCTCTAAAGTTGGGTTTACGTCAAGAAATACATTTTGCAGCCCCGATATCTCGCATTGTCCTAATCGAGTCTTTTGTTACAGGAACGTTTGTTAACGAACGTTTCGGTTCCTCCTTTTCGAAAAGTACCTTTCAACCTTGGATATCACACCATCAGCTTCCGTTTGAATAAGTGATGTGTTTTTAGCTCCTCTTCGTGATCGATCACCGCTCGAACGGCTTTATATATTAAAGCGTTAAACTCGCCTGCGCTCCCATATGACAAGTTACCCCAGCGCTCAATCCCTCAACCCTTCGTGTCTCCTTCTCGATAATCAATGATGCCACATGACCAGAATGGGGCTTTGCTTGCCCACCTAACGATCATCCTTGTGTTTTGCAGTTTAACGAATATTCAGTCGTTTTTATTTCGTCCGCGCGCCTCACATAAATAATCTGGCTCGGATTTGCGCGCGCGTAGGGTTTTTATTTATTTATTCATCCTGCATGACGCATTTCGTTAAAGTTGAGATTATGGCAAATAGGAGTTTAATGTTCAGAATAATATACATATTTTTTTACTTCCACGAGATTAGGCGGAATTCAGATTAATGCTGCCTACCTGCCGGGGTAAATTTGCGCTACAGATGTTGCGCTTCGGAGACGTCTCAATGGACGTGTCATTACATTTCAGAAAGAGAATATTAATATGCACGCATATGATCCCAACCCCGTGTTTTGTTCAGCTCTCGTTATTGGCGCTGTTTTGCTGTATGAGTTCACATAAGCGTTTAGAGTGCAAACAGTTCCACGCAGGATGGAGGTCTGGTCCCCCAAACGGATTTCAAAGTTCGTCCCTTGTGGGAAGGGAGGGAGGGGGGAGGGGGGTTGAAGCGTAAAGTTGTCGATGACGGAAAGTTAAATCACATTTTTATGATGAAATGTTCTTTGTTAGTGTGTTTACGGCGCGCCTTTATATTTCAGATGTCTGATCATCTCCACCGATCGAGTGCAGATCTGTTGTTGTTGTTGTTTTTTTTTAATAAACGGATACTTTAATTTCCCCCTGTTATTATAAGAAGGTGGGCTGTGTAATCATGCACCGTTGATTTATTCATCTGACTCACTGGCGTTTATGGTGTTGGTGTGAGCTTACAAAACGTTGGCATGTAACGCGTTGGGGATGGTGTACAGGAGGCGTAACTGTAGCACTAAACGGCTTAAAGCCTCAGGATTACCAACTAAATGTATTAATACCAGCGATCTTCTATATCAGGGCATGGATCTAGTCTGGGGCGCGAACTAATATTACGGTAAAAACGTGTTAATGTTTTAACATGGCCAGTTTTTACACCTGATAACTGTAAACCAGTTAACATTAAAACAAATTTGTTAAACACCGCAAGATAAATGGAAAAAATCTCGACACGCTTGTCGCTATTGTTCTCTCTCTCTCTCTCTCTCTCTCTCTCTCTCTCTCTCTCTCTCTCTCTCTCTCTCTCTCTCTCTCTCTCTCTCTCTCTCTCTCTCTCTCTCTCTCTCTCTCTCTCTCTCTCTCTCTCTCTCTCTCTCTCTCTTCGAGCCTCTTTCTGGTTGTTCTTTCCACCGTTTTCTTATTGGCCATGCTTAAATAAGCTCCGCAATGCATTCCGGGAGTTGTAGTGTTTGCGCGGGCGTGTCTTCGCCTAAACCTATGCTGTAGATCATCTTCTTTGGACTACAGTTGGTCGGAGCTGAAGGCAGCGACGTATCAGATTACACCCCTTCAGTGACGCGGCTTCAAGTGGGCGGAGATTGAAAGGTTAAGCGACCAATAGGCTCCGAGGGTCGAGTTTTAGCGGGATTTTTTTTAGTGAAACAAAAAGCAAGTCGCAACATGAACAGTGCATCTTTCAACAATTAAAAAACAGCAAATTATGATGTATATTTTATCTTATTATCTAGGACCTTAAAGAAAAAAAGCTGGTTGAAGAGGAGGCAGAAAATGGAAAGGAAGCTCCAGCCAATGGAAATGCAGTGAGTTTCTTTATCATTTCTATAGAATTCCTATTAAATACACTGCCAAATACCATCTCCATTACCACCCCATTAACGAGTTACAAATAAATAATAAACTTGCTTTTACAGGATAATGAGGAAAATGGAGATCAGGAAAATGAAGTAGAAGATGAAGAGGAAGATGTGGGTGAGGAAGAGGATGAAGATGATGATGGAGAAGGTGAGGAATTCTATAGTCTGTAGTGTCACTGGTATTGAGTACCTTCACTGTGAAATGTCCTTAAGGGGTGGAAAAAGTGTTGAATAACCGCTTATCATGCAGGTGATGAGGATGAGGAGGAAGAAGATGCTGAGGGAGGAACAGGAAAGCGGGCAGCTGAGGATGATGACGAAGTAAGTGAGATTTTTGTGTGTGTGTGTGAAAATATAGTGACACATGTTCACGTGTCCTGTGTTTCTAATCCTGTGTGACCCCGTTTTCAGGATGACGTTGAGACTAAGAAGCAGAAGACAGACGATTAAAAGCGGACGCCCTGCTGAACATCCTCCCAACCCTCCTCTATTTTAACACGTCCTCTGCGGGAAGACAGAAATGTGGTCATCATCAAGTAGAGTTCAGCATCTGTGTACACACACCTAACTGCAAATTTTGTAGAAACAACCAAGACTTCAAAGCTCTACCTTCTTACAAAATACTTTAAAAAGGAGAATTTGTTTGTATTTTTATTTACATTTTATATTTTTGTACATATTGTTAGGAGGTCAGCCATTTTTGACAGTGATCTCTGGTTACCAAACGGTGCTTTGAAGTTGAAGCCTCTCTATGAAATAGATTTTACTTGTGGTCTGACCATGTCATGTTATCTCAAATGAAATTGTAAAAAGTCAAAAAAAAAAAATCGAAAGCCGTTTAATTCAAAGCATTCCAGTACTTTGTGTATGTACATCAGTTGTACCATACGTAGTTGGTTTGTATGAGATGGCAAGGCTAAAGAAAAGGGTTTTCTTTTCTGGCTTGTCTATTAAATTGCTATCTATTGTGGCCTGTTTGTATGTGTGAAATTGTTGTGAGACAATAAATCGAAATTTTATTTTGTGAGTTCCTAATTTATTTTCTTTCTTTTTTTTTTTTTTTTTTTTTTTTTTTTACTTTTTTTTATTTTTTTTTTTTTTGTACTTTTTTTACAGGAGCTTTTAACGTTGCAGGTGTGAAGACTCATGGCCGAGCTTAATTTTCAGATATGCACTTCACATATTTCAAAAATATGTCACAGGGAAATGTACGTCAATGTAAATTATTCATGCCTTAAAACCTCAAGATCCGGTATAAATTATATTGAATTAAATAAATTTGGCTGTGTGAATTCTTCCATTTATGTACATTTTATTTCTTTGCGCATCAGCGTTGTGTAGATATTTGTTTTTTAGCAGTCGATAGGTTTTATGACTGCAATATGGCGGTGGTGCTAGAGAGCCCTCCTGTGTTTTTCATAATTGATTACTCTTTCTGTGTATAATCAAGCTCTTCATGGGAGTCATATAAAGGGATCTTCTTATAATGATTTAGAGAAAAAAATCTATAGTAAAAACATTTTATGAATGGATTTATAATTCATATAATCAGAATTTGTGAATGTATTTGCTATAAATTAAGTACATATGAAAAAATCTGAGGGAAAGTATCAATAGTGATAGTAGCAGTTACAGAAATAGAATATGTGAAGAAAAATAGAAGCAGTGGCAGATTAGGTTTTTTCTTCAGGTCTCAGCTGCCCAGTTTCAGGTTGGTTTGCACTCATGATGGCTTTAGATTATTGTTTTTTGTCGAGGGAACCTAAGAAACCAGATGCAATCTGCTTTTGTAGCTCATCCACCCAAAGGTTTGTTGTGTTATACATGGGCATTTTCCTCTGATCTCATTCATCAACAAGATATTTCCACTTCTTCATTCCAACACTGTTTACAAGAGTAATATATATGTATGAGAGAGAGAGAGAAATAATTCATTTTAATTATTTATAACCAGCCTTTCTCTTCTTAGGTTTTTTTTTAGCATTCAGACCCTCTGCTCTGTGTGTTTCTTGGTTTTTACATCATACTGTAATATAGAGACTTGTGTGTGTAAATCACATGAGATGAACAGTTTCTAAAAGATAAAACCAGACAGAAGTATTTTAAAAATAATACTGGAAAGTTACCTATTTTCTACATTGGAAGTAGGCCTGCACGATGTTGGGGAAAAAATGACATTGTGATATTTAGTTAGTGATAGATATTGCAATATAAAATATATTTTACTAGATGTCTTGAAATGCTCTATATGTAAATAATAATTCATTATTTCAGAATGATTAGGATGATTTTGTAAAGAAGTGCTCAAGTGTAAAAAATAATACACAAATTATAAGTATAGATTCAGATACAGACATTGTATAATTACACTGCATAGACTATATAAATCAAGCACAAGAAAGCTTTGTTAAAGCTACAAAAGTTATTGTGGTAACACTTTAGCGTAAAGGTTCGTTGTTAACAAGTAACTAAGCAAGAAGTAATAGCTAGTAACTAATATTTAATGGCTTAGTGGTTCGTACTGTTGCCTTACAACAAAGAAGGCCTGGGGTCGATTCCTAGGCAGGGGCCTTTCTTTGTGGAGTTTGCATGTTCTGCAGTGCTTGCATGGGTTTACTTCAGGTACTCAGGTTTCCTCCCACAGTCCAGAAACATGTATGTTAGCTTGATTGTTGATTCTAAGTTGCCCATAGGAGTGAGTGTACGATGGACTTGAGATTGTATTGATATTCATTCATATATTCATCTTCTATACCTGCTTATTTCCCTAATTCGGTGTCACGGGGATCTGCTGGAGTCTATTTCAGGGTGAAAGGCAGGACAGGTCACAAGTCCACATGCACTCACTCCTATGGGCAATTTAGAATCATCAATCAATCTAATATACATGTTTTTGGACTGTGGAAGGACACCAGAGTCCCTGGAGTAAACCCACGCAAGGAGAAATTGCCCATAGGAGTGAGTGTATGATGGACTGGCAACCTGTCCAGGCTGGGATGGGCTCCAGCAGATCCCCATGACCCCGAATTAGGGAATAAGCGGGTATAAAAAATGAATAAATGAATATCAATACACCCTAAATTTGAAAGCTATGTATGTAATAAATCCATATTAACTTAATGAATAGCTTAAAAGTGCAATAAACAAATAAAAATAATTAAAATCGTTTGTAATATTTTATTAAATACAGAAATATCACCAAAAAAAGTTGCATAAAACACTTTACAATTGATTTGGCTATAAATGAGACGCACTTATTTATGTGACAGATAACCTCTTGCTTATGAGATCAGTTTTAACGATAAAAGATGTATTAACACTTGACTTAACGCAAGGGGGCATAACTGAGCCAAAAACGGATGCCACCAAACGCGATATACAAAAAAATTTAAAAATCTAATTGCCACCGTGCGCCTGTGTACTTTTTTATTTAGTCCTGTAGGTGTAAAAGCAACTGAATGCAATAATATAATGTTGCCTTATGTAACGGGACCACCTGCAACAGGACTACAAAACTATAAAGAACTACAAATCCCTTTGTGCAGAACGTGATTACGTCACAGACCGACCCAGCTCAGCATTTCCAAAACGTTTTCGCGAATTTTTTTTTGTAAAAGAACCCTTTATTACATTGCTATATATATATATATATACAATATAATTATAATTTCAGTTCAAATCTAGAAGAGGTACCCCAACCAAGACTGACAGTGCAGCTGGTGTTATTGTGGAGAGTGCGTATACATTCACAGAATAGATCACCAAATCTAAGCTATAAAAAGTTTAGAGTCAATCGCTTTGTAGAAATCTAAAAAAAAAAAGGATAGAACTGCCATCATCAACCAATTTAGAATAATCTAGTGGATTTAAAACCAGTCGGATATTATTGGCTGTGTCTTTGGCATAAATCCAGATCCAAGTCTCATTAATGATACAGTTTAAAACACTTAAATCTATTAGCTAAGATCCGAGCTAATATTTTATAATCATTATTGAGAGGACAAATAGGCTGCCAATGATCTATTAGAGAAGAATCTGATTTGGGTTTAGGTATTACCGTTAGTAGCTATTGACGTAAGTAGCTATTGAGTTAAACTTGGAGGCAGCTTTTTTGACTAAACACTCCAAAAACCTCTCTAGCATTAATGGTTCCAATTCTGGTTTGTAGATTTGTGGAATTTAGCTGTTAAACCACCCGTTCCAAGAGACGTTTTATTTTTAAGGCCTTCAATTTCGTCAACTGTATCAGCAATATTTATCGTTTTATCACAACAAACTGCTCATCTTTAGAAATTAAATTGTTTCTTTAGAGACTGAAAGAGAAGAGAAGCAGATCCTGTACAAAAATTAGACTTTAATATTATGAATAAAAAACACTACAGAAAGAGGAAATTTCCATAGTTATTTGTTAAAGTACTATTAACTTGCAGGAAATCAATAGTAAGTCCTAGAATTACAGTTCTCCAATCTCAAAAAAGTTTGCTGAGCTTTGTTCTCCAAGTTCTAACCACTTTATCCTAGAACGAACATAGAAGTCCTCAGCTTTATATTAAAAAACATATCTAAGTCAAATTAAAGCTCTACAAGTTCAGTTAAATCTGACGCAAGTCTTTCTGAATTTTGCCCTGAAGAGCTAGATCTTAAATATCAAATCTTTTCTGTTTTGTCAAATGCCTAACACACACTCCTATCTTCCCCTCAAGTTCATGCAGACCAACAAGATAACGCTTAAGTAATTGGTGAGGAGTTAACATGTTTTCCCTTTAAAATAATGGGCCAGATGGAGTTCATGCAGACTTGCAAAAGTAAATTTTGAGTAATCAGTAAGGGTTTGACATGAATTTCACAAGTAATTAAATAAGTTATTTAACATATTTTATATCTGACACCAGTGGCATGCAGTCGAGTCCTTCTCTGCTGCCTAAACACTATCAGAAGCTGAACTCCATTTACAACCTAAATTCTTATATTTGTCCCTTTAAATTGTATTCATTTATTCCCAACAATTTATTCTCTTCATTCCATAGCATTTCTCTTGCTGCACTGCTTCCAGGACGTGTATGTGGATGCTAAATTTTTTTGTCTAATCAGAAATTCAGTTTCTATGTGTTGCCATGTTAATATAATCTGCCAAAGCCTTCAGAATCAGTAGTGCTGCCCATGTAACTGTATTAGTAGTGGCAGATCTATAGACCCGCCTCTATGGGACAGCTAGCTGGTGCACAATGACATTAGCATTTTCCATCCTCTGATTGGTTGATCAGAGTAAATTCGTACAGACTAGCAAAACACGTATGTACAGTAATGGTTGTATTTTAGAGGTTTGGAGTCTCTCTCTCCCTCTCTCTCTCTTTCTCTCTCTCTCTCTCTGTAATGACACACCATGTTATAGTGATAGTATCAGTCAGATAAGACCTTACTAAATCCCAGGTACCGAATGCACAGCACACCACTTTCTGACACATACTATACAGTCATACATTTCTGTGAGACACCAGTTATATTCCAACACACAATCATAAGCTTGTCGCTATTACTTCCTAATTATTGACATTTTAAAACAAATTATTATTTGTAACGGAAAGTAGACTCAGGATATGGGGAAATTAGAATCAAACAGGTCACTTTATTTCCAAACTGATAGAAATCAGAAAGTTGTAGCAAACTTAAAGCCTTGAAGAAACAAAGAAGAACTAAGAAAGAAACACAAGATTACCCGGAACAACAGGAGTCTTTTAGAAAGTCACTTTTAAACACCTGAAGTGTGTGGAGTCTACTCGTCTTAACAAAAAATAGACTTTTGGAAACTCGGAAAATGATAGGACAATGCAATCATTCATGGTGTTACCCATAATTACTCCAATGTCCTAATTCATCCTATGTCTATGCTGTTTATTACAGAGATTAAAGAACAGCTCAGTTGTAACAGTAGTCTTTTTTGTGTGTCCCCATATTGCCTAATAGCTGTATCATAAGGAATGCTCTAAAAGACATAAGTTACAGTGTAATTACATAAGTATCAGTCTTACAAGGTACTGACACAGAGTTTATTATTGATTAATTCCTCTCAATCCTCTTTAGCTTTATGACAAGCCAAGTCTCTGGAAACAGTAAAAATAATAAAAGGATTGTAAAAATGCAGGTCAACTTCTTACTCACTGTCATGTTTTTTGCTTTTTCTAAAAGGGGACATTTCTTCTAATAGATATTGTGCTTGTGTGTAGAACACTCTTGAACAGATCTGGGAAAAGCTGTCAGTTGTTGTTGATTCCTGGGCTGAATTAATAAGCAAGTAATTTCTCCCCGGCTGCCTGGCTGTCGATGAGTTTGTCATCACATCAGACACATTGAAATTTGTAACCTCACACATTTGCTTCGAAATGCAAAGGCGTTTGTGTGCAAAGCTAGTCTAACAGCATGGCATCGTATCTAAAATAGGATAAAGACATTCTTAAGTAATTGCAGGTTTTTGATATTTGGAATAGAGTACTGAACTCACACACTGTGACCTTATCTGTGGTTTAGACCTGTGCGGTTGATAAGCATGTCTTTGGTCTCCTTATTGCACTTTGCCTGATATTCACTAAATGCACAATAGTAGACTTGTGAACATCACACTCATATGTGGGCTTTACCCATTTTTAACTGTTACCATCAAGTTATTATATGGGATGTCCTAGTATACTGTATCATTATTATTTTTCTTCACTGAATTATCCCTCCTTCACTGAATCATTTTCTTTACCGAATTCATCCGGGTTTAATAACTTGATCCTTTATATTACCTAAAATTTATTGTTGCTTACAACAACATAAATAAATAAATCCTGAAAATTACAACGTAAAATCATGGGTACTGACTCGTCCGATTCATTTAAACCGTGGGATTGGGGCTTGTAGTGGGTAGGGCTCTGTCTGTGTGAGATTTATGAGCCTAAAGATTCTGTAAATTTTAGGGATTCGACTCTAAGTGGAATACCATGATAAATAATGATTTATCAATGATTGATTTAGGATTCAAATCCGTAAATGGATTTGGAATTCTCATCTGTAGTTCTATCATGGCAATGCCCCTGTGCACAAAAGGAGGTCCATGAAGACATGGCTTGTCATGGGGTCCTGAGCCCTGACCTCAATCCTAATGAACACCTCTGGGATGAGTTCTCACCTAACATCAGGTCCTGATCTCACTAATACTCTTGTGGCTGAATTAGCAAACCCCATACAGCCACACTCCACAAGCTAGTGGAAAGCCTTTCAGAGGAGTGGAGCTTATAATAATAATAATAATAATAATAATAATAATAATGTATATTCTTAAAGCGATTAACATTTAAAAAGATAGAGTTACCTTTTATAAAACCATCAAAAGCATAGATAGCCAACTTACAAAAATTATAAGCGTATTATAACAGCATTATATAACAATATATCATTAGTAATAACAATATAACACATATTATATATAATTGATAAATCTGGATGTCTGCTTAACAAGCACACATGTTTTTGATAAACTTTTGGACATATACTGTAATATAAATTTTACTTCAGACAGGTGATGGCTAATAATGTGCATTTGACAGTGTATTAAAAAGAGTTTAAATTTAATTTACTCAAACATTGTGAACATAAATTAATGTTAATCTAAAAATGTTAGTTTGTTTAAAATCTATTTTAAGCACCAATGATTTGTCTGGCATTCATAAGTCCTTGTACTGAACATCTATTTATCTCACTTACTACTGTATAACTGTATAAACCATGGGCTTTTGTGTCTGGGTCCTTTCAAGGGTTTATTTCTCAAGCCGTCATAAAGAGGTTTTTTTGCCACTGTTGCCTATGGCTTTTCTAAAAATTCTACATTTGGATTTTTGTAAATCTGCCTTTTGTGAAGGACAATTATATATATTCTACAATTCCTCAGCTATTGAAGCAAAGGAGTATCTCTGTGCTGGTTACTGGCTACTTTTTCAGTTAAATACAATTAAATTTTTACATATGCAAATGCAAAAAATACAAACACACCCTTTTTGTTAAAGTTACCTATTTTGTTTAAAAAATCTGAACTTGTACAATAAAAACAAGTCAAATATCCCAACAATTGCCGATATAATTATATAAATTATAATAATGAGTAATAATAACTCATGAGTGATATGTGTGATAAGCTCCATAACCCTGTGTAGCATAAAAAATAAAGGATTGCTGGAAAAAGAATTAGGAAACTTTGAATTGATTTGGGATATTCATCTCCCTCTGGTGGCAGAATTAATCTTTTTACGTTTACCCAAAATAAAATCTACTAGCATTTATGTTCAAATAACAAATAAAAAATAATTTAGATATGTTTGACTCTGTGTCATAAAATTCAATCAATATGCTACAATTTCATTTATTACATTTAAGAATAAATGCTAAACACCATTATTACAATGTAACCCTAGTTTATTTCAGGTCTTTCTGTACACAGCTGGTGTGTTATAATGCTATACGATGTACATTTTACCTTCTTTCTTGTCTGTAGAATGATGTCTGTAGAACTACTTCCTCATATGATCAAAGAGCATTCATTGTAATTATATAATATAATATAACTGCCTGTTTGATATGCACCACGTGAAATGCAGGCTAATACGCTATCCACAAAGTCAACGTTAAAAAAAAGAAACTACATTTGCGAAAGTTGGCATTTGGTAAAAATTATTTATTTCTAAAATCTCTGAAAGGACTTTTCACATTAATACATTATGAGATGTATTAAGGTGGGGAGGGGTTAATTTAGATTCTAAGAGCCCATGCGTTTTGAAGGCCCCTGAAATCTGTTTTATTATTAGTAATAGTGCAGAATGAATGTGTTGGAGGGCCCAACCTGCTAGCAGCGACCCTGGGTGTCAGAAATATAAGGATATAATAAAACATTTGCTATAAATAAATAAATGAGCTAAAAAGTTAAATGAGATTTCAATTAGGGTGAACTCCAGTAAACTGGGCCACCAGATGAAATAGGCCAGCTATGCTCAGAGACTCCATATTCGTAAATGTTTTTGTAGAAACTAGAATAAGATTCTATGTTTTATTGTTACAACCACAAAATCTGACTTTGCAAATAATGTGATTTCTTTGAGGTTTGATAAGATGATTTTGTTGTTTTTTTTGGTTAACCACAAGGTTTCATCAACATTTGAACATTTGTATGGTTAATGCTAGAGAAGAATAGATCAAAAATAATTTCAATAAATCCTGTTAAGTATTATATTATACTGATGTATTATAAATACTAAAAAAGAAGGTAATATAAAAATAAGACATCAAAACACATTTAGCATCAGTCTATATCAGGGATCCTGGAGAGCCCGGTGTCCCGCAGAGTTTAGCTCCAACATGCCCCAACACAACTGTAGGTAAGTTTTAAGTATCGCTAGCAAGACCTTGACTATTTGGTTCATGTGTGTTTGATTGGGGTTGGAGGTAAAACTCTGCAGGACACCGACTCTCCAGGAACAAGTTGAAGGGATATATAAACTTTTTAGTGTAAACCAGCTAAGCATACTTTTTAAACTTTATTTTTGCTCAGCTTTCACTTATACAAAAAGCAGATAAAAGTAATCTCCTGTCAGAAAGTCATTATATCAGCCTATTATGATTAGTGCCAGATGGAATTTAGGGTACTGGGATTTTTTTTATTGGCCACTATAGCATAGTGACAGCACACCTTATTACACTGCTGTCAAACAAAGAGTATTGACTCAGTAATGCTGCTCTCACAACAACCTCAACAGCTTAGAAGTGTGTTTTAACATTTTCTGACCTTTTTGTCTGCCTTCCTGACAGCACTGGAAATTATTTACAAACATTATTATTTTATTTTTTTTAGTTGGGGTGTAATGAACTGATATAAAAATTAAATGGAAATATAATTTAGTATAAAGTATAAAAAATACATAATACAGACACTTCCTGTTGGTGATGATGATTCTTCTTTTTCTTCTTCTTTTTCTTCTTATTCTTCTTCTTTTTCTTCTTCTTCATCTTCTAATTATTATTACTACTAGTAGTACTGGTATCATTCTCTGTACTGATGCATCTGTAAAAAATATTGTATAGAACAATACATTAAGCTTTATCATTTTTATTCATACAAAGTTGATGTATGTATGGATAAATATATGCTTAGATATGCTTAGATGTTTTTAATTTTAAATGTTGTGCATTGACCAGGCCTGCTGAATTTTCTTATGTAATATAGGGACATTACCTCTAGGTGGAGGCATAAATTCAACTGTTGATTATAACTTAAGCTAATGAGGCCTACTATAGTTAAAAGGAACATTAAACATTTTCTAGAATTGTTTTCCTTTTTTTCCAGAGGATTTTGCTTATTATAAGTGAAAATATACTGTATGTAGTTTCACATCGCCTATATTTACCCAATATCAGAATTAATTCAGTGGCTCATTGCCTGCTGTCTGAGGTAAAATATATTTTAAAACAACACAGCATAACTTTTATTGTGGTAATACAAAATAATTTCAAAATCTAGACCTATATTCTAAACGGTGGCTGTGAATTTGATAAATAGGATTTGATCCTGGATTAAAATCCTTTGTTGATCCTGAATCAACATTTTTATCAACCAGTCATAACCATTTGATGCCATCAGTGTGGGTCGATCAAACTTGCCTCAATCCAAAGATTCTTGAATCTTTCTCATCTTGTAAACCAAAATGTAAAATTATATATGTATAAATTTAACAAAAAAGCATGAAATATTTATATGACATATGCGATCGTTACATTCTGTGCTGAACAATTGCATAAAACCTGTATGTGCAATTTAGTTGTGTGTGAGCATTTTCCTTGTCTTTATAACCAAAAATCGATAAGTGTGAGAAGTAAAATGTATTTAGGTGTGGATGCATGACTTATAAAAAATATGACTCGTGATTGTTGAATTTTAAAAGGCTGTAGTTTAATTAAACATATAACTAATTTATAGTAAATAAGATTGCTCTATTGCATATTGTATAGGTTCACCATTTCAGAGCATTTTAAGTTTGATTAAGCATCAGTTGTGCACATAGTCAGTAAATTGTTCAAAAGTCAATAAATTTTCAGTCTCAGTTAATAAACTATTTTTCAGCATTCACTAATGGATTGTGGCAGATGGTTATGGCTGGTTAATTGAAATGTTGATTCAGGATCACATCCTATTTGACACATGCACAATTATAAACTTTAGATGTCATGTGACCCTGGATTCTTGTGAGCTGAATTGTTGTTCTACATAAAAGTGTAATTATTGTTTAAGTTGGATGTCAATATTTAATTTCATATTGGTGAAAAAGAATACACTTTGTTAACTGTTACCGTGTGATTATCATAATAAGTAACCTGTGCTTTTTGTAGTATAAGATGAGCCAGTGCACAAAAACACGCTTTTGTTTTATAAATATTCTTAATGACACTCTTGTGATTCCACCAAGATATGCTAACGATTCTGGATGTGGACAACAGTTGCAGGAGACGATTCATTAAACCAACACACGTTGTGCTGTTTACACTAGATTGTGTTTCAGCTTGAATCAGTATTTTGTGGTGTTTAGCCTTTACCGCCGGTCAATTTCTTTTTCTCAGTAAGCTTGACGTTGTGCTGTTTACACTAGATTGTGTTTCAGCTTGAATCAGTATTTTGTGGTGTTTAGCCTTTACCGCCGGTCAATTTCTTTTTCTCAGTAAGCTTGAAACATCTGTTGCTGTTTGAAAGCGCAGTTTGTTAATGACGGCTGTGCTTCATTTAAGAGATTTGAGCTAAGCGTTTGCTATTTTATGTTAAACATGCACTCAGATAGCTGCATTTACCCTCATAATTTTGTCTATTCAAGTAATGTTGCCTTTCCTGTGGTGTACAAACCAGCTATGCTACTTTACCTCTATAATAAAGTGACCTTTAAAACGGCAACACTTGAATAAAATTAGTCAGAGTGCGCTTTTTGCTCTTTACTTGTGACAGCGTGTCATGACTCAATGAACCTGTTTTGGTTTCTTTTACTGACATCCAATTTGTTTCTATGTTGTTAAATTAACTAGGATTCAAAGAGAACCATCTTCCACTGTATATTTAGCTTTGTCTCAACAATAAATATATAGACTTATAGTGTATAAATATATAGACTATATAGATAAACTATAATATACACATTTATAGATATTTATCTATACAGATATATAGACTTATATCTTTAGATTTGCCTGTGTTACTTCTTCTTCTCCTTTCCCTTTCCCTTTTAGGGGTTGCTACAGCGAATCATCTGTCTCCACCTAACCCTATTCTCTACATCCTCTTCACTCACACCCACGAACTTCATGTCCTCATTTATTGCATCCATATACCTCCTCTTTGGTCTTCCTCTCTGTCTGCTGCCCGGTAGCTTTATTTCGAACATTCTCCTACCAATATATTTACTATCCCTCCTCTGTACATGTCCAAACCACCTCAATCTGGCTTTCCTGACTTTCTCCTTTGAACTAGCTCCTAATCCGTCCAACCTCGTCACTCCCAAAAAAAGCCTTAACATATCCAGCTCTGCTACTTTCAGCTGTGCCACCTGTCTCTTTCTCAGCACCACTGTCTCTAAACCATACATCATAGCTGGTCTGAACACTGTCTTGTACACCTTCCTCTTAATTATAATAGCGAAATTTGATAGCGGACAAATAAAAAAACTCTGCACCAAAATGACATTGAAATAACTGGGTTTTTTTTCATTTTACTTTATACGATGCTTTACACAATCCAAGCAAGTAAAATTAGTATAAAATTATTTATATTAATAAATCTCTGCATAATTACAGCTTGTTTAGGTCTTTGTGTTTTGTACAAAAAATGCCACACATTTCAGGGTGAAGTGAACAGTAGGTCAGAAAAGAAATTGAAACATTTTTTAAAAAATTTGTAGTTAGCTCAACTGCAGTCATAACGCCTTATAATAATAAAGCCATAATAAAAACTTGTATTTACATCTTATAACCTTCAAGAAACATGACAATAATAGCAGACCACTGGGCTGAATTGAATTTTTTACCTTTGATTAACTGCCCCTTGATGATGAGAAGTGTCCACTCCGTCCATTCTTTCATGTTAATATTCTGTAAATGAAAATTCCTTATGTATTTATGAATACATATAGAAAATATAAACAAGATATTAGATAATTAGCTAGTCACATTCTGTTTGAAAGATATTATTATTATAACTATTATAATTATTATAAAAAAATAACATGAAAGCTACAAATATTACTTATAAGAGAAGCATATCCAGGTTATGTATGTAACCATGGTTGCCCGAACGTCTTGTTTCATTAGGGAACCATGGTTACATCAGTACTCTGGAGATGTTGCCCTTTAGCTGCACTTTAATAAAAAGATACTTATATTGCCATATTACAAAGTCTCAGTGCGATGTGTAGGAACTGTGTAACCTAAAAACTCTGGATCCCGCAGTCGTAGCTAGATCCGAATTGTAGAACCAGACAACCAATGTCAAGACCCTTAAGGTCGCTATACCTCTGGTAAAACATGTCCTGAGCCCTCGGAGGCTTGTGGCCTTATAAGCAAAAGTTTTAAGCAACTCAACAGCAACTATGCTATAAGCATAAAGAATTATGTTTATAAGTCATATAATTCCTCTAACCAATAACTGTAAATATTAGTGACTTTCATTCTGTAACCCCTTCGAATAAATGTATATTTACATTCACCACTTTCGTACAGTAAGTACAAGACAACCGTTGTATTAACTGTCATTTACACAATCATCTAACTAAACAATGTGTTCCTTGTACAACGTTTACACAATAGCTGCTTACATACATGCTGAAAAATGTCAAAAATAGTTTATATATTTGAACAGCCGTCCTTGTTGGTTAGCAGCAAATATAATTAGCTTGTTTTCACCAACAGACTTACAGTGGGCGGCTCAAAAGCACTTATTGTTGGTTGTAATAGTACTTTTCAATGTGAATATATCACACTAACTTAGTGTTAATTCCAAATCTGGAATTAATATAAATTGCATTAGTTGCTCAATACAAGATGAAAAATATTCTTTTAATGTATTCAATTTATTTTAATGTAGGTTAGCAATAGCCATTGCCACAGAGCTGCTTTACAGAAATAAATAGATTCTAAATAGCATTTTAAATGTATTATGCTTCACTAATAAACAAATAAACGACATGACCAAAAGTTTGTGGACACCTCAAAAGCACAGCCACATACGTGAAATATATTTTGCCACAGCACATAATTATCTAGAAATTCTCTGTAGGTTATAGCATCACATTATTCTTTCAGTGGAATCAGGAAACTCAAACACTGTTCCAGCATGACAATGCCCCTGTGCACAAAACCCCTGAGCTTCATTAAGACATGCTGTGTTATGGTAGGTGTGGAAGAACTACCTTTTAATTTTGAACCCCTTGTTTCATACTGTATGTGCTTCCTGCTTTACAAGTAACTCTGAATGGTTCAGTTTTAAAGTTGGTAAATTTTTCTTAGTTGTCTTGCATAAGTAAATTATTGCTAGCTGTTTATATAAAACAAATAAATATGTATTATTAAAACTCAATACTAATAAGTAGTGCATTTATTCTCCTACAAATTTTTGCTTTTCACTATGATCACCCGTATCATTGTACTCTTTGTTACTGTTATTGAATAGCTGCCTTGTTTTTAAGGTGTTAGGGAAAAAGAGGTCACTGTCCTCTGAGTGTGTGTCAGGCTTCATCTCGCCCAAACTGCCATTGTGTTAAACTCATGTGACTGACACTAATCCCCCACAACAGCATTTCACAGACAACTACAATTTACAACTAATGAAAGTCACATTATGGGACACCAACTGGCTTGTTTATTGTTCAAACAAAATTGTTTAGCAGTAATAAACGTTATATAAAGCCAGTGTATGTATTACACCAACATATACAGAGAACATTTGATTTTCTTTTCATTACAACTTAAGTGAAAATATGACAAATGATAATATATGACATTTTTTTAAGGTGATATTCTTTTACATATGTATACTACACAAAATATTAATAACAAGAAAATCATTAACAGTGGGCTGAATGAGAATGGATAATAAATACACAGTTGGGAAGTGGTGGCTTAGTGGTTAAGGTGTTGGGTTACCAACCTGAATATTGTGGGTTCAATTCCCAGCAGCCACCACTGTTGGGCCCCTGAGCAAGGCTCTCAACCCCCAATTGGTCAGTTGTATAAATGAGAAATGTAAGTAAATGTGCCAGATGCTGTAAATGTGTTGGACTGATACCAGAAAGATTTTATGCACAGAATTTATTCACGACACAGGTCGAACTCTTAGTGCTACATGGTCATTATTTCATAGAATTAAACTCAAATAGAATAAAAAATATTTTTTTGTATTCAAAAGTAGAGTAGAAGGAAAAAAGTAGGGGAAAAAAACTTACACATTTACCTTCTGAATTCTGAGAGCAAGAACAACGGTGGCTTAGTGGTTACCGAACAGAAAGAAGGCCCGGGTTCGAGTCTCCCCGTGCTTGCGTGGGTTTACTCTGGGTTTGCCTGTTCCTCCCACAGTCCAAAAACATGTATGTTAGGTTGAATGGTGATTCTAAATTGCCCATAGAAGTGAGTGAGTGGGTAAGTGTGTGTGTATGTGTGTGTGTGTGTGTGTGTGTGGCCCTGTGATAAGCTGGCGAACTGTCCAGGGTGTACCCCTCCTGCCTTTCGTCCTTTCAGAGACGACTGGGATAGACTCCAACAGATCCCTGTGACCCCCAATAAGGGAATAAGCGGATATAGAAGATAAATGAAGGCGGGAGCGGGGCAAAATAGCATAATTTTTAGGGAGTGGGCAGAAGCGAAATAAAATCTTGGACGGGATTGAAAACCCTGTTCCATGCAGGGCTCTAACGCACATTAATAAATGATGGTTTTGTGGGGTTTCTTAGTTTGTGACACTGAAGACCATTTAATGGTGGCACCAAACACTACAAAAAGTCTTAGTTGTTCATTATATTTTTATCATATTCAATAAAGACCAGTATTGCTTGTATTTCCTATCTCCACATAATGTCACTTCACCTGCTTATATGAATGTATTTATTATCATGTTAAAAAAAGTAGTTGTTAACCATAAAGGAATTAATTTTCAGTTTTAAAGAATAAAACTCAAACTAAAAATTACATTTTAGGGTTTTTTTTAAAGATAACAGTCAATTGAATTTGGCGAACCCTAAACCAACGCCCTGAGGGACATATAGTGCACTTTTTATATCACTGAACACACAGAATACACGCCCTACTGAGTGCACCTATGTAGGTGATCAAATGGACATTTGGGAGTCGGCTCACTGTGATTCATTTCCATATTGTCGCCATTTTGGGGGGGAAAGTTTGGATTTTCAGTAGGCTGGTGAGAGGGCAGTAGAGGAGGGGCAGAGCCAGAGAAAGTTGCCACAGGAGCGTGTTGAAGACGGGGGGGTGGGGGAGAATGAGTAAAGACTGCTGCACTCTGCGGACCAGCAGTTCTGGAAGTGCCGGAAACTTTTGCGTGTCATTGCGGGACGCAGATTCAGTTTGGCACGAGCGCATTTTAATGCATATGTTAACACTCGCTTTCTATATCGCCTTTTTCATTCATTTTTTCTTTGGTCAGGTTTATCCGTGCTGATTGGATTATTATTGCTTTCACTTGGGAAAAGTTGCAGAGTTTTATTTGATTTTATTTAGTGTGATTACAGAGTGTGAACAGTTGTGTATTGAGCCGGTAAAGGATTTACACTCTCTAATGGTCTTTACAGTCATTTTATTGAAGTGTTTGACTTTATTCTGATCTCCTGGATGTGATCATGCCGGTGAGAAAAACAGGTGAGATTGCAAAAGTAATTTGCGTTTGTGCATCTTTATTTTACTAAAATGTTAATGCCAATTTATTAATCTAACTTTTTAATGGCCATAAAAAAATATAAAAAAATATTAATTATGTGTATATATATATATATATATATATATATATATATATATATATATATATATAATATAAGATAAAAAGAGTCATTAAACACACACACACACACACACACATATATATATATATATATATATATATATATATATATATATATATATATATATATATATATATGACTCTCTTATATCCCATCTATCTATCTATCTATCTATCTACACACACACACACACACACACACATACATTTCTTGTAAATGTTTATTATATCTTTTTATGTGAAAACACTGAAGAAATGAAACTACTACAATGTAAAGTAGTGAATGTACAGCTTGTGTAACAATGTAAATTTGCTGTCCCATAAAAAAAAAAAACTCAACACACAGCCATTAATGTCTAAACCTCTGGCAACAAAAGTGAGTACACCCCTAAGAGGAAATATCCAAATTGGGTCCAAGTAGCCATTTTCCCTCCCTGTTGTCATGAAACTCGTTAGTGTTACAAGGTCTCAGGTGTGAATGGGGAGCAGGTGTGTTAAATTTGGTGTTATTGCTCTCACTCTCTCATACTGGTCAATGGAAGTTCAGCACGGCACCTCATGGCAAAGAACTCTCTGAGAATCTGAAAAAAAAGAATTGTTGCTCTATATAAGATGGCCTAGGCTACAGGAAGATTGCCAAGACCCTGAAACTGAGCTGTGGCACGGTGGCCAAGACCATACAGTGATTTAACAGGACAGGTTGCACTCAGAACAGGCCTCGACATGGTCGACCAAAGAATTTGAGTGCACGTGCTCAGCGTCATATCCAGAGGTTGTCTTTGGGAAATAGACATATGAGTGCTGCCAGCATTGCTGCAGAGGTTGAAGGGGTGGGGGGGTGGGGTGGGGGGGGTCAGTCTGTCAGTGCTCAGACCATACGCCGCACACTGCATCAAATTGGTCTGCATGGCTGTCGTCTCAGAAGGAAGCCTCTTCTAAAGATGATGCACAAGAACGCCTGCAAACAGTTTGCTGAAGACAAGCAGGCTAAGGACAAGGATTACTGGGACCATGTCCTGTGATCTGATGAGACCAAGATTGTTTCAGATGGTGTCAAGCGTGTGTGGTGGAAACCAGGTGAGGAGTACAAAGACAAGTGTGTCTTGCCTACGGTCAAGCATGGTGGTGGGAGTGTCATGGTCTGGGGCCGCATGAGTGCTGCAGGGCACTGGGGAGCTACACTTCATTGAGGGAACCTTGAATGCCAACATGTACTGTGACATACTGAAGCAGAACATGATCCCCTGCCTTCGGAGACTGGGCCGCAGGGCAGTATTCCAACATGATAATGACCCCAAACACACCTTCAAGACGACCACTGCCTTGCTAAAGAAGCTGAGGGTAAAGGTGATGGACTGGCCAAGCAGGTCTCCAGACCTAAACCCTATTGAGCATCTGTGGGACATCCTTAAACGGAAAGTGGAGGAAAGCAAGGTCTCCAACATCCACCAGCTCCGTGATGTCGTCATGGAGGAGTGGAAGAGGATTCCAGTGTCATCCTGTGAAGCTCTGCTGAACTCCATGTCCAAGAGGGTTAAGGCAGTGCTGGAAAATAATGGTGGCCATACAAAATATTGACGTTTTGGACCCAATTTGGATATTTCCTCTTAGGGGTGTACTCACTTCTGTTGCCAGGGGTTTGGACATTAATGGCTGTGTGTTGATTTTTTTTTTTGTTGATGGGACAGCAAATTTACACTGTTACACAAGCTGTACATTCACTACTTTACATTGTAGTAGGGTTTCATTTCTGCAGTGTTTTCACATAAAAAGATATAATAAATATTTACAAGAAATGTAAGCGGTGTACTCATTTCTGTGACTTACTGTGTGTGTGTGTGGATGTATGTATGTATGTATGTATGTATGTGTGTGTATATATATATATATATATATATATATATATATATATATATATATATATATATATATATATATATATATATATATATAATGATTAATGACTGTCATCTTATATCCCATCAATTCTATATTATACTCACCTTTAATAGGATCACCCTGTTTACCTGCAACTTCATCCATGCAGTAATCTCATCAAGCAACAATGTAAACATTAATGGCTTCAATAAATGTTTTTATTAAATATCCCCACAAAATTGGGATCTTGGTAATTATGACCTTGGCTTGCATGTTGGTGTTTACTGTTTTAAGTACATTATTTTAGAACTGCTCATTTTCTTGCATTTACATTTTCATGCATGACAGAATAAAGAGTTTACACTAGAACGCACAGAATGAGGAAAAAACTAACAAAATAAAATAAAATGTTTTTTGACAAAACTCACAAATATTCATACTTAACAAATGTGGAAAGCAGAAAAGCATATAACATAAACCACATCTTACTATGAGGCAGATGAGGTACAATATTCTACTCCTTTAAGGTCAGAACAGGTTATGAGGCTACAGTCGGCACAATCTCACCAAAACGGTACAGTTAACAATGGAATATTGTCCCCTGGTTTGACCAGGGGCAGACTTAACCATTAAGTGAGGTAAGCAGATTCATAGGACCCCAGGAAACCAAAGGGGCCAGCAAATACCCAGAAGTTTATATAAAGTATGTTTAACATTATTTTCTGTAATATCAGTGTAATTAGATGTAAATGTTTAGTTCTAGAAAAAAAAATTTCTGCATTTTTATTTCACATTGGGACAAATTATTTACAGACAGTAAGACAGTTTTTAATGTAAAAAATTTGACAGTTTAAAAAAAGTCTAGAAAAATAAGGGTTACCAATAGTGCATATTGCATGTTTGGGCCTGAAAATCACTAAGGCTGCATTTGCAAATCTTGATGTCCAATTCCGATTTTGTGACTATCATTGTGTGTATTTTTTTTATGTGTACAGACAAAACAGACTTTAAATATCAAAATACACAGTTGTGCTAAGTTATATTTATATCACTGTTGGTGTCCCCCTGAGTTGACGTCATACTCTACCGTCGCTTATTCATTGACGTTAAACTCACATTGACAGGTGAAAATTTGATCTGTCTGTTTACAGGGCAGACGCTAATGCACGAATCTGATTCATATTCGATTATTTCCATATATGAATAAGGCTTAAATCCGATCTAAATTTATCACAGAGATTATGTGCTTTTTTTCTGCTTACATCTTTTGATACATGCTGTGTAAATGCAGCCTAAGTCTGTAACCTGCAAGCATCAATAACAAGACTCCATAGATGCTACAGTAGTTGTAGTGTAATTATGTAGTGATGTGAGGAGGGTTTCTGAGGCACTTTGCTCCCTTAATACCAATCTGAATTTTGTTGCTTGCTAAGTACATCTCATTATGTTTACAATTTACCCATCTTATAAAGACTTTTTTATAATGATGCACTATGTTGTAAAGCATTAGTTGTTTTTAATAAGTTTTAAAATATTGGCAATGGCTTCAGTGTAACTCACGGGATCTAAATCTAGCAAAGCACCTTTGGGATATAATAAGAATGAAAGATTTGCAGCATAAATATGCAGGACAAATTGCAACTTATACACAGTGCAGTTATATCAAATGGTCCAGACTGAAAATGTTTTTAAGAAAAAAAAAACCCTCTTAAAGCAAAATGGGTGTTGCTATGCTAGTTTCAGCATGAGCAGTGAGTGCGTGTACATTTTTATGCACTTTATTTACCCCAATTTGATAGGTTTTCCCCCAGGTTACCCCTGACTTACAAATGCAAGCGCTGCTCCCGTTTCTTGCACACTTGTTGATTTGAAGTGTGTGAAAAAGAGCAGGGACAAAACTTGCTCTAAACATGTTAGACATGATACAACAGAACCAGAACTCGGATGAGGTCCATAAATCATGAGGTGCTGTATGATCTAAGCTTTTTCATGTGATCTTTTCAGATACACAGCGAGCTCTAACACTCCTCGAGGAATACAGGTCAAAACTGAATCAGCTGGACGATGCCCAGCTTTGCCACTCCATCGACAGAGTTATTAGCGTGTTTCAGAGCTCGCTCTTCCACGCCCTGATCGGTAAGCATACAGAGAGAAATAAAGAGAAACACACTGTTGTGGTGCTGGAATTTTTTTTTTTTTGCCTTATTCATGTCGAGAAATAGGAAAACAGGTTTGACCTTACCACTGCATATTTCACAAACTCAGCAACTGCCTTTAGCAATGTCAACTATTTTTCCCCCACCTGCAGCAGGCATTTGCTTCTGAGGTCTGTGTTCGGGTTGGCTCTTAAAGCTGAAAGAGAAAGAGACAAAAGAGAGAAAGAGTTTATGTATCGAAAGTTTTTGGAAAAAAATAGTTACTAATGTTCTGTGTGACTTTTAGTGGTTTGTAAAGTGTGTTAACTTTTTAATTTTCAGTTATTAATACCTATCAATAGTAACTAAGTTTATAAACTCACTTTTTAATTAGTAAGAGTTAAGTACAGTGTCAGTAAAAAAAAAAAGATAAAATTTACTTTCACAGCATTTGGCAGATGCCCTTATCCAGAGCGACTTACATTTATCTCTTTTATACAACTGAACAATTGGGGTTAAGGGCCTTGCTCAGGAGAAATTGGACCAATCAAGAAATCCATGCATTCATTACAGTTTTTAGCCAAAGCTATATGGTATTTTGGCAGACGCACTTATCCAGAGCGACTTAACATTCGTCTCCTTTATACATCAGAGCAATTATGGGTTGAGAAACAGTGGCAACTCGGTGCTGGGAATTGAGCCCCGTTCTTACAATTAGCAGTCCAACAACTTAACCTCTGAGCTACCACTTCCCACATAAAGACATAAAATAAGACTAGCAGACCTTTTATTGTACATAATAATATTGAGCAAAAGCATAGTTATAAATGTTTATGAATGGATGAAATATTTACATTAAATAGATACAAAAAGAAACTTTTTTCTGCAGTAGTAGTAGGATTTGCAGTAGAATTTTACAGTAACTTAGTCGAAAGATTGCTCCCATTGTTGAAAAACCTTGATTTTATCCAGTTTTTCATGACAATATCGAGAAAAACTGAAAAACTGCGTTTTTATACTTGTTTTTTATATTTGTTGCTCTATGTATGTCGTTGTGTGGAGAGAATTTTGATAACGTTTTTTATTCTGACAAATCTAGAAACTTTTTATAAACATCGAAAAGGGTTATCTCAAAGGTACCGACTTAAATTTAGAAACGTTCAGATTCAGAACCACCCCAGAGCCACATTTTACTTTAGTAATTGACCCTCATAAAATTATGATTACAATCTGAAACTTTTAGATTTAATAATGTTGATTCTGGATTAATCAGAAATGTAGATGTTACCTGGCATAGTTAAGCTACAGTATTTTAAAGGGGGTTTGATAATATAATAGGAAATATAATAATATTAATGACAGTATTAAAGAGTGATTTCGACTTGTTTTTTAAGACAGAAATCTAACAAAGCAAACAGCACAGGATGAAGCAACCAAAGCTTTTTTTTTAACCCTAGGTGTGAACAGAACGAAAGGCGCTAATCATTGTATTTTTGTATAACTGAAAACAGTTCTGTTCTAAAATTAAATGAAACTTCCTGGCTAATGTTTTTTTCTTTAGAAAAGAGAGCACTGTGAACAAAAGCTGTCTGTCTGTTCTGAGACTTGAACTCACAACCTTCCAGGTTGCTAGGGCAGAGAGCTTTGCTGGCAGGAATAAGTGCTCAGGTCGGTTCCTTATTTTCCAAGCAGCGGGGCATTTGGCTGAGTTTACTTCCTTGAGCATTGTTCTGTTCTTTGTTGAAGGATATTGGAGCTGTGTGATGTAATGCTCAATGGAGAAAAAAAGTTTTTTCTTACAATCTTTGATTTGTCTTTGATTTATTCTTATGTTAGACAGTCTTAGTATTTTTCTCCAGGTTCTATCACGTTTCGAAAACATGCAGTTATTATGTCACTTGCCGACACTTAAAGATGTTTACATGTGTGTGTTGCCATGCAATAGGGCAGCCTTCCGTTTAGGTTATGTTTCTGCCAGCGAGTTCCTGGAATAGACACCAGTATAAACCAGCGACCTTGACCAGGGTGCATCAGTCACTACAAGTGAATAAGTATTTTGATTTGTTGTATTTTTAGTTCTTTGTTGTCTTGTGGTTTTATGTGGTGTTTGGAATGGACCTAACCTGGATTGACCTGGTCTATAGACACTCTATAAGTAAAGTAAACCTCTGTCTCCAATAAATTATGTAAACAAAAAATCTACATGCCACCCCTATTTTAAGTAAGAGTAAGACACGGAATGACTGTTCTGTCTGTGTGTAAGTAAGTAAGCTGAGCTGTAAAGAAGTTTGTAGAACAGCATGTAGAGACCTACCAGGTACATGTTCTAAAAAGCTAAAATATGATGTCCCTTAACCCCCATTTACTCAGTTGTATAACAGGTAATAATGTAAGTCGCTCTGGATAAGGGCATCTGCTAAATGCTGCAAATGTAAATGTAAAAGCACAATTAAAAAAAAAAAATCACTATGAAAAGGAATTCTAGGCTCAAAATAAGATTAATGGTAAAATAGTCAGCTTTCGCAAGAGACAACAAGCGGTTATGCTTAAATGTTGGTGTTGTAGGGGGTTCTACTCCCTGCCAGTGCAAACGCAAGCTGGTTGTGTGCCACCTTAAGCCTAGCACTGGGTCCAGTTCCGGCATTACAGACACACTAGTGTATTTTCTCTAAGCAGTCTATCAGATTAAACTTTATAAGCTTTGGACAAAGATGACTGTTGTCCGAATTTGGCTTTTTGCACCGGTCTCGTATTTCAGAGCCACTCGTTTTTAACTTCCTGGAAAGATGCTAGTGCAAGAAAAAGTTAAGGTCTTAATGAGAGAGAGTCTAGTGTCATGATCACGCTAGCATTTAACAATGATCCTGTGTGCTGAAGTAAACACTTACTGAGTATATGGATGTAAATTTCTGTAGTATCAGGACATACTGTAGCTATATTTATTATTTCATTAAAATGAAATTGTTTTTATTTTTTCTATCGATCAGATATCCAGGAATTTTATGAAGTGACCATACAGGAGAAACAGAATGAGCTGACTGATCCCATAAAACCAGCAGAAACTTGTCCTCCTGCTACAACTACTGCAGAAATCCGCACTAGTACGGTAAGGATAAAAAAAAACAAAAACCTTTTATGTTCACTAATGTGAACTTAATGTATATGCAAACACTCATTTCAGTCCTGTTCAATGATAAACCTTTTAAGATGTGCTTGTAATTTGTGGTCTTTGTGGTAGGACATGTCATGACCTGTCACCAATTACCTTTAATAGCGTAGGCACTGCCATTGTATTTACAGTTTATATGCCCATTGCAACTTCCAAGATGATTAAAAATATGATCCATACTGAACAACTGTCAATATGACCTCAATATAAATGTTTAAAACATTTTAGGAAACATAGTTACCTGCATCACCTTTTTATCTTGCGACCTAAAGGTCATATTGTGACCTTTAACTTTTCACTTAATCACTCAGAAGCATATACTGATTTTTAAAGGCAGATATTGTAGTTCCGACAATATTTAATTGCATAATTAGGAATGAGTGAAGGTATACATTTGTAGAAAACATAGACTTTATTAGGTTGTATCAACTGTATATTTTCAATTGAATCACTTTACTATTCACTATGTAGCACATTCATATGAACTGTCTAAAAATGTTTATGATGCTGTCTGTGGTAAATGTGTACTTAAAATTTTGGGCGTTTTGTGGCTTTTGTTATTTACTGTCAAAGGGAAGTTTCTAGAAAGGATAGAAGCTAGGGGTCTAGGGACATGTGACCAGAGACATGTGACAAGCCTGCTGTCTCTTTTTGGTCTCGTCTGAAGTTAAACGTGCAGTGGGAAAATGCTAACTGTAGAGTGTTAGCACTAAAACTGTATGTCCTAATCTCGCGTCCAAAGGCACGTGTGAACACACACAATGACTAGACGACCAGGAACAACATAAGTAGAGCAAATCATCTGTCATTCATTGTTGTTAAGTGCAGTTAGTAACAGTACTAAAATACCAAACATATTAACAGAACCTCGTTACAACTCGTCATCTTAGACTTCAGTGTGGAAACGCAACACAGATTTTAATTCGCATGTTTTTTATTTTTTGTATCCAGTGTTTTCTCCGCAGTACCTGAACGCCCTGATGACAGTTTTACCAGATAGATTTGATGGTTTCCAGAACAAAAAACTTTCTATTTATTAAACTTAGGAGGAGCAACAATCCCATTCTATTTCTGGTGGCATCATTCACACTTGGTTCACACTTTATTTCAGCGGTTTCAAAACAGCCAAAATAATCCCAAATTTTGTACACTTGCCCAAGCCGATTTTTACCTGAACAATTAAATTCAAAACCGCACAACTGGGTGGGGAAACTGGCCAATCTTGAAACCCTGGCTGATGACACATCCCCTTCTTGTGAGCAGGAAGTGCAGAGGTATGCACATACATATGGTAACAGGTACGAAAGCCTTTTTATAATGTTTGGACCAAACCTTTTCATTGGACAACCATTTCTTGGTCCTATGTTTTCCACAGTATATAAAATTAAGTTTAGACTACTGGCTATTGGAATGTAAAAAGACTTTCAACCAGTAGAACAAGAAATGTTTCCTAAAAAGTGTCAGAAAACTTGAAAGGAACATCTTTCCACTTGATTGTTATAATGTGAAGACCATAAAAACTGGAATGTAAAAATTAACCATAGATATTATGTTATATCTTGAATCTGATTAGTCCGTCATCTCAGCTGGACAATTGTGCTAGATCTGGGACAAAGTTGCAATTTGTAATTCCTTGCCTGCAACCTGCTACTCTAAACATCCTTTCAACTCATTGGCTTAAGGTAGCCTTTTAAGCTGAAAACAGTCTAGAGAGTAACCATATACTGTTTTTTCTTCTCAAATGGATAATTTGACAAATCAACCAGTATCAGGGTATAATAATTGTAATTCAGCATATGACAAAAAATGTAGACGTTTCATTACCTTCACCAGTTACACTGTGATATTAAATGGACATGGCTGCTCAAAGTGTAAATGTTTTACCTATTTGTAAATTATTCTATAACAGTATTACTTGTGATTGGTTAATGCTGCAGTTTTATTTTATGAATGTTTAAAGTTTACATAAGTACCAATAGGCACATGTTCCTGAAAATGTAATAGTGCATTTTACACTCGTTTTTATGAACTATACATTCCCTGGTGGAATGAACAAAGCCCCTGCTTTTAGGGGCATTTATTATTATTATTATTATTATCATACATTTTTTTTTATACATTTTTGTGGACCTTTTTGCTTTTGTTAATAGGACAAAAAGAGATAAAGCAGGGGAGGGAGAGGGGAAAGACCAGAGTGAAACCTCAGGTCTAGACAGGTCTCTTGTTCTCAAGTGTCAAGGTGGAAGATGGGTGTCAATGTCTATAACACAGCAATCTCTTTGGTGTTTCTACCACTAGCCTCTCCTTTTGTGAATCTCTTCTACACATTTCCTCCTGTTGAAAAAAGCATGATATAGAATATGATACCTGCTACTGGAAGGCAATGTATATTTGTTGTTTTAACTATGCATATCAAATTCAATAGTAATAATTCCATTCAGGCTTAAAGGGGAATACTTTTTATCTTATCAACACGGAGACATGTGGTTGTAGATGAGCTGGGATAAACTTATCTTGGACAATGGAGGTATTTCTGAAATATCTGTAGTAGGTATTTGCGATAGAATATAGAGTAAGCCTGAAGTTAGTTTGCTGTACCGGCATTTGTAATTATATAGTTAATGGGGAGGCACAAACAGCATGCATGTTTCTGATGTATCGTTAACACGGAATAAATTGTCAACCATAATAGTGAGTGAGAGTGCAGTGTGCTTGAGCCTGAGCAAGATTAGGACTTTGCTAGAAAATCGCTAGCCCGATGCTGTTGTGTCTTTTAGTCAGGCTACCAGAATGTACCCCTATCCCTTGTTGGGCTATCTCATAGGCAGGAAAATATAATCCAATTGCATTCTCTCTCAAATATAGATGGGTAATTATTAGGACTGCACAATATATCGTTTCAGCATTGACACTGCAATGTGTGCATTCGCATTAGTCACATTACAAGATGTGCACAGTTCAAAGCACATGTGATTTGTGGATTATTGTGAAAGTATAGCATTTAGAAATTCTTTTAAGGTCCGTCGCTCTGTAATATTTCAACCAAGTCTAGCATTTAGGTAAAAGAACCATTAATGAAAAGAAAAAATTAACAGATTTCTTATTGAGTAAATGCATTTATAAGATTATAAATTCATTATTAATAGAAGATTAATTCCTCACAATAATGTGAATATTGCCAGTCAGTGGGTCTCCCTCTCTCTCTCTCTCTCTCTCTTTCAAACACACACTCTCTCTATATTTTGCTAGTTCCTTCTCTCTTTTTACACGCACACAGAGATGTGTGTGCAGAGTCTTCCTCAGCATTTCCTCAAGGAAAAAGAGAGGATGCTGCACACTTGTTTCTCTTGATCAGCATGGCTTTTTCCATATCTATATCATATTGGACAATAACCAGTGACTACATTACTGTGCAGTGGTGATGTGTGTGAGCGCATGTTTGGAAGCAGTAGGGTGCGGTTTGGGACAGATTTCGTGTGGATGTGTACCTTGATCTGATGAGAAGTTTGTACCGAGCTTCATGTTTCTGTATCTTAGTCTCATGCCACAGCTCATGCTGAGACACAGTGCTTCTAGGAGGAGATGGTAAATGGGATAAACACAATGGATTGCTTATGCATCGTTAGTACTAAGGTTAAGGTAAGCCTACATCATGTGAAGTTTTTTCTGCTAATATTTTGAAGCTTGTTTACTCTCTTGTACTTCTTATTTATTTTTATGAGCAGTCCAACAAGAAAAATTACATCATAATAATAATAAAATGGAACACAAATGTCGAAGAAATGGAAATATAATCAGTCGATGTCAATTAATATGCAAATTACAGCATTCTGATTGGAGATGTTCCATCTGTATCTGTTTATAATAAGTATATCTTCAAATTAAATATTATAATTCTTATTAGAAGTTAGATTAGATTCTGTCATTCAATGAATACTGTAAAGTTTGGTCAGTTGGTTTTTAAAATATATTTGTTAATATAAATTGTCTATTTTTTAAAATATTTTTTTAGAATTTATTTCAAACTATTATTTATTAAGGATTTTATTTCATGCAGTCAAAAAGAAGTAGATGATGCTGCAGTTCTAAAATGCTTATATCCTAATATTATTTCATATATGAAATATGATTTTGTTTGCATGATCATAAATAAACTACACCATGTGCTGTATGAGAATATAGGTGAAGACGGGGTAAGTTAACCTTCCTAAGCCCAGAAGCTGGTTTAAAACACACTTTGCTTTTTGCACTTTGCTTTTTCAACATCGTCTATTATGAGCAAATATGTTTGTTTACTAACTCGATTATTGATTGAAAATGAAACGGAGCTTCTTTTTTTTTATGGAAACCATTTTCCCAGATCCCCAGATCTTACCCCACTTGATGTGAAGGCCATGGGGTATCAGGAAAAGATACAAAACATAAATCATCTTAAAGAACGTATCACCGACGTTTAAACGCATCACACATTTATCAATCATGATCGTAACCAGACTACAAAAAAAAAATCCCTTTCCTGACTGATCAGCTCTCAGTAACTGTTTAGTGATTTCTTGTAAGTGATATAAGGAAAGTAGAAAGTTCAGGATGAATTATTGAACAGGCATATCTATTTCAAGAACTTGTAGATAATTTATAATTCAACACAGCCGAGCCTACTTGTAAATTAATCTCCAGTATCCATTAAACAGGTGGAATTTGTAATTGATTTCAATTTTTTTCGATTTTGACTCAGGGACAAGCCTAAACTACACACAAACTGCATAAAAGCTTGATTTTATATGATGTTTATCAAACTTCTGTTTTAAGGAAAAGAACATATTAGCTGTTGTACAAAAATGCATGTGATGCAGTGCTTCCTAGAGCGCAGATATACAGAAACTTACCGTTTCTTTAAAGTTAAATAATTTTGGCTTCAATTTTTTTATTCACTTATTCTCCTGTTCCACTGTCCCAAACGAGCATGTCAAATTTAACCCTTCACACCAGTATTATCATCCAAGTATAATAATCTTGGTACATTTAGGTATAAACAAATAAATTATTTTATCAAGTCTGGACTAATATAAAATTAGTCAGGACACAGTTAACTTTGGGTGGATTTTTTATGCTTGTTTAAACTTTTTTTTTTTTTTTTAATTAAAGAATTTTTAAGGTTGGAATTTTTCAGATTTAGAGGCTTTTACTCAAACACCTGGAGCCTAATCGTAATTGGTTTAATATCACATATGAGAAATAATATGATATTATTATATATAAAGGATATCATTAATAAAGTATATTGCACCAAAAAAAGCTAAAATAGGAAAAATTAAAAAACTTATCAAACACTAGTCACTTAGGTCTTAAAGACTTAATGTCTATTGTCACGTGAGCTTTTAACCAGCATTGTTGTGTGTGACATGACCAAGAATCTTCATTCACCTCAAAACAGATACAAATTCCAATTTTTTGTGTGGCAGGATTAACGGCATTATTGCTATTGCATGATTTACTTGTTTAACTCCAATACTGAAAGCAACAGCCAGGATTTTTCCATAAATACCGTGACATTTTTCCCTTATTTTTTATGAAGTGCTTTGTACAATGTGATTTTAGCAGCCCCTGCATTACTGAGTGCTTTGGCCTTTTCACAGGAGTCTCTAAAATGTATAAACTGTAGACTACACTCTGAAATATTTTTTTTCCAAAGCATGTAACCAGCAGCAACTGTGGAATATGACTGACAAACATTTATCATATTTAATTATTGCTGAATGTCATGTACACTCATAATTGAGCTGTGGATTCTTTCTAATGTGCTTTCCAGTTTTATGATAGTCTCCCACAAAAATCATGAAAATGAGCAAAGAAAATCAAATAGACAAAAGTATTGGGACACCTGATTATCGCATCAATATGTGTTTTTCAAACATCCCATTCCAGATGTAGTCTCACTTCTAAGGTCATTTACACGCTAAGTCCGGAACTTCATTCGTAATTATTTCTGTTTTGTCAATCACATACTGCCTCCAAACCGCTCGTCTAAAAAATTCGAATCCGTAGCAAGCATTTGGAGTGGTGTTTTGACAATTCCCACCTCACCCCACACACACACCAGCGAAAAGGATCATTAGAGATATTGTAGGATATATACAGTATGCTGGTGTACATAAATAAAGACTTTCATGCTGGTGTACATAAATAAAGACTTTTATTTCAACCCGGTATATAATTATGTTCTCTGATATTCTTCGGCTTTTGGGTGGTTTGACATATAAGCAGTTTACATCAGCAAATCATATCTGTACAGTTGCCTTTTTTCCTGAATCTGACCTTACTTTGTCTCATTTTTCTGCCTAATATATCTCTTGACTGACGTTGCAGTTAAAGGATTATCAAGATTATTAATGGGTACTTCATCTCTCAGGTTTTAATATCATGGCTGATTTAGCGTATATTTTACAATAAATATTTACCTGCAGGTGATATTTATGCATCTGTTTCATAGGTTATTTTTATGTACAAATATGTGAAACGCTATGTCCTATTTAAACACTTGTTAATGCCGTTACTGTTACACATACAGATGTTTTAAAGCACTAGAGTATATAATGTGTATTGCTCCTGTCATGTTTGTGTAGGCAGAGAGCGGCAGTGTTCTAATCTTACACTCCTTCTTCTCAATGAGTCACATGCTCCTTGCTTTCCTCTGCTCATGTGTATGCACGTTGCACAGAATTACACACATTCTTTGCACTTCTCTCGCTCACTGATTCACACACGCCTATGGTGGGCTACAGGAGCCAGGCATGGATTGGACAGCGGGTAAGAGAGATGTAAGGAAAATATTCGAGTTTAATGAGAGCCCAAGCTGGCCTATCTCTCATGCTTCATGCTGTGTTTTTTTGCTCAGGCTCCTATTTTTTTTTTTTAAAGATGAAAAGCTCCTTGGGACAATCTTTATTACTCATGAAATAAACAACTGATAAACAGAAGATTTTTTAATGTAACAAAGTACCGTGCAACATGGATCAAAGAACATGTTTCAAAATATTTATTAAATAGATTTTATTTTAACCATTTACTAAACATTATTTCACATTTTCTAGTTGCTGCTTCTTTTTCAAATGGTCAAATTTACATGGTTGCACCTTTTTTTTTACGCATACCCCAGTTTAGGAAGTTTGGGTCAAAGCGCAAGGTCAGCCATGATGGAGCAAAAAGGGTTAAGGGTCTGGCTAAAGGGACAAACAGCAGGAGCTTGGCAGTGATTGGGCTTGAACCCCTGATGAGCTACTGCTGCTCCATATAAAACTAATTATCATTATAGTAAATGTGTGCCATACAGCCTGTGGTCATTACACCACTGCTGTTTCACATAACTGAGCATTAGAAGCTTGGGGAGCTTTGGCTTAGTTGCTAACAAGTTGTACAAAGAGGATCATTATTAGGTATGAGACTAAACAGAGTCGATTTGCGATTGCGATTCGGTCTTCTTAATGGTGTGCAGCACACACTTTATAGATTCCTTAAGTCCTTGTAGTCTATCAGATGCAGTGTGCCTTTCTACCGAATAGATAGTTCTTATTATATTATTCCAGTGTTAATTATATATTTTTTAAATATCCATTAAACAAAATATATTTCCCTTTTAGTGTAAACTAAATAAAATTAAACCTTTTAATAAAAACAATAAGATAGGTAGTTTAGCTACTTTATCAGTAGTTATGCAAGAGTGTTGAGCTCTAAGTCAACACTAATATAGTGCACAGTAAAACTAAGAAACAGTTTAGTCTTCCGGCTGAACCACAAGTCTGTTGTTTTAGAGTAATATTCCACCTTAACTTTATTACTTTATTCAATGTAAAACTGTGGAATTGCACCACAGCTAAAAAATATGCAAAAGTGAATTTTATATTTCCTATCAAGCGCTCGGTGAGGATTTTAAATCCCTCTTTTGTAACTGCATTAAAAGACACTATGTCTTTAGCGAGGTAGCGGGTTATGGCGTTTCTTATCTTCCGGTGTTTTTTCAATGTATTTTTATATGCTGTAACAGCCACAAACAATTCTTAAATTCTATTTTGTAGCTTGCTACTAGACAGAGTGTCACTACTAGTACTTTCTGATAAACTTTTAGTAACACACTCTTTAACAGCAGCCTGTGGTGCTTCTTTCACTCCTGTTCAGGGTCTGTCACTTCGAAGCTGAAATAAACCCATTTTACAGGTGTGCTGTTTTTTGGGGTATTAATTGGCGAAATGATCCCTATGACTCGGATAAGCATAAGCCCACGCCACGCGCTTTCCTTTTTGTGGGCTTTTGATTAAACATGACTGTGTTAAAAACTGTGCGCTAAAGTGCTTTCTTAAAGTAAGTGACTGAGAAGTAAAACTGCTACAAAATGTTGTTTGTTGATGTTATGTGTTGTCAAAGTCCTGATTCTGCTTAGCTATAAAGATTTCCCTGTACAGTATGTAGGACTAAGGACATTATGTTGTCTGGTTTCTATGTAACATCACTGCATTTTTGTCTTGTTAACTTCAACAGAATAAAAAAGCTGGCATTTGCAAAAATAGTTTCAATAAACACAATCAATGAGTTAACTGTTTTCTAACATTTTTGAACCTACAGTTGAAATTAGAGTATAATTACTTTTCTGTGAGGTTTTGAGTGGGTCAGAGGGTTGGATATTTTTCTTTTATTTGTAATCAAAATCTTAAAACCTTATATTTATGTACAAATAGTGGATTCTTAAATAGTACAGACTGAACACTAACCTCTTTAAGACAGACTTTTTTCCAGTTGATCTAATGAGACACCTGTGGTCTCTCCTGAGGCTGATGCTTATCCGACTATGTGACCCCACTGGCAAGAGTGGAATTAATTACCTGTTCAAGTGTAAGTGCACTGAGCCTGAATGTCAGCATGTTAAGTGCTCCAGGCCATTGTTCCCATTCTATTTTAAGTCTCATGGCTGTCTCTGGCATGCTGAAAAAGAGCTAACAAAAGTTACCTAAAAACCAACTGCTGCGTCGAAGTCATGTCTGTTGTCTTATTTATTTCTCAATAGGTAGCAGTGTTCCACATAAGCAACTGTCTCCTCTTACATTCTGCACCAAGGGTGTAGATCGCAAGCAATCATTTTATTAGTAGAGGAGCAGGCTTGATAGTCAGTATTTACTGTTACTGGGGTTAAACCACAACACTGGTTATGTTAACTGGTTAGGTTGGGCCACCACTGCATTGGTGTCATATGCAGTATGCCAAAAACTTCTGCCATTAGATCCAATAAGTGCCCCACTCTCACCTCTTTTACGGAGTGTTGAATCAGCATGGGCCATGTGTGAGTCTATCCTGCATTGTGACCAAATTCAGACGACCCCCAGATAGGTACTGGTCTAGTGGGGAGAGTATGCTCTTCCTGGCGTTGACCCTCAGCACCAGCTTCCGGATATGGGCGAGAATGGCATCGCCTGCTTTTGCAACTGAGTCAAGTTAGCCAATCTTCTATTTAGTTCAGAATGTGGATGACCTGAAGTTGCAGAGAAGCCAATGCAGCATCTATGCATTTCATGAACATACAAGGTGACAGAGAGAGGCCAAAAGGACCCGGCGCAGGTCCAAAATCGTTCTCTAAAAGCCGGACTGCACCTGGTGAGGAGGCACTCTTTCTTTCAGTACTTTCCCCCAGAGACTTTGTTCCCTAACTGGAATCTTTTTGGGGGCCACATTTGAGTAGAGTACTCTGCTGAACTGTGGCAGGTAAGAACCAAATTGAATTCTGTAGCTGCTCTACAGTATGCAGGACAGTCGACAGAAGATTCCATGCTGCCATGAAGTCTACTGGGAAAGCAACCTTGTAAGGCTGGTTTCTGGTATATCTTAGGCTATTATCCCAGTGCCCCAAAGTGGATCTTCTTCAGGGAGTCGGCCAGCTTACACTAGTCGGGGATCCGACCCCTGCTTATCTGGTGGTGCTGAAGTCCTCAGACTCGCCTTCTTCTTTGGAGTCCTCGGTTGCAGCCCCTGCCTCAATACCTCCACCCCCAATAGAGTACAAGTAGCAACGCTGTGCGTCTGTGCTGTGCAACCTCTTGATGTCTGACTGAACAGCATCAGCGAAGAGGCCCAAGGAGGCGACTGGGGCATACAGGAGTAGCTTTGTCCCTCCGTCCATAACAGACAGGCTTAACCACAGATGACTCTCTTTGGCCACCATAGCTAAGAGTCAAAGCTTTGGCCAGAATTTTTTGCCTTTCTGGCATAGGTTTGGATGCCTAACTATAACAGTGGGTGTAATCGTTGCAATAGTTAAATTGAATTTATCTTATTTATGTTTTCTAGTAACTTTACATGATAAAGTTTGGTAAAACCCTGAGTGAAGCCTGCAAATTTTGTTGCAGTTTTGTAAAATGGAGAAACCTATTTTGGGGTAGTCTGAAATTTTTAAAAAGGTAAAAATAAATATGATTTTGGCAATTCACACACAAGTGAAAATCTTTGCAGTAAGAGTTTGTTGTTAAAAAAGCAAATGGAACAAAGTCCCTATAAAAATAGGGTCTAGCATTTAACAGCAACATCTGATTTGTTGTTGCACTACAGTATGCTTGCTTTGTCATAGTTTCACTTCATTCCTGATAGCCTAATATGTATCGTGCTTGCTCAGGGTGGATGTAGGCATTGGCGTGTTCAGACCAAATTTGATCTGCAGGCAAACTTTTGAGAAGCCAAAAGTCTCTCTCTGATGCTCCGGGGCAAGCTCTCTCTCTCTCTCTCTCTCTCTCTCTCTCTCTCTCTCTCTCTCTCTATCTCTCTCTCCTCTATATATATATATATATATATATATATATATATATATATATATATATATATATATATATATATATATATATATTTTACTATAAATTCTATTTATGTATGTGTTACATATTTTAGGGTGTGTGAAATGCAGGCTAATCTAAATTAGGTGGACCCAGTTGTTGTTGTGTGTCTCAGGCTCGGAAGTGGATGTCATCAGTGGAAGGCTTTAATCTAATAAAATACTAACAGCTGGGACTGTAATACTGCACTGTAATATCACATTAAAGGTCACATATTTTTCCATTTTAACAGCAGAAACACTGACTAACTGACTTCTTCGGCCCACTTTTTTGTGATAAGAGGTGTGTGATAATTACTGTGGACAGTAAGGACAGAAAAAAAAGCATATTCCGTATGTAATGTTAAAACAACCTACAATTTAGTCAGAGCCTTGTCTGTGTCCGGGTCTGCAATTTGCCAAGCTGGCAACATTTTCACAAGCCTGGAAAGTTGCATTCGTTTCTGCAGAGAACATTAAAAATAACATGTTGTCCACCCAGATTTTATTTCTGCAGTAAGGTGCTGCCATTTTACGTTAGTATTTAGTAGGAAATGGATTTGGAATTCGATTCTACTAGACCTAGACACTTATCCCAGTAAAATTATATGCAATCCAGGCGAAACTAGGTGTTTTAACAAGAAATGATAACAGAATGTTCAGTATAACAGCTTTTACAGTTACATTACAACCGGATCCTATGAGGTACAGTGACCGTGCTGTGTGAATAGAAATATCACCGGTCTATTCATTATATCAATGTGCTTTTTTTATATTTAAATGCATTAATGCGACCGACATCCTGTTCGAAGAGACATGATTAAAGGAGTTTGACAAGCGATTTAAGAGACTACAACAAATAAAAACCTAAACTGTTTGACTAATTTTTTTGTGAGAGCACTTATTATTCCCAAAACAGTTGTCGTTGTGAGTACTGAATTTTGTTTTAATGACACGTGTCACAGTGTGTATATTTGCCTAAGGGTTCTGTGTCAGGTGCTTTCATAATTCTGCTCTTTTATTGTGCTGTTTGGAATTAATTGAAAATTTGTATCTGTATTCAGACAGAAGTTTTAGAAATAGTCTGCACAAAAGAAATAGACAGTGGACATATGAAGGTTTAGTTCTACTTAGATTCTGCGTTATAATAGATTTTGGCTGTGGTAAAAGCACCATGCAAATAAAAACGACTATTATTAATAATTATTTTTATCTGTATTACTTTTTTATTCCTGGAGCAAAAGCAGTGACTAATGTGCACCCTGACATAGAATAGTAAAGGCATGAATCTGATTGGCTGTCTTATATTTTATTGTTTATTTTAGAGCTTTTTGGAGAAAAATATTGGATTGAAAAAGAAATGTTGTCCTTAAATGTTATTTAAGAGTTTTGTTTGTGTTTGCTGTTAATACGTAGCTGATAAGACTCATATCTTATAAGAATCTTGCATAACTATAATGAATTATTCGGGGTTGTCTGTCTGATATCGGGTAAATAATATGTATTTTAGATTTAGTCTTAACGCAGAAGTTATTCTTAAATATTCTATGGAGCTTTTGCTAATCTACCTTACACCTGCCTTTATATTACTCTCCATTCTAAATAACTTAAAACATCCATCTACTGTAAGAGAATAATCGATTAACTGGCACAAAGTGCCAAAGAGCTGAGAGGACACATTTTTTTGTTTTGCTTTTTTATGAAATACAGCATTATTGTTTATGTTTTCATATAGATTCATATACATTTTATGATAAATTACCTGTAAAAAAAAAAAAACATACTAATACTTATCACCTAAAAAAATTCATTTTAAAGACTTTAAGAATCATTAGGGAGAGTTAAACCTTTAAACGAATGGCTGTCTAAGCATATAGTCACTGTGGATGCAGGTTTTTATGCCAAAGCCACACTAGATTCCACCTGTTTAGTTAGTTTGTGTTGGATCTCAGTGTAACTTCTGCGTGATTAAAATATCCGATTTTAATATTTAGGTTCTATTATGAATAAAACTGCTGCACCAGAGAAATTAATCTTGCTTTAAATTTAAATGCACAATTTTTTTTTACCACTAGGAGGCGCAAATTGTATAGCTAACCAAACAGCAGCAGTTACACTTTTTTTTTTTTTTAATAAATATGTAATAATTATTTGTGTTCTAGCATAATTCCCACTAAGGAAAGCAGTGGAAGCAAAGAAAAAATCTTTTTTTCATGAATTCCCTTCTGTTTACGAAAACAAAACAACCCCTAAATAAATATAATCCAAAAACCAGTGACTAACAGTCCATGGTATTTAATTTATTTGTTGAATATTTCTTTTAACAATATTTAAAGACAGCACAGAAACACAGCAAGTGATCAAGAATAAGACTTGAGTGTCGGACTAATACCAGAAAGACTGGCGTTCGATTCCCAGCACCACCAACCACCACTGTGGGCCCCTGAGCAAGGCCCTTAACCCCAATTGCTTAGGTGTATAAATAGGAGATGCATATAAGTCGCTCTGGATAAGGGCATCTGGCAAATGCTGTACATGTAAATGTAATGTAATGTAATGTAATTCTGCTGGCTTGTACTGTTGGAAACTGTTGGAAACTGTTGGTCTTATAGAACACATGCCGCCAGAGGTGTCAGGTCTAAACGCTGTGGAACAATTTTGCACAAATAGTTAGACATGTTAAACATTACAGGTTACAAACAGGGATACAAACACAGCTTTAAGTGGAAAGAGGTTTTACTGCGTTTCTTGTTCCAACCACTAAGGGGAGTTGCTCTCCTTTCTCATTCAGGATCTGGTTTGTTCTCGGTGCATTGTGGGTGTCCCATGTTTAGCTCTGTCACAGTGGCCTGTCTCAGAGAGGTGTCTGTGTCACAATGCAGCATTTTTTATTCACTAAAAGAAAAGCGAGTCACAATGGCAAGTCTGAGGTTTACACATGTGTACACATATAGACGATACACACACTCAATACACACATAACATAACTAATTTTGTTTAAAATATATCTATCCCCAATGAGCAAGCCTAAAGCAGTTAGAGCAAAAAAATCTAGACACGAAAAGAGAACCCATCCTCATCTGAGTGACTTCCGAATGTGTGATTATAGATAATGTCCTGTCTACAAACTCAATTTTTCAAGCAGAATTTTGACCAGATTTTAAGTAACTTAAGATTTCTGCTTGCTAAATCCATCAAACTATCAGTGATGGAAACCCGAGTACAAGATCATCTGTGGCTATTGCAGCTCGAAGTTACTACCATAGACTTTATGTGGTTTTGTCCACAGCAGATCCATATCTCCATGTAGTCCATAACAGGCTATACTTAGTAACATTAAGCACTTCCATGTGAGGAGATTTCAGCCAGAGAGATGGATCGGGAATGCCCAAGGAGCAGTATTTGCATACACCACTACAGTGTTGCTCTACAGTGACTTAATATTGATCAGATATCGATTTTTTTCAAATCTAATGTCTGCCTGAGATCCTGTCTCTTGTCGCCTCTGCTGATGTTATGATAAATTCAGATAAAATGCCTCCGTCACGTTTCCATGTTTGATTTCCATTAAACTTTTTTGGAAGATTTGGAGATTTTTGGAAGACAGCTGATTACAAATCATTTACATTGTTTTATTCATCTTCTGTACCCGCTTATTCACTAATTCGGGGTCACGGGGATCTGCTGGAGTCTATCCCAGCTGTCTCTAAAAGGGCAAAAGGCAGGAAGGGTACACCCTGCACAGGTTACCAGTCCATCACAGGGACACACACACTCACACACACTTCTATTGGCAATTTCTAGAATTTAGAATTGGACTATGGGAGGAAACTAGAGTACCTGGAAAAAACCTACACAAGCACGGGGAGAACATGCAAACTCCACACAGAAAGACACCTGCCCGGGAACCAAACCCGGGACCTTCTTGCTGTGAGGCAACAGTGCTAAGCCACCGTTCTGCCCGTTGTTTTGACTAATTATGACTAATATATTTATAAGAACAGCATGAAGTCTTTATGTTAAAACTAAACAGGTAATGTTTTCAAATAAAATGTTATAATTATTATACTTAAAAACATGACCATTTGCCAAAAAAACTACACAATCTTACTAAACGATTACACATTTAATATTAAAAAATACTTTTCATACTTAAGTACAATAAATATCACATACTAAGTCATTTTCGCGTAAAATAACTGTACTTTGACTCTGTGGCTCTCGTGTACTTTATTTACCTCTGCTTCAGGGTAATGTATCTTCAATAGTCTTGCGCTCTGACCCGAAATTCCTAAACTATGTATGCAAAGGAAAAAATGTCACTGTTCAGTAATACTGTATTCATTTGACATATAGACTGCAGATCTTGATGTCCAGTTCAGATTTTGTGACTATATCTGATTTTTGTTGATAAACTGCTTACATCAACTTTTGAAACTGACCCATATCTAATATCTGCATTTACACTGTATACGGCTAAATATCCCAAGGTAGACATACTGACCGGAAAAGGAAGAAAAAAACGGTGTGATAAACCATGATTACAATGAACAAAGACGAAAGTGTAGTGTTTTGATTTTGCATCATATTAGGTGGAAAACAAAAATAGACGATCCCTTGTTTCAGCCTGGTCAAATATAGCATTGACTGCTTGGTTATAAATATATATATTTTTTAACATAAGTATATTTTTAAAATTTGTTTACAGACAAAGCAGACTTTAAGAAAACACCCCCCTAAAAATATTAAAATACACAGTTGTGCTAAGTGAAATATTGCTGTTTGTGTCCACCTGAGTTGACGTCATAAATCTGATCTGTTCGCTTACATGGCAGACGCTAATGCACATATCCGATTTCCACATATAAATGAGGCCTGAATCCAATCTAAAACTAATGAAATCCATGTACTTTTTGCCAGTAAAATTGGGATTGGGTCACTTGATACATGCGGTGTAATTGCCGCCACAAAGACCTATTTACTAGTTAGTGACACATTTTTTTTTGCATTTGCATAAGTACCTCAGTACCTATGACTGCCCTAAACAGCAGAATGAGCTGTCAATCCTAATAAGATCCCGAAAGGGCTTCGAATGCCTCCTGACATGCAGTTAAATGCTAATCTGGAGAACACCAGACACGTTCAGTGGACCAGGGGCCTGTGACACTGCATGCAATGTATTTTTATTAGACCGCTGTATATTAGGAGATTATAAATATTTCTACCTATACAGAGCAGCTTTAATCTTCTCAGCAGAGGATTTATGCATATTATTTAGGCCAATATCCCCCAAAAAACTAGGTTGCACTAGCTGTAAAAAGGCATTGCACACTGCAGAGCAGTTGGGACGTTCTGCCCTTGCAAATTGTTTTCAGATTGCTTTCTAATGCTAAATCCTCCCTATAGAGCTTCATGCTGTTAGGAAGCCTTTTTTGCTCTCCGCTAGCAGATGGTCTACCCTTGAGGTTAATAACCAGACCAGTCGATTGTTACAAACGGTTTCGTGTTGCATTACAGAATTGAACAGATCTGTTGTTTTAATGAAGCTTCTTTGCCTCTTTAGTATATTTTAAATTGCTCTTTGTGTGTCTGGTTAAATCACTGAAAAGTAGTGCCTCTTTTTTCTCTTCTTCCTTCTCTCTCCTTTCTGTTAGAGTGAGGGGATTTTACTTGTAAGAATATTTGTGTGTACTTGTATGCTGTTGTGATACCTCTCAGCTGTTCCCTCGTTTGATTTTAAGCTTGTCGTTTTGGGTTTGTTGTCACGGCTCAACATATTTAGCTGATTGGCGTCTATGAAGTTGCACCTTTTTAGAACTAATTGTGTGTCACTGCATTGAATGATTGAAAGATGCTTTGTTGTGCTCTGAATGATATTATTATGTCATACAGTGTATAGTGACAGAGTCTGCATGATGGAATGATCTGTGAAGGGTTTAATCAAACATTAGCTATTAAATGTTTTACCGTCTGTTTTTGTTTTGTATAGTGGGATTTTATAGTGTCTGTGTGCGCTTTTGTACCTAAAAGCTCGAAATACACGGGTACCAAATCAATTTTCTATATTAAATGCTTCTTACGATTGTAGTTGAAAACTTGTATCTTATTCTATAAGTAAAGACCCAATTATAAGTTTGCAGAAGCAAGGAAAAATCTCTAAAATTTGCTGAATCTCTAAATTCCAAATACCAACTTGAGCATTCAGCACTTTATGATCTAGATAGAAGTCACAGCATGTGCCTTTAGCTGCTCAGAGTGATTAGCATCAGCCTACACACACACACACACACACGCAAGAGAATTCATTGTTTACTATAGAAAGTGCTGAGCACAAAGCTGCACAAAACAATAGTGCACTATTGTGTTTAAATTGTGCGGTAAAACACACACGCATCACTTTGGATTTATTTATTATATTCAGTGTGTGCTGGAAATGACAGTGACTTATTGTGAAGTAGTTTTACTAAGAATCTTAACTAACTCTAAACAAAAGAAAACGTGTGTATGTGTCAAGTTAGACGCTGTCCAGTATTAATCGCCATTCGTTCTAAATACTTTTATATAAGTTATAGACTTACTTGACTAAAGGATAACTTTAATTTTTGCATCCATAGATGTAATTGTCTTTATACAGTAGTGACTTGACTTACAAGTTTAATTCGTATCGTGACGGAGCTCGTAACTCAAATTACTTGTATGTCAAATCAATTATAAAGCGAAATGTTATTAATCTGTTTCGGGTCCTCAAAATAAAACGCAGCAAAAATATACTTATAAATAAAGAATATTGTATAAAAAACAACACAATAGAATTTACTGCAATAAACTGGTTTTATTAAGTAAAATGTACAGCTTTTACCTTGAAGAAACATGTTAGTTGGGACACTCGTAAGACAAGGTACCAATGTATTGTATACAAGGTTGAGGGGCAAGAAATTAGGCTCCTTTACCTTTCCAGGCTCCTCCTCATAGCATGCTCTTTGAGGAGTCCAAACATTGGTCTGCCCCAAGGTGTTTTCCCCTACTGGACATACCAGAATTTCAGTCTATTCTGGTCCCAGACACCCTGCAAAGAAAGCTTGTATCTGTGACCTATTCTTTTACCAAACAATAAAAATGTGAATCTGAGGTCACTGAACTGGAGCCCAGTGAACTGGAAAGAAGGATGACCTGATGTCAGACAAGAGACTCTCTCTCTCTCTGGTTATGGATAAATAGATGGGACAACCAGATAGAAAAGAGGGGCATGTCTTTCCAAACACATGCAGACTAATTGCGTGAACTGTTATGAACTTTCACATGGTCATAATGACCTGTTACATGTCTTATATTGACTGTACTGTAAAGAACTGTGCCATACTGAAGAAAAATGCGATATGCATGCTAAGTATGCAAGATTCGATATACTATACAATATTTAAAATAAATGATAACCAACATATGTTTCTTCAGTCACATTCACCTGAGTTTGAACATTATTTCTGCCAAGTGTAGCTAATAAAAACTGTACTTGGTTTTAAGTCAACTGTAAAGAATTGTAGTGTTTTTCTATTGCGAGATTTACATGTTCTTTATGAAACTTATTCTATAAAAAGCTGTATTTTTGAGGTGCTTTATTGTTTTGGCCCTTGATCGTCTGCGGCAGCTGCAGGTGCCTCAGGCTGGCTCATCTTAAGATTATCTCTCCATGAAAGCTTTACTGCTTCTCGATTTCTTGCGTCAAAGCACGCTCAAGCATATCCCAGCTAACAACCGCGTGCCAGATATTTTACTATCCATATCGACCTAAAACTTTGACCATACATTATTTTTTTGAAGTATTAAATCGATCATTTATTGCAAACCGGTGCGATATACATATCAAGATATGCACATTGCGATATTTCAATTATTTCAATATATTGTGCAGCCCCACTCCTGTATGCTACTTTAAAATAAAAACATGAGCGGTCATAACAGCTAATAAATACATTAATGCCTAAGAGTGCCAACAAGGAAACAAGTACACATTCATGAAATATAAATTATTACATAATTCTGGGTTACAGCATGTTGAATTCAAGACACTGTTATTAAACAATATTTCCAGTATAAAAACTCTATAAACGGGACAAAATTAACGAAATGACAACCGGAAGATTAAAATATACTGAGCAAAATAAGTAAGTAGTCTGATTAATAGTGTTTTGATTATTGTTTTTATTAGTTTATATATGTAACCAATATAATAAGCATCTTTATATAGTAGCTCATAAAAAAAAAAACATTTCCACATTTCAATTTTAATTTTTTATTATATTTTTCCCCCTGCAATTCAGCCAATTTGATATTTGGAGTTTTTATTTTAAAAAAATTCTTGCCAATCCAGCTTCTATATTTATATGGCGTTGACTTAAGTGTGTTGATTGTTATTTTCTGCTACTTCTTGCATAAAATCCTACATAATTACATCCTAGTTATTTAAAAAAAACTCATCTGTTCTGCTGCTACACAAACATAAGCAAATACAGAATAACTGGGTTTGCCAACTGATTTAGCTGTTCAAGGTGTTCACTTCACCTCTGTACATCGTTACACGGCTTCCAGTCTCTGAGTCTTATGTTTGATGGCTGATAGCACACTATTGCTTCTACAGTATCAATTATAAATGAATGCTGTCACTTTATGCACTGTATAGGCAGATGTATAAACACTGTTTCATCTTCTGCTTTCCTGACCTCAGCAGATGCTATATATTTATTAGTCTGCCAGGGGTCACAGCCCAACTTTTTAATATCTAAAATGTCTTATATGTCTAAAACGTCTTGTAACCTTGAAATTAAAGCAAGTAAATAGTCATCTCCTGTGTCTAAACCAAGAAAACTCTGCTTTTCCTCTTGTGCTGTCCAATAAAAGACTTATGAAAGTGTCTGAATTCTCTCTGCCCCACTAGCCCCACTATGTATCAGCTTGCCCCTCCTCATTCGTCTCTCTCTCTCTCATTCTCTCCCTCTCTCTCTTTCTCTGCCTCTGTATTTTTCTGCTTGTGCCGTGTTTGGACGGTCAGTGGCAGAAGAGTGGCAATCCTCCCTCCATCTCTTAGTTGAGAGAGTAAAGCATGGCAGAGGCTGGTCTACGTATTCAGCACTGAAGCGGATCGTCCCACCCAGCCCAGTCTCGGCTTGCTTTCGATCCATCTTCTCCTCCCCCCTCTTTCCATCATTAGCTCTCCCAGCGCAGGGCTCTCCACAGGCAGCATGGCTGCTCCGGAGCTCCCCGCTCAGCCACTCTCACTGCGAGTCCACTAAGCGCACCAAGGCTGGCGTGCTGAGCTCAGAGATGAGGGCACGTGCCAGGATCAGTCAGCGGGCAGCGTGTGAAGAAGCACACGCAGGGACCTGTTCGATCGCTGACCGATCGAAGTAGCCCGGGCGCGGAGAGCATGTCTCCCAGCATCAAGAACTTGGATTGTGTTTCGCCAATGTTGTGTCACTGCAAAGTAGCATGCACCAACAGCACCATCTCGCTCATGTTCGGATGCAAGGTAGGGATGGAAAAAGCTATTTTTATTTTTTTTGTTAATTTCATCTAAAGCTGGGCATCATTACTGTTAATAAATCTGTCATAAAGCAAGCTAAGTTCGTTCATTTTCTTTTCTAGAGTTCGACTTGTTAATTATTCTGTCATATTTATGATTACGGATCTTTCAAGGCTTGGAAATGAACACAGATTATCCTCATAAGCTTTTAATATTTTAGTACAATGGTAAACTCTGCAAGCTCTTTCTCCATGTTTCTAGCTTCCTTATGGCGAAATGAAAAGCTTCAGATAATTTCTGACAGATGTGACAGCCCGTAGCGTTGTTCTCTTTCTGTCAGCTCTGCTCAAGGCACTCTGCAACACTTGACGCCTAGAGTAAACCATGCATATATCGGTGTTTTTATTTCTGTCTTTCCTACAACTATTGTTCTGGAACAGTTCCTACAATTATTGTTCTAGAAAGTCATGCTTGTTAGTGGAAAAATCTTGTATGTCAGAAGTCATGTGTGAAATTGTCCTGTGATAAAACATAAGGACTTATACAGTCCTATTATCTATCTCAGCTTTGTTTTAGTTTCTTCAAATAAAGTAGTTCCTGTAGTTACTCAACTGCCTTGTCCTCTGAAAAACCCCGCCTAAGTCTAAGTTATTTCTTTGAGGTAGTTTTCTTGCTTTTTATAATCTCGCTCTTACGGTTAAGACTTCATTCTGTCTGTCTCAATGAAGATCTGCAGACATAATCACAGATCTTATTAAACATGCTCCAGAGAAAGCACGGAATAACTAAAGAAACTACAACTAGAGAACTAAAAGATTATGTTTTGGTAGATCTAAGTCGCAGATATTCATAAAAGTTTGCTTAAGACGCTTCATATAATCAGCTTTTTAAGACAAGTAACTTTTATACAAATATTTTACATAATATGCTAAATAATCATCAGGATATTATGGCAAGTGGCAGGGCGGTGGTTAAGGTGTTGGGTTGCTAATTGGAAGATCAGGGTTTGATTCCCAGCATCACCAAGTTGCTGCTGCTGCTGGGCCTCTAAACAAGGCCCTTAACCCCTTAATTGCTAAAGATATATAAAGGAGATAAAAGGTAAGTCGCTCTGGATAAGGGCGTCTGCCAAATGCTGTAAATGTGTAATATATGCAGGTTGCAAATTTAAGAAATATTTTTGGCAGCAAAATATGCAATCAGGACTAGCGTAGGCTAGCCAAGGGCTACAAGATTACAAATAGTTGTTAGACAAAACATTTTTCTTTTATATGCTAATATTATAGCATAATAATATGTTTGGCTTTCAGTTATAGACTGTATCTCATCAAATCTAAACACACTTTAGCTGTGAGTAGATAAACATAAATTATTACTACCACAATAATATAATGCTGAAGAAAGGTGCAAGTCATGATTATGTTTAAAGCATGAATACTCGTTTAGCAAAACTTGTTCAGTCAGAATCTCAAGTAATGTCTGTGACACTTTACTTATTTGCAATCTACATTATTGTTTTTATTTATTGTGTGTATACACAATATAGCCAGAAGTATTGGGGCAACTGACCGTCATGTTATATATCTATTAAACATATCTTACTTCTATAATAACATCCACAATTTTGGAATGTCTTTCCATTTGGATTATGGAGCATGAGGGGAAATTTGTTTATTTATCCACAGTAGTATTAGTATGTATAAGTTTAAACATGTCATGTTTGGGATCTGAGCTTCAGTCATTATTTCTGTTTATCTTAAAGATGGGGGTTGAGGTCAGGACTCTGTGTTGAACCGTTCAGTACTTTCACAACTAACCAGAACACAACAGGTCTTTGTGGTGTTCAGAGGCTTTGTGCACAGGGACATTGTCATGCTGGAACAGTGTTTGGTCCTTCTTAATGCTAAAGTATAAAGAGTCATCCTAGACAACTGTGTGCTTTCGACTTTTCGATAACAGTTTAGGAAAGATTAAGTTATAGGCATGCTGGTGAAGTTTTGATCCATAACTCAAACCGTGATGTGATGTGATGCGAACCGTGAGTTTTGTGATCCGCACCACTAGTATGTATGTATGTATGCATGTATGTATGTAAAACAGCTTACCCAAAAAAGTAAGGGCAAACTTTTTTTTTTTTACATATAGTGTATTTATATCTCGTACTGAGAAGAGTCTTTGCAGTTATTAAATAAATTGCCACCATTTTGCCTTAATGGCCCTCAGAAAATGTTAACCTATAGCATGAGATCATCACTATGGATATCATGTTTTATCCTCACACAGTGTAATGACATAGAAGTAGTCTATCGGATATGTGATATAAGCGTTATAAATGCAGGCACATACACTCACTGACCACTTTTCTAGAAACACCTGTACAGATGCCTATTTGTGTAATTCGCCACACTCAAGACGTCAAACCTTGAGTATTTTCTCTTGCCTGTGCCACCTGATGTGGCTCTTAGCTATTGTAGCCCACTTACCTTTGTTGTATTGTGCTTTTTAAGTTCCTTTTTTCACTCTCCATATCAGTAAATAGTGTGTTTTTTCTTTGCTTTTACCATTTTTGAGTCTAGAGACTGTTGCTTGTGAAAATTTCAGCTAGTCAACAGTTTCCCAAATACTCCAATCAGACCATTGGTTAAGGGCCTAGCAGATTGGTAGTACTGGGATTTAAACTTATGACCTATTAGTTAGTCGTCTATCATTCTTACTACTAAGCTACCACTGCCTATTTTCTGCTGCTCCCACCACACAGGCTAAATAGTGGACATCTAAGAATAATTAGCCTTGAATTTGTTCCTATTAAAGTGACCAGTCACTGTAAATTTTAAAACACCTAGACTTTTTTGTTATTGACAGAATTTACTCTGCTGTAATACCGGTTTAATGGCATGTTGTTAGTTATTGTCCTGTCTTATGGTTTGTGATTTAGCAACAAATAGTTTGTGCAAATGTGTTAGCCTAACTTACAGTTCTTTATCAGACTGCATGTAGATGTTTACTTAAGTTTATTACTGCTACTCAGTTTCTAAAGTCCATCAGGAGCCTTAGACAAATGATAAACTCATAAGCTTGCCTGCTGGGTAAAAAATAGCTCCAGTTTGCCTTTAAATCCGTTTTGATTGCCCAAAACTGTCTAGGCTAAAATGTAGTTCAGTCAGGTCCTCTTAAGTCAGAAAAAAAAAAAAGTAATACCCAACCTTTAGGTCGACTTTTACTGCCATGTTTAAAGTTTGACTTAAAGGTATAACTTTGTTTTAAATTCCCTGTCTTTTCCATGAGCTCCATAAAAAGCTTAAACAGGAAAACATCAGCATCCTCGGGGGCGACCCTCCCATTTGAAGAATAGGGGAGCAGCACAAAATTCCCTCAGAGTATAAAACAATGTCAACAGAGTTACACTGTTAAAGTAAGCACAGTTAAAGGAGAAGTTGAGAAGGAGGTGGGTTGTAAAGCGGCAGGCTGAGGAAAGCAAGCAGTCAAACTGTTTAAGTAAGACACCATGTTTGAGATTTGCCAACTGAGTGCTTAGGGCCCAGTCAGCTGATAGGGGTTGGGTTGCTGTTTCTGATTTGTTAACATAAGGCGATATAGAAGAACCAGCTAAATAAGTAAATTGTTACAGACAGCAAAAAACCCCAAATGACTTGCTTTGTGTTTTCTTGGCTTTATCAGTGTTACCACATACTCACTAATTCTGGTTTGCTGCAGTTTTTTATGACTTCTTAGCTGTTAGGCAACTATGACTAAAACTAATACCCCAAATATGGAATCAGCTTGTTCCAGGCTTCTGATTTGTCCATTCTTTAAAATGAAGCAACGTCCAATTTCAGGAAACTTTTAACTGCGTCTTTTTCTCTCTGTCATCGGTTCTTCATAAGAAGCACATTCATTTTAGAGCTGCACTAAATTAGTTTAGACTTGCTACGCTGTAAAGGAGGACTACAGTATATTACCCAGTGCTTGAAAGCGTAACAGATGAGTAAGCGTGTCATTTTAAGTCCGATGCTGTAAAATGTACATCATGATGTAAAATACAAACCAGCAAATGCCTAAAATGTTTTCCTCAACCAGATGTTTCTTCTTTCGAACTGTTTGTTGGCTGCACTTGAGTAAACCACTGTGGCAGATTATTACACATTACAACATAAAGGGTGAACTCTTCTTTTCTGCAGTAATTCACATCAGTTCCGTGCTCAATAACATTCAGTTTGCATTGAATCTGACGCCTTTTTACTACAGATTCTGTTTTTCCAGCAAGCATGCATGAGTCGTAATTGGCTAAATCGTGTTTTTAATTTATTGGTTCAGCTTTGTAAAACAATTAAACACTGATGTAGCAGCATGTACAAAAAGGGTATATAAGCAATTTATCACTAATGTTTGCAATTTATGTAGCCACAACCAGAGCATAACTTGACCATACATCATCATACACATCCTGAAGTGTTCCTGAAGTGACCATACATCATTATACACATTCTGAAGTGGTTTTTTTTGTCTTCACTTAAGCCACAGGGAGTAAATATTAAGAAATGTCCCCTATAATTTGTTTATCAGTTCATAGTAACATGTAATGTGGTGATACTTTTACAAGACCGGTTTGATCCTGTCATCTGTCTTATAGTGGCTGTATGTGGCAATTTTTTTTTGGTATCGTTTTACATTTTTAAGTCAATATACTCCTAAAACTACGCCCATGAACTTGTTCTCTGTAATGGACAACAAAACTTTTTTTATCTACTGTCTCAATTTTTGCAGTACTTTACAAAGGACATCCTGGGTTTTTAGTGATTGTCATTTGGTTGGTTTGGATACAATGTACTAGTTCTTACACTGCATTCAAAATGGCCGCCATAAGAACAAGCATGTTTTATGGAAAGGACTGTCTTTTTAAACTTGGTGTCCTTTACAATCAACATGCTGTACAATTGAAAATAACAATCAGATTTATAACTAAATTGTAAAATGTATTGAAGCAAAATGACTAGAAAATCACAACACTATTTTACCTTGGGTCTCAGGAGAACATGAGTGAAAATGTATGTTATCTGTATGTTATATGAAATCTTCTGTCCTGAACATTCTCCTTGCAGTGGAACCCATATTGACATCTTTTAAAATTCCTTAACTTAAAATACTTTTTTCACGTAATACCAAAACTTAGTTAAACACATTTAACACTTTTTTATTGTAGACCTCCATATTCATGCAACTAGTTAATCAGCCAGTCATGTAATTCAGCAGCACAGGACATAAAATAATATCTGGCACTCGACAGACGCCCTCATCCAGACTGACTTACATTTATTATTGTTTGTTTTATTTAACTGAGCAGCTTGCAGGTGCAAAGATTTGAACCCACAATCTCCCAAACAGCAGACCAACAGCTCACCTCTGAGCAACAGTCAGCATCAGAAAGGTGCCAAAAAAGTCTGGTTTAAGATTTTCAGAAACTCATTGGATTTTCAGACTAACAGACTATAGAGTTGATTTACATAAATGTATTACATACACAAACTTATAGGACACCCTGCATGTATAGATACACATATGAACAAGGCAACAAAATGAACAAGGCAGCAAAATGTCATTCGATATATATTATATATATATATATATATATATATATATATATATATATATATATATATATATATATATATATATATATAGTATTTTACATATATACATATGTAGACATTTTGTTGCCTTGTTCATGAGAAAGGTCAGAGAAAAATCGGCCAGATTAATTTGAGCAAAATTACAGTCATTTATTAAACGACTTTAGTGAGCAGGAAAGTAACAAGTAAGCTTTGATGTGGATGGAATTAAACGGCAGAATGAGGCCATCAGGTTCTTTTCCTGTTAGCCAAGAACAAGAATCAGAAGCTATCATGTACACAGACTCCCTAAAATAGGGCAGTTGAGAATGAAAAAAAAAAAAACAGTGACACAATGTGTACTTGTACTTTAACTTAAGCCCTGATTTAACCTTGTTTCAACGCTACTTTTGATGCACATTAACAGTGACAGTTAGCACTTTGTCAGCTGCCAAAATTGTAAACAGTCTTAACATTAGAATGCAAGTTATATTTGGCAGTCTGTCAAGACACTCAAATTAAGCAACATGACCAGCAGCTTAACAAGTGTTGATCTGAGCATTAAGTTTTTGATCCTTGCCCGTCTGTTTTGCGACCTGCTCTTTGTTTTTAGCTGGTGATTGTCAGTAATGTACTGCTGGAGCAGCTGCTGGTAATCCCTCCAGACCGCCAGGGCAAAGACAGAGTGGCGTGTTACTGCATGATTCTGCTGGCATTAGCAGCACTATATAGACCTGCTTTTACGCTGAGCATGAGGTAGTTTGTGGCATTTTTCTTTTTTAGGAGTCTGTAAAAGAGTAATTTTGATTCTGCCTGGCATCTAATGGTCACAGTCGTAATTCATTAATGCCCACAGTGTTGACCTGAAGATAAAATATAGTAAAATTAAAAGGTTCTGTCCGAAATAGTGTACTACTTAAGTAGGTACTACATTTCTGTATGCAGGTACGTCCTGACCACTAAAAACTTCATAAAGTTTCATATAGTATGGTTACCAGGTAGTATGAATGAAATTTAGATGTACTATATCCGCCTTGTTGATATTGACACACATCACTGCTTTCCTCCACTTCCTCATATGTCGTGTCGTCTCTCCTGTGGCATTTACATTTGGCAGATGCCCTTATTCAGCGCGATTTACATTATTCCCTGTTTTACAACTGAGCAATTGGGGATCAAGGGCCTTGCTCAGGGGCCCAGCAGTGGTGGCTTGGTGGGGCTGGGAATTGAACCTGGGTCATCATGTTGCTAGCGCGAAACTCAAAATACTAAATAAACTTTAGTATTATAAATTTTCCTCTAAAAACTGTGGAAAGAAAAGAGAAGATGTTCTACTGATTACAGTGAGTACAGGACGGTATCTAACTGAAGTTTATTTGTTTCCCGAGCTTGTTATATTTACATTATACTTTATTGAGTAATGCAATACTGTAAGAAACCAGTAAACAGAAAACAGGGTTTGTGACTTTCTTTGCTGTCTTTGAATTTGAGTTTTTAATTTCTCATTTAAAGTTTGAGAAATAGGTATTGCCTGCAATGCTAACTTAAAAGAGAATATATGTAATATTATTTTACCATTTTATGTACGCTAGTTTGATATTTTTGTACATATTTCAGAGCACAGGGTCAGTATCGATACAGCACCCCAGGTGCAAAGTAGAATAAACCCCTTGCTCCAGGGCCCAGTGGCAGATTAGCAGTCCTGGGGCTTAAACCCCAACGTTCGGAGCAGTAAAATAGAACAGTAACCGCAAAACCCCTGTACACAAGTATTAAACTGTAAAGTGTGACATAACTGTTATAAAAATGAAAAAAGGAACTGTGCCAGTATTTCTCCAGGTGCAACTTCAGCTTTGCTTCACTTCCACATTAAATAAATGTGTCTTTAGATGGCAGGGATGAAAAGAGACTTTCAGGAAGTCAGGAATGCAGTGACAATAATTAATCCTCACAGGGAATGCTTTATGAATGTTCCTGTTTTAGATGTACTACAGCGCTTAATAATTATAGAAAAAAGGAGAGCGGCAAAAACCACAAGAATAAGAGCATGCAACTCTAAATGAGCGATACAGCGAGGAAAGATTCGCAATATTGTGCAATGTACAACTCTGAGTAACATTATTACATTATAAAGTAATGCACGGCATTTGCAGTTACTAGATAAAGGAAGTTTAGGTAGTAAAAGTTAAACACAAAAAAATAGCAAACATTTTTAATACACTATGTATTGTTTAAAGCCTTAAGCAAGGTGGCGCATATAGTCTATATGAGGTAACTAGAAACAGGCATGAAAGATGGTCAGAAGTAATTGTACGCCAATGACATAGTTATATGAAGGCACCTGCTTGCATTAGACATTCAGATGTTTCTGCTAAACGTTAAAAAGTTGTTTGTGAAGATCAGCTAGTCCCTACTTTACCAGCTCCTTAGTAGACTTTACAGATGATGCTGATGATCAGAATAGTGATGTTGTGATGTAAATAGCTCACTTTACATGATAGTCTTTGTAATTTTATTTAATTGTTTTTTTTTTTCACCTCCAAAGAACCACAATATTTTTCGGATTAAGGTGGATCTGGAGCCTTTCCCAGGATCACTGTGAGAGACACACTGGATGAGCAGGAATGCACACTAGATGAGTCACCATATAAATCACAGGGCACCATGCAACATACTGTACTCCTTTATTTATCCGGACAATTTAAAAATAGCTAGTCCGCAAAGCAAAAAACACAAATATGAAGACATATTAAGCTCAGGATGTAATTTGTAATGCTGGAACTGTGATTTTTGCATAACAGTGAGCAAGTGTATGTTATTATTTTTTAAATAGCAATTTGCATTAGTTAATAAAATAAAAAAATTGTGATTGTTGCAGCTAAAAAAAGCTTAATGTTGTTGAACCTTGTAGAGTTTTTTATGTTTTGTTTATTAGAAAACTTTTTAAATTGGTGAAATTGTAAACACTGGATTCCTCTTTTCATTCCCCACTAGTTAGGACACGAACATTAGCTTATTACTTTCTATGATGGCTGTATATCTATATAGTATGTTTACGACTAGTACGAATGAAATACTACATTCGCTATGTTGATATTGTCATGTAACACAAGTCGTCACAACAGCGTATATTTAAAGTTGGATAATGTTCACTTGGGCGGTTCAATTTCACTACAAGGAACAATGTTTTTTCCTAAAGTTTGTAAAGCTACTTTATACGCTTGAAAAGAGTTGCATCATCGCCTTCCACCATACTCTCATATAGCAATTCGTCACTCCTGTCGACTGAAGGAATAATAATGTGTTCACTGTATGCCTACTCTGAAATTTTTCATAGTAAGGATACTTGCTTACTCATTTACACATACTTGCATACTCATTTTCACATACTGTATAGTATGAAAGTATGCGATTTCCGACACATCCAATGTTTAAATTGTGGTTATTATAGTAAAATGGGGTAACAGTAACAAAATCAGTAACAATAGATACATATGAGAACCATAAGCATGTGTACATATACCTTAAGAGCATGTGAATAGCAGTAGACAATAGTAGCATATTAATATAGTGAAAAAAGAATATAAGAGTGTGTCCAGTGTGTGAAGTACAGGTGCTGTGCAATGGATTCTGTGTACATGGACCAAATGGGATGATATCCTGAGGCACAAATGCAAACTACAGCCTTTGAAATGAAAATCAGACAAACTGAGCTATTTAAATAAGATGATGTTCCAGCCAGTTGATGTGAATCTGATCTGCTCTGGAGCCACATCAAATCACACTGTTTTAATTGAAGTCACTTTTACTAGAAGCGACTTATTACTGGTGTCAGTAATCGCTATTTGCTGTGAGCAAGGACATTCTCTAATTCTACAGAAGAGATATCTATCCGAATAAGATATTGTGAGGACAGTTAAGACTGATGAGAATTGATGAGCTACACAAGATCTGCCTGAGGGCGCTGAAGAATTTGTCACAGATCTCAGGCATCTTTATTTGATTGCTACCCTCCTTGGAAGTGAGGGTAGTAAATAGTTCAGCCAGATAAACAGAGTGTAGCACGGAACAAAGATAGAGCACAACGGCCTTGACTTTGTCCACCTGTGCCCTGCTCCTCCATTGCCCAGCTGGTGTCCATGGTATTATGTTTCCTGCTTTTGCCCACACATCTTGGCATACAGTGTCAGCTTGGGATACTGTGCAGATTCTAAGATTATACATAACATAAAATGTAGACAGGATGCTGTTGTAATATTTATCTTTATAATGATATAGAAAATTTGGAATTACTAATTTGTAATCATTGTGTTTTTCACTTCTATTACAGGGCCCATAGGATGCAACATGCATTTTTACAAATTGTTTGAACTGAAATGTGTGTTGGCAGTGTGTGTGTGTGTGTTTATACTAGGACTGCACAATATATCGTTTTAGCATCCACGTGGCAATCTGTGCATCTTTAATAGTCACCTCGTAGCATGTGCAATGTCAAGTTATAGTTTGACGGCACCACAGTTCAGAACACATGTGACTTTTGGATTAGTTGCAAAGTTTAATAATAGAGTGAAAGTTTAGCATTTGAAGGTCTGTTCTTGTTTAAATCAGTTTAAAGCATTAAGACACAAAAAACGATAATTTTTGTAGCTTTAACAAAGATTAATTGCACCTAATTTATACATTGAAGACTAATTGATTATTCAATTTCTGTATCTAAATCTCAAGAAAAGCATTAATTATTTCATTTGCATCTTTGTTTTATTGTATTTTTCTATGCTTATAATTTGTGTATTATATTTTATGCTGATACAATTCCTTAATTAAAAAATCCCCCTAATCATTCTAAAATAATAAATTCTTTCCAAACACAGATATTCAAGACAGCTGGGGAATTTTAGATCGCAGTATATGTCCTAGAAAAAAGGACCGTATGCACACAACAAAACTATAGTTATAAAGAGCAACCCAGTGGTTTTTTTATCCCATTAAATAATTTCTCTTTTCCTAAATCAAGCCATTTTGAGATGCCATTTTTTGTGACCTTACACGGACCAAGGCCGCCCCTATGATTGTTGGTTGACACTGCCCATGCACTGCTGTTTTTAGCATAGTCCTGGCTCGAATTGTGTTGCCAGAACGGGTGGGTTTTCACTCAATTGTACTTCTTTTGATCATGCCAGACTGAAAAAAATGCTTTGTGATGTTTGTTGAAATTTAGGCTGCTATATAATGCGGATAGAATTTTATATATTTGTATAACAGTGCACATTTTTAGGATGGTATTTTTTAAAATAAGGTTTTATGGGGAGTTTTCCAATCTGGCATCCCTTAGCCCAGTTGTTGCCTGTGTCTCTAGATTTACCTAAATGCATTTATGTTTGCGCATATTTTTTTTCACCCAACTTTTTTTTTAAACGGGGGGCTAGTATCGGTGTTCCTGCTTCACCTTCAGAAGAAATGATTGTATAATTTTCTGTGAATACATGAAAATCTTGTTTTTCAATAATGTGCTACAGTTAGCAAGTTTTACAATGAATTTTCACAGCTTAATTAAGTCTACCTTTGTAGATAATCTATAAAGCTGTCTGTAAATAATTTTTTTAATTCAATATGTAATCAAAACAATTATTTTAAATGGTTTCGGAGCAGTTGAAACGCCCCACAGAACGAAGAGGTGGGGTGAACAGAACATATTAGCAGTTAACGCAACATGCATTGAAACGGGTCGCTGTATTGCAAAATTGGTGTTTTTTTACACTATCAATGAGATTTTAAATCAAAATATATTTTTATTAAAACGCTAAGGAATCATACCAACTTGTGGAATAATGCGTCCGATAGGTTCTTCAAGACTTTCATTAAAAAATGTAAGTATTGTTCTCCTGGACAGTGCAGAATTCGATCATCTAAAATGTAATTTTTTATGTCTAAGGTTCTTAATTAGGCGATCAAACCACCAGATGAGTTAAACAGGAAAATGCTTTTAGCCTTTAACCTCTTTTTTCTAGAAGTAATTGTTGAAATAATCTGCTAATTTAGCAATGGCTGCTTATCCGGAAGGGTGAGGAGATAAGACTAGCAGAGAGCATACGATATGAATAATACTGAATAGTACTAAACACTAAATAGTACTTTCTTTCCTGTCTAGTCAGAAACTTATGGCAAGTGAACCTGTGTCTGATAAAAAAGACATCTACATTGTTCAGCTGGTGGAAAATTAATGAAATATAAATAAGCATTGCTTTATTAGCAGAATAATTTTTTTACCAATCAGCTTGATCGAAATTTTATCTGTTTGAATAGGTAGAGTGTGTTCCTTTTTTTTCCTCTGTATGTTTCACCAGATTCTTAATCATTTACACATAATACCTACTAACTATTTTTTATGTCTTTGCTCAATTATGTTATCTTTTCGTTTAATGATGTAATTTAACAGATTCACACACACACACACACTAGTACACATGCCCTTAATCCACAGTGACTTACATTTATCTCATTTATACAACTAAGCAGGTACGGGTCGAATGCCTTGCTCAGTGCACGTGGCCTGGTGGTCTTTCTGAGCTTACTGAATAAGCTACCACTTCTCTTTTCCTGGGTCCACTTTCTGGTACAGGAAGCAGAAGTACCCACTATACTACACTATATTGCTAAATCTCCACACTTCCTAAAATGCTTGCCAGTAGTTTTTAGATCTTAAGCTGTGGGAATTAGTGAGTTAAATCACTGATGTTGCTTGAGGGGGTCTGGGGTGCAGTCAGTCTTCCAGTTCATCCCAAAGGTGTTCAGTGAGGTTGAGGTCAGGGCTCAGTGCAGCACACTTAAATTCTATGTGTGTGTGTGTTTATCCTAAGATTTATTTTCTTGAAATTAATTGTGTTGAAATGCAAAATCGCCTTTTCCACACTGACAGACAGGATCAGGTGATATTTCTCTGAGAGAAAAACAAATCTCGTCCTAAATTTATTCTCCACACAGAAAAGTTTTCTGATCAACACATACTGCACCATTAATCTATTTGGAACTCTGATCTTCCAATAAACGTATATCTCAAATTGTGCAGTTTGCTTGTTTATGAGGTTTAACATCATAAGCGTTTCGACCTGGAAATTTGGTTGTCTTTGCTGGTAGTATCTTTTGTTGAATTTCATAGAATCACAGGACGTATGGTAATTTTCGACATAAAATTAAAAAACATTGATGTACCTCTCAGGTCATATAAAACAGATAGTTATAGTACAGAATTTAGCGTTGGAGTTTTGCATGTTCTTCCTGTCTCATGGTATCAACTTTTTATTCCCGAGATTTTTTTCTTAACCTCCCGAAAAAATCTTTGGTAGATCACTAGTAGCCTGTAATCAATATTTGAACAGGTGGCAGCACAAACCACTCATTCATTTATTAATTTATTCATCTTCTATACCTATATTCCCTAATAAGGGGTAACAGGGATCTGCTGGAGTCTATCCCAGCCATCTTTGAAAGGGTGAAAGGCAGGAGGGGTACACCCTGGACAGGTCGCCAGTCCATCACAGGGACAAACCACTCGTATATACTCTAAATTCACATTTATAAATAAAAATACATGTGTTAGACTGATGCCATCTGGAGCAGTGCAGTTTGACCTGATATGCCCTTGCAGGCTGGCAGGTACTGAGTCTAACACATTTTAGAGGCTTTGGGTAACAGCATTAACAGCAAAGCCAGAGTGGACTAGTGAACTGCAAGCAGGTAAGAGGAGAGACACTGCAGCATGGCGGTGAATCCAATCCACTCATGCTGTGACTGTGAAGCTGCTTGTTGATGCTGTGAGACTTTTTGCAGCAGAGGTTTCCATTCAGTTTTTTCAATGTTTTTTCGGTATGGAGCTGTTTGTAGTAACCTAATGGATGTACATATCTGCATGTAATATTTAAGAATGTAGCATGTGATGTCAATAATTATTAGTATAAACAGTACAGTAAAATTGATGCAATAAAAATAATAACGAATGTTGGTATTGTACGTACAAGAGACTATGATCCAAAGCACAGAAAAATTTTCAGTACATTTTCAGTAAAATTTTTCAAGTTGGAAACTTAACTGGAATTTATGGAAATTTGTAGGGAATTTATTTATAAATTTATATAAACTGTATATACGAACAAATATAAACATTTTTCATTAGCTAAAACACAAGCAAATAGGCCAGTGCCGAGGGTTTGCTTGTATTTTAGCTTATACATTTTTTATATTTGTTTGTATGTACAGTTTATATAAATTGGCAGTACAAGTGGTTTAAGGATTCCCAGCTCGGGCCCTTTCTGGTCCCACCTCTCTTTTTGTCTCCCCCATTTCATCCCTCTGTCCTATCAATAAAGGCAAAAAATGCCCAAAAATATATTTGTCAAAAATATAAGCAAATTAATGCACATTTTAAAAATGACATTTTTGACTTTCCAGAGCCTGAAAAAAGGGGACTGACTGACTAAGAGGGATTGTGTTTGTGCATGTGATTAAGAAATATATGCACATTAGACATTTAACTAAAATTGCAGTAAAGCTGTTTTTTTTTTTTACCCAAATTAGGCTGTTTAAGTTTTTTTTCACATACATTTTAAGTTCCCTTATATAGGCTGACCTGCAGTGTTGCAAATTCCCATTAATTTACATGGAAATCTCCAGGCGTTTGCAACCCTATTTATGATAATGTCTCACTATAAGTGGACTCATTATTTTCAGGCTCATTATACTGTATGTGGTCTATGACCTAAACAGTGGTTTTTGTGGTTCTGGTGTTTCCCCTATCTATAGTGGTGGACATGAATGTGAACAAAGATGTTGCTGAGTAATAGCTGGGTTCTCTGGAATACTCCTGCAGCTGAATATCTTAGATCATGCGTGGCAGTTTGAGGTCATTATGATGACTATGCAGCAGAGTGCAAGCAGTGGGTTTCTCTCATTAATGGTGCGTTTTCCATCTATAGCACACTCATCCATCAGGGAGTTTCTTTACATCTACTTTCCTTTTGGCTGCCTTCTAGGGGAAGGCCAGGCTTGCCTCATACACTTCCACACTGATTTATACCACCAGGTTTCTGGTTCACATATTACTGTGAGAAAGTAGGCCTTTAGAGAAAGCTCAAAAATAGTTCCTGTGTCTCAGATAGAAGCATATGTTTATGAAATTAAAAGCTCCTTGCATTCTGTATTTCCTTTCGATGCATGCTAATAAATCATTCTGTTTCGTATGTGTCTGAATTGTCTGTTTTTAATTGTTTGTGTTGAGGTGGGAGCAGCTCAGTGGTTTAGGTAACTGGGCTACTGCTCAGATTGAGTGACTGAGCGAGTGAGTGAGTAAGTGAGACAGTGAAGGGAGTAAGTGAGTGAGTAAGGGGACTAAGTGAATAATTGAGGGGGTGAATAAATGAGTGAGTGAAAGTACTGAGTGATTGAGTAACTGAAGGGACTAAAGGTACTGAGTAATTGAGTAAGTGAATTAATGGAAAAAGTGAGTGAAAGGTGTAAGTTTAAACAAATAAGTAAGTGAAAAAAGAGTTAGCGAGTGAATAGAGAGAGAGAGAGAGAGAGTAAGTATATGGACTGAGTGAGTGAGTGAGTGACTAAATAGAGGGTTTATGTGTATTGGGTAAATAAGTAAGAGGAATAGAGTGAGGTAGTGAAGAGATAGACTTCAAGTGACTCTTGAAGTGGATTGAGTGGGTGACCAATCAGAATCAAGTATTTTGTTATATAATCGGAAAAAACAAAAAAAACTTAAGTGCAATGTTCAGGTCCTGCTCCAGTGTTCTGGTTCTCCTTGATGTCAGATTGAAGTATGTGTATTCTGAAGTGTTTAGCAGCGTGCTGTGTATACACCTGGGTTCCCTGCTAACAATGCCAGTCAGGTCAGGCTGCAGGCACGGCATGGAGCAACTGTTCTGTTTGATCTGATGACATTCGTCTGTGTGTTTTTGCTAAAGCTTGCTGTGAGAGACTTTGATCCCTACTACATAAATGTCTGCAAGATGGAGATTAGTGTTTTGCAAAATGTCATGCCTTTGTTACACCGAATCATTCTTGATTTTTCTTTTGACTTCCTGAAATTTGACAACCAATTTAGAGGTGTTTAGGTAAACGGACTTATATACAGAATTAATATACGTAAACCGATTTAACTCATTTATAAATAAATGTCTTCTTTGTCAGAAATACAGATATCAAGATGAGGAAACAACCTCCCCTCCAGAACACGGCTCAACTCGTCTACCCGGAGACGTTCAGTCTCCTGAGCTGGTGCAGGTGTCAGAGAAAAATCTCTCCCAGATCGAGAATGTCCATGGCTATGTTTCTCATTCACACATCTCCCCGATGAAGGTAGGAATCTTTTAATTTCCTTGTCATATTTCCTATACTGGCTTATTTCCTGTAGCAAGTCCATGTGTCATCTCACACTGTGATTCCGCTAGTGTCACATCCACACGCTGGCTTTTCATAATTATTTTATTATTCTAATGTAATACAGTGCTTGGTGTATTACATTTTCATCTAGACATGTCCAGTTTCAGTGATCGGTGTCCAGAATAGTTTGAAATGTTCTTCTTGGCTGATGGAAGTAGAGCATGATGTGGTGTTGTACCTAAAGGCTTAGGGTTTGGTACATCCTGTGATTCTTTTATCTCACCAGGGTTTTAAAAAAAGGTTGAGTTACCAATTTTTCTGTCATAAAATATATACAAATATTATACCCAAACCTTAAACTATAAAATTTGTGTATTAAGGCTGTGGAAAAATATCGATATAGCTAAATATCGCAATAGTTTCTTTCTAATCTAATTTTAAAGGTATGTTTTAAACTGATTTACATTAATATTTAAATAAAACCCAAAGTATGTGTGAGTCGACTTTCTTCTCCGCTCCTGTAGTTGTTGCTAACACATATGGCTATAGTCTCAGAAGCAAACATTGCAGGAAAAAAATTAGGGCGTCTCCAGCAACGTATTGCAATATGTATTAAATTGCAATATATCGTGACCCATATATCGTGATATATAACATATCATGAGACCCTTGCCAATACACAGCCCTATTACGTACACTGAAACATATGGATATACTGTTCTAATATTTTTTACTATATATATATTCATTTATTTATTCCAGGAAATTAATCCTACTTAGGTTTAATGCAGGGCATAAACTTCTTTAAAAAAGGCCCAAATTGAACGTTAAATATCTTTAATTTTTTATAATCTAAAATAGTTGCTTCAGTTGTCAGATAGTTATCTCGTGTAAATACACACAGTACAAACATATTCACGTTTCAATAACTGGCTGAACTTTAAGTCTATTGATTTTCTCCAGGCTTGTCCACAGAGCCTTCAGCTAAAATTAGATTAGCAGTAGGGAGATTGACCTCTGCCAGAATCCGTAGTGCTGAAAAAAAAGACTAACCTAATTCCATAGGAATAACACAATCTTTTCAGAGCTTACTCAAAAACGTGCCGAGTTTGCACAGGAAGGGGAGACCTACTAGCTCGGTCCCCTCTAGAACAGGGAAACTGCTTGTAGGTTTTTTTAAACCCACATACAACAGGAATACCAGCTTGGCAGTACAGGAGAGAGTTTTGGCTGAGCTCACTCCAGTGCAGCTGGATGAGTAGCTGTGCCAGGATGGGCTGAGCTGGGAGCAGGCAGCCACAGATCACTGCAGCTTCATACTCTCTCACAAAGCAGACTAAAAAGCCCTGCCTGTCACCTCTCATCAGCCTCAAGTGCATGGAGCTAGAGTTATTGTGCATGCATGCTCACACACACACACACATATACATAGACACAGGCAGCGTCATCACTGTAAGCCTGTATTTCTCTGGAATCAGCCCTGCATCATGACCGGTAAAGCTGCCTGGCTGCTTGCCCAACTGATGGCTTTCCTTTACTCTTTTTCTGCCTGGCTTTTGCTATTGGATACGAGAATATAAAAGAAAATATATAAACAATGGAAGTGAACTTGCAGTAGGATCATTTTAATTGGATTTATACAGAGAAGTCAGAGTTTGTTGTAGTTTTTTACCCTTTCCGTGGCTTTTAATTAGCTTATAAATCGCCGTGCACATTTTACTCTCACTTTTAAATTAGCGACTATTGGCAATTCGCCAGCAAAACAGGAAAAATAGACACATTCACTTATATTAATCACAGAAGTGTTATAACATAATGAATAATTCATGTGATAAATGAAATCCGACTCGTGCTGCCGATCTGTGATGTGACGTCAAAACGACAGTGGATGACATCGACATAACCAGTGTTGCGATTTAACGCTGGTAACCACACCGTCAGCTCTGGTTTTGTCACCTCCCCCCCCCCACAGTCGTTTTGACACAGCTGTCCGAGCGACAGTTGCATCAGTTCACAGATCGGCGTTGGCGGTGTTACCGGTGCTGTGGCTTAACACCGCCGATGCCGGCTATGGAAGCAAGCCTACGATATACCAAACCAAGATATGAAAAGACATATCACTTCAAGAAAAAAACTAAAAATTACTTGATAATATTTAATTTTGATTGGCTTATTGACTGTTCGCAGCTCGACTCCAAAACGAATGAACCAAAGGCATTACATCATACGTTGCACAGATATAAAATATAGCAGTATAGATAAGATAAATATAAAGTATATTTTATCTCACCATTGGCAATAGGAAAGAGTGCAAATGAAATAAATGACAGCAGGGACAAACCGTTGAGGGGGGAGAATTAGGATGTTTCTAAGGACCCAAGTACATTGGGGGGCCCCCGTGGAAAGGTTTTCTTACTAGTAAAAGTACAGAATGGGTGTTGGCGGGGCCCAACCTCATATTCTCACATAGGGCCCAAAATTGCTAGCCTCGGCCCTCGTTGACAGTCGTCACTTGATAAAATGAAACTCTTCTCGCTGATAAGGTGTAATAAGGGTTGTGGGGGTGGGGAAGGGGCGCCATTCAAGCAAAACTACGAGTTGGAAAAAAAACCCCGGAAAATTCTCAGAAGTTGTAATACATAAATAATTCTAGGGAAAAAGTATGCATACTGAGTATAGGTGCGTTTATATATATAGGTGAGTGTGGGTATATATATATATATATATATATATATATATATATATATATATATATATATATATTTATATATATATATATATATATTATATTTAAATTTATACAATTTACACAATTTAGCACTTGTGTGTGTGTGTGTGTGTGTGTATATATATATATATATATATATATATATATATATATATCTGTATATATATATAATAACACATCCTGTATCATTTCAACCTTTCTTACTCAAAACACCAAGGTCATATGAGAACAACGGCAACACTGATCTCGATGATTCAAATTGATTTGTTGTCAAATTGAGTCGACGAGGCGATGACAGGTTGGGCTCTTACTTCAAGCAGATATAATAGATGTCTTACTCCACCTTGTGGTTAATGTTAGTAACTAGTAACTTTCCAGTGAAACAAAAAAAACAACAAAAAACAGAACATTCAAATCTGTCATATCGTAATGTGTGTGTAAATCGCTCTATGAAAGGTCATGCTCATTTTGTTTTTCGACTTGACATTTAATGCTTATTCTTTTGAATGTGTGTGTGTGTGTGTGTGTGTGTGTGTGTGTGTGTGTGCGCGCTATTAAATCCACTGCTATAAACAGATATTTGTCTGAGATTATAATTATCTCTGTGGACCCCTGCATGCTCCATTGAAGCCAAAGTCTTAATAGTCAGGAAATGACCAGAATGAACCATTGTGAACTATGAACATTGTGGTTTAACCCACCTACCCATGATGCACCACCGTCTCCTGGATCGACGTCTATTTAAAGCGAACTCCCTACAGGCACTTCACTACATATAGACCCATCTTTATTGCAACCAAGATTATGTGGTGTTTATTATTATTATTTTAATGACTGCAGAAATTACTGAATGTAATTTATGAAAATTATTAATAAATTATTTTCTGAGCGTTGCTGCCCCCCACAGGGCTTTTACGTTTGCACTCTGTGAGTGTTTGGCTTGAGAAGCAAGAACAGATGGTGATGACATCTTGTGGCACTCCAGGTTGCTCAGCTGAACCGACCTGTGACTGGCTTGTGTACCTGTAAATGCCTGCGCACAGTGTGATGCATGCACACACGCATACACTATGCAGCTTTATATGCGTAACAAGGGTGTCATCTAATCACAAACATGCTGGACCTTGGAAATGAAACTTTCAGCATTTCTTCCAGCTTTGGGTATTAACACACACATCTCACCATTAATTTTCATTGCTATGTATTTATAACAGATCTGTAGACATTTAAGGTCTTTAGAGCGATGCATGTTGTTTTCTGGTTTTTGTGTTCTCCAGAAATGTCTTTGCTTCCTGGTTCAGTTTCGATCTGTGTTATGATCTCGGTCCTGTGATTCACTTCTCATGACAATTCAATTTATGATGTCGCTTCGTTTGTTCTCATATAATTTAAAATTCTCCTCTCTATTTGAAAACATACATTACATCATGCGTTTTGTCGCCTCTTAACAAGCCTCAAGCCTCTGATTTGTGCTTTTCATGTCTGAACTCATAAGGCATCCTGGTATTGCTTATCAGTATCGTTGTCATTCCGCATTTTGTCAGTCTTGTGAGAACTTTGGTCTCTTTTCTATGACTTTATGCTCTTCTTTTACTGGGTTCTCCTGTGCATCTATGTGGCTGCATGCTTTCTCTGTAGGTAGAGTCTCTGAAGTGCGTTTTTCAGAGCTCATCCACAGCAGGAGGAGAGGAGGTGCCAGCCCCTGCCTTCTCCACCCTTTACTCACACAATGAAGCGCTCATGCAGGTAAACGCCCAGCAGGTCCTTCTATGATTGCTATATTGTTAAGTCGGTTATGTGATGGAAATATTGAATAGGGCTTCAAAATTCCAAAGATGAAATTAATTCTATAGTGAAACAAGCTGCGTGTTGTAATATTCTTTCAAGGCACTAGATGGCAAAGATGTTACACTGCATTTTGTTCCTGTTTTAAGCAATAGGGCAGAACATTTTCTTATGAGACAGTCCAGCATTGTTGTATTTATTTGTTTGTACAGTCCTGCATTATTCTAGTAATCAGCTCTGCTTCATTGTATCTATTAAAAGAATCCAGAATTATTATGTTGTAGTTGTTTGCCAGTCTTCCATTATATTAGTTATTAAGACAGTCCAGCATCACTGTAGTTATTAGAATTGGGGAAGTGGTAGAGCAGTAGTTAAGGGATTGGACTGCTAATTGAAAAATCTGGGTTCGATTTCCAGCTCCAATAAGTCATGACTGTTGGGCCCCTGAGCAAGACTCTTAACCCCCAATTGCTCAGATGTATAAAAGAGATAAATGTAAGTAAACAGGCAGATCACTAAACCAATTATATTGAGAATGGGGGAAGTGGTAGTCCATTGTTTAAGGTGCTGGACTGCTAATTGTAAAATCTGGGTTTAATTTCTGGCACCACCAATCTGCCACTGCTGGACCTCTAAACAAGACCCTTAACCTCCAATTGCTCAGATGTATGAAAGAGATAAATGTAAGTCGCATCTGCCAAAAGTAAAGTAAAGGACAGTTCTGCAAATAATCTTGTATGTCTGTAATTATATGGACTGTAACATTTGCTGGGAGGTGATAGCGCATTTGTTAAGATGTTGGACTGCTGATCGGAGGATCTAGATTCTATTTCCAGCCTCACCAAGCTGCCACTGCTGGGCCCCTGAGCAAGGCCCTTAACCCCTAATTCCTTAGTTGTCTAAAAAAAAATAAGGTTGTCTGCCAAATGCTGCGAATGTACAGCTTTGTTGTAGTTAGTTAGCTTTTGTTCCTGCAGATGTTTCTTTCGGTTTTATGTTATTGTTGTTATTTAGTTGTTCTGCCCTTGTTGGCCTTGTTGTAGTTATTATTACTGCATTCACATAATTGCAGTTGTTTGATTAATATGTAGTAATTTTGCATCAGATTGAGTGTTATTGCAGTTATTTGCTCTGTCATGCTTTATTGTAGTTGTTTGGCTTGTTCTGTATTATTGTGGTTATAGGAACTGTCCTGTGTTATTGTAATCACTTTAGGTATGAACAGACAGTGTACACTATATTGTGCAGTATTGCGTATTGGGACACCTGACTATAGCATCCAGGTGTGTTTTTGAACATCCTGTACCAGATTTAATCTCACTCTTACTCTCTTAATAATCTCCACACTCCTGGAAATGATTTCCACTGGATTCGGGAGTGTGGCTAAGGGGATTTGTGTTCATTCAGCCTGAATAGTTTTACTGAGATCAGACAGCCATTTACTGCTTCCTGAGAGAGGAATAATATTAAACATACTTTAGGCAAATTACATTCCCAGTCTTCCTCTATTTTCTGTTGTGCTCTCAACCTTATTAGGATCTTATTTAAAATCTAGTTTCTCAGTTAAGAGATCCTGAGGGACTGTCTCAGTATTCTCATTATAGATTTCAGGTGATTCTAAACTGCAAAGCTTTGCTGTCTTCTTATTTGCTTTGTGTCACTGTCCTATCAGTTAGAGTCAAGTATTGTATTTGCTCTTAATGGTGCAGTGGGACATTCTGGAAAATGCTTACTGTAGCCTGATAGCATTGAATTTTTTATTGTCCCACCCTCTTGGTCCAAAGTCTTGCCTCCTAAACAGACTAGACGATAAGAGACAACAACACTACAGTACACGGTGTGTCATTCACTTGTGAGAAAGGTTTATAGTACAGTTAGTAACAGTGTTAAAATACCAAACATAATAATAGTACCCCATTACACACTGCTGCTGTGGTTTAGATCATTCATGGAGGTACACAAACTACATAAACTATGTGTTACTACCAAAACACAACAAAATCCAAACACATCACAAGTCTATCTGTCCAAAAGAAATACAGCAACCATGGAATCATCACAACACTGATACTTATTCAGGTTTTTTTGCTCTGTTTTAATCGAATTTCTTTCTCGACCCTATCTGGCAACCCTGTTATCAGTTTGTGAACGCACTAATGACAGGGTTGCCAGATAGGGTTGATACTGTCTTATTTGTTAAACTTTAAGAAGCGGCTATCCTATTTTATTTCTGGTGTCATCTTTCACGCTTGTTTTTTTTTTTAATAATTAGCCGGGAAACTTCCCAATCTGGCAACTCCTTATCATGTCTGTGCAAACAGGGTGTGGAGAGGTACGCAAATAAATATGTATACAGACAGGTAGGAAAGCCTATCATGTTTTTTTGGGTTCTATGCCTTCCACGAATTAATAAATACATATAAATACATATTACCACTTCCATATATAAACTTAATGATCATCTTTACATAGGGAAGAGAGTTTTAAACAAATAATGTTTTTAGATTAAATGACCTACCCTGCCGTTAGGTATTAATTCGATTTCAGAAGACATAGGCACTAAAAAGTGTATAGAGGGACGTTAGGACCCAAACACATTGGGGGCCCCCAGAGATCTGTTGTATTAGTAAAAATAGATTGTTAGGGTACTGTAGGTGGGCCATATTCTTTTATAGGGCCCTAAATTGTATACAGTGGTGCCCTTTACTGCTATGCTGTAAATAAATGCTGGTGGAAATTTTTCTTAAAGGGTTACAGACATTAGAAGAAAGGTGGAAAAATTGGGTTTCTATGCCAGTTAAGAAAATCTGGGGCTGGTAAAGGAGTTTGCAGAAGTGGTAGCTCAGCTGTAAAGTTGAGTCTCATTATTTTAATTCCCAGGACCAATAAATTAACACAGCTGGGCCCCTAAGGGCCTTAATCCTTAAGAACAGTGGTGGCCAACCTTTTTCTGCTTAGTACCCTTTTTGCAGAATAAAAGCATTGCAAGCCCCCAGAATTTACAAACTTGGTGCATCATTATAAAACTCTCCAGACTTCACACTAGCAGATTCTTTTAGCTATGTAGTGTATTATTTTGTATGAACACTCACATATAGCGTGTAACACACTTTTTTCTCTTCTTCCTTTTCTCATCGACTAACAAAATTTATTACTTAACCCTTGTATTTTATTTGTATTGTCAACCATGTAATTTTGGGCCACTTGATTGAACTGTTTGTAATTAAACAATTATCACTCGATAATTGGTTACACCATGTTACTTATAAGCAGTTATAAACAAATCTGTCAAATTTGACCGGAGTACAACAGGAAAGTCAGAAGGAAGTAGTGACAGAATCTCTTAAAGATATTTCTATAACATTCTACGCTTTCTGTTTTAGAAGCTTTCTTCTTGTTTTTTTTTTTTCTTCTTCCCTTTCCTTCTTTCCTTTTTTTTTTCTTATCATGACTGAAGCACAGTCACGTGTTTGGAGATAGAATGGCTGAAGCTTCAGGGCACTAAGTGCATTAGTTCTGTTCGGCCATACTTAGTAAAGGGACCTGAAGGAGAGCTCATATCTCCTGCACACTGCCGTGAATTCTATTAAGCTTCTCTCCAGTAGTAGTAGATTTGGTCCAGTCTTGTGCCAGAATTTGAAACCCCTAAGAGACAGACAGACAGACAGACAGACTGTAAGTTTTGTTTGTTTTTTTGTTCACTTGTAAATAAAACTGTACCTGGGTTCTCAATCTGTCTCGCCTCAGTGGACAGACAGACAGACAGACAGACAGATAGATAGATAGATAACCACCTAGTCACTTAAACATTGATAATATTATTATAGAAAAACAGAATAAATTGTAGGCAATGTACATGTATTGTTATATAATATTAACTTTATATTTTACAGCATTTGTGTTGTACTAGTAACGGTTCTTGTTAAATTTAATGTTTGGATTTTTTCGATTGTCTTAAGAGACATTTTTTGTTCATTCCAATAACAATCATGAACTTAAGTGATCTAAATGTATTTCTATGTATTTCTATGTTCTGTGGAAGGTGGAGGACTAAGACATGTTCATCCAATCAAAATGTTTAGTCCAAACATTATGACCGATTTTCCTACCTGCCTGTCAACATATGTATGTGCAGACAGGATTCGCCATCAGCATGTTTATGTACAAAGAAAAGAAGTTTGGATGAAAACAGTGTGAAAACCCGAATTAATGTGTGTGTTTTCACTCTGGAGTTGACTACAGGGGACAATGAGTCTGAAAGATGATGTCATGGTTGCTGTATTTCTTTTGGACATATGGTGTGATTAGATTTTGGTGTATTTTGATAATCGGGTACTATTTTATTTTTGGTATTTTGGTAGTTACTTATTGTACTATAAAGTTTTTTTTTACCGGTGAATGACACATGATGTATTGTTGTCTCTGGTCGACTAGTCTTTGTGCATTCGTGCGTTCGAGAGGTATGGCTTTGAACGGAGATTTGCAGGAAGGGTGCTATCAGGCTACTGTACCGTTAATGTTATAAGCTCTGTTCTCTGATCTGACTAGGCTTAGAACTTTTTTCTCAAAACCTTGCAATTGACCCCAGCTTTACCCAACCTTTGCTCCTGCAGCTGGAAAAGGGTTCAAAATTTATTCCAGATCTTTTTATTTGGTTTTCGACTTTTACACCTGTGGCAGACACCTTAATTGCCTCACCCTGCCTTACCGAAGACCCGCACACCATACACTTTTTTACATATCCTAGACTTCCCCAAGCATTACAAATCTGCCTCAACCTTTTTCATCTACCCCTGCATTTCCTACCCTGACTACTGTAGATCTTTTTTCCTTTCTTGCATTTGGCAGACACTTAAATTTTAATTTTTTTTAATAAACTAAGCAGTTGCAGAATAATCCCCTTTAGAGGACCATCAGTTTAATGGTCCAGAGAATTGAATCCCTGATCTTCTACTCAGCAGTCAAACAGCTTTACCCCTGAGCTACCAATTGCCCCCCAACACCGTTTCCTCACCTAACACATACATTCTAAATTTCACCACATTTCCTTAAATGCTGTCAACTATTCCACCTGAAACGAACATTTCCAGCCTCCTAACAGAGAACTTCCCGATTGCCCCAGGCACTGTTCTGTGATCTATGCTGGACTTAATTTATCACCCTTGTTGAAGTGTATCCTCTCTGCCTATACTAGCCTGGCTCAGGATGGATAAGGAGTATAGGGGAGGAGGGAGGGAGACAGTGTTAGTGAAAAATGAGCTGTGTCACTCCTGGCGAATCGGACAGACTGCGAGTCCCTAGCAGTCAGCATGCCTGTGTGTGAGTGCTCCAGCAACCCTTGCTGCTGGATGCAGACAGGGACAGACTTTTAAAGTGTCAACGTGTCACCCTGATCTGTGGACTCACCCAGTTACAGCTGTTTGAGGGGAACAGTGTGGGTCAGTGCTCAGCTCCCAGTGGCTACGCAGATGACATGCTCGCCTCCATCTGGTACGCCAGAAAGATGGGCCGGCGCTTAATGAGGAGTTTCAGGAGGAGCAGGAGGCTGCAGCTGCAGTTCTTGGTGGGTAGGACAGTATCAGATATAAGAGGCTGCTCTTAGAAATGCTTGCCATGAACTTACTCTGCTCCATCTGTGTGTTAGCTTTGCGCTCTGCATGTAAATCACCTAAAAGGATAAAATATGACACCTTAAAAATATTTGCGCCTCACTTTGTCTTGAGTCTGTGGGAGCTGAGTTGGTGTTAGCATTTTTTTCTGGATCTACATAATGCGTGTTTGGTTCTCTAGGCTTCACGCATTCGGGTTAGCTTATGGCTGCTTTTTAGTTGTTTTTAGTTTCTCAGAACATTGCTTAAACGTTGATTTCTTCCCAGTGTTCTAGTATTATAATCATCCTTGTGGCAGAACAGGTTGTTTTAGAACAAGTGACACGTAACCTTATTTCACCCGTTGTGGCCTAATAGGAATAATCAACTTTTTTGGCACTTAGGCATCTGTGTAACAGCATGTAAGCACAACCCATTGATAATAACCTCAATCATTTGTTATGCAGCACCTAGTGAGAACAAATGAAGGCTTGCTTGTCTCTTTTCTTGTGCTTTGCTGGAATTTTTTACCCTGTAGCTAAAAGGCTAAGCTAGTAGCAGGGCCATTCACAGGCACTTTATCCTCGTGTTACGCTATTAATTGATTGTTTTGAACTCTGTAGGCTGGAAGACGAGATGCACAGGGGCTCGGGGACCATCAGTCAATAAACATTGGAGGGCCATTTTAAGTGGAATGATAGTATTTTTTTCGGTTTTTAAAATGTCTGAGTGTGCAAGCTTTACAAATAAACATGTGGAAAGGTTTAATCAGTGGTACTACCTTGTCATATCTAATTTATTATGCTAAACTCTATCTGTACAATTCTTTTTTTGCACTTTCTTCTTCATTGTAAAGAATCTAGACAATACATAGACAAACTGTGTAATGAATTTGTCAGACATATTGATAAACATCTAGAAAGGATTAATTTGTTATATGGTGGCTCTAATGGTTAGGAGGCTAAGTTTTTAATTGGACAACCACAAAGCCACTGCTGCCAGTCTGCCACTGTTTGGCCCCTGAGCAAGACCCCTAATTAATAACTAAATAATAAAAATTCTATTCTGCAAAGCAGAAAAGAATGCAAAAATGTTGCCCCAGGCATAGTATGCACAATTATGGCTTAATAATCGTCCTCGGATATATTTTTATTCATTCGAGTTCCACCAACACACAGTAAATAAATAAATTACAATATACATTTTACTGTACATGTTTATGTCCTGTCAGCATTCAGTGTTAAAAAATAATAAAAATAAAATAAAGCATCTTAAATCAGATAGGATTTTTTTTGTTACCAAAGAATGACATCATTGCATGAAAGAGATCTGCATCAGCAATAAAAGCGAGTTATGTAACGTAACCTTATATTTAAAGAATATCAGCCACCTTTAGCTTGGGATATCAAATATGCTAATATGGTTAGCGAGTTATTCAGGAACCATGATATGATGCATTTAAAAGATGATATAAACCACAGGGTACATTTGTTTAGTTTTTTTTGTACAGCTTATCAACGCTTGATGGGTTGCAGTATTTTGTTAAAGGTTTGCACTTGTTCTTTGTGTCTCAACCCATGAGTATTGAGCAGAAAGGAGTGCACAAGCTCTATGGTTTTGCCTGCTTTATTTGATGTGAAAACTGTTGCCATGGTTTTTTTCCCCCGGGGGAAAAAAAGCACAAGCTGTGACAATGTCTGTTACCTCATTTGACACCTGTGGCACACCTTGGACAGTGTCAGCCGGCACACAGGCATCTTCATCCGACTCCGATGCAGAGGATTGCTGTGCTGTGAGTCCACGGGCGTTCCACTTGTATTAACTGAAGCATGTGGTTATTTTTGAATTTGCTTTCTCTTTTTTTTTTTTCCCTGCCTGTGAAAGCACAGCCTTTTGTCTCCCCCGCACTGAATTGCGTGTGCGCACCGTAGATAGAGAGACCGCAGTGTGAAAACTGATCTAAATCGCAAGCTGCGAGCAGGCATCTGCCGAACCTGGAGTGCTCACTCTGCTTTTGGAATTACCTTTTTTTTGTCTGGAGCTTACTTGCTTGTAACCTGACATTTTTTCATTATTTGCACCTCTCTCTATCTGTCAAGTGGAGTCGTGAGTATGTCCATTAGCGTGAAGTTTGGTATGTATAATTCACATCATCTTGTAATAACATTTTGGACGAGGCAATTAGCTTGAAGTGATGTGATGTTTCTGGTGAGCTCCTGTAGAACTGCACTCCTCTCAGACTAGCCATGTCTTGGACGAGGAAGACACAATGCCTCCGTTTCTTTCTTACTTATTCTACGCGGCACCACCCTGAATGCCACCATTTATATTTAATGTACCTTCTAAGGCTGTGTTGTTGTTGTTGTTGTTAAAAATGTGCTGTGATTGATAACCGGGCCTGGCCAATCTACTAGCCTGAGTCCATTTAGATTATGAATCCCTGGAGGCGTTTGTGGGCTTTCGCCTGCAACACATGCCTGATATTTGAACCCATTTCCTGCCTCTTAGAGCTCTTAGAGTTTTCCTCATACGCAGAGAGCGCCACATACCCTCATTGATCTCCTTTTAGGTCTCCACTAGTCTGAAGCCAGAACCCAGAGTGGTGCGTACTACTCGTGGGCAGTGCCATCACACTCCTACATCCACCTTGCTTCCCACTTTTTCTCAGCAGCATTAAGCTGCTGGATTCTTGACCTGAAGCTTGCTCAGGACAGAAGATCCACCAGAATTTGACACCCACATGGATTTCGGAGACTTTTGCTGGAGTTTTTCTTGTTTGTTTTGGCTTCGTGGAATTCAGAAGGGGATGCTGTAACTTTACCCAGATGCACTCTCCCTCCCCCTCTCTTGCTCTTGCTCCTCGTTTTCCGTGGTGCCTCGTCGCTTGACAGCTGTTGGAGTTCCTATCCAGCCACGTTGGATCCAAAGTGGCGATGAACTACATATTCGGTAACAGTACACTCTACCCGCGGGGAGGCCGAGCCAACACTGGCACAACTCACAGTGCCCCAGGGTCGAAACAGAGGCAGTGGGCCAAGCGCAGTTCCAGTGAAGAGCTGCCCTCATCATCGCGCTGGCAGCAGCTGCTCGCCTTCTTCACGCGTCGGAATGCCTTCAGCGACTGCATCACAGCCGGGGCTGGCCAGGTAAACTCTACCATGCCTACAACCTGTTGCAGAGATTACTTTATTATCATAAGCACTTATAAGCAAGTAAATGTTGACTCATTTAATGCATTTATTTATTATTACATTATTACCAATTAACACTATGTTTCAGCTGTATTTGACTAAAAAGATATTATTTTCCCTATACGATATGTACATTTTGAAAAGGTTGCTAGACTCAAAATTATATGGGTACAAACTAATAATAATCAACCTCAAATGAAGCCTGAAATTCGTTCCATCCAATTTGATCCATTCGTCCGTGTTTAATTGTTTAATGTCTATATATTCCTCTTTTATTTTACGGTTGCATTCATCTTTACGTCACTTCTTCCACGACCATGTGACTAACAGAATGTGAATTGTGTGGTCAATTTGGTCGCTATTAGTAAGTGTTTGCCTAATGAGTTTGGAAAAGCTCCAAGGTTTTATAAGCACTTAGTAGTCCTTCACACTGAAAGACACGGTAAACAATCACGACGGCCTGCTTCTCTGAGTGGACAGTTCCCATTGGGGCTAAAGCACTTAGTGGGCGCATGACTGATGGTCCTATACCTGGCGTACGATTTAATTATAGGACAGGCTTAAAAGGCTGAAGTCGTGCCTTCTGCCTTCTTTGTGACCTTGGCGTCCAGAGTATGGGCCCACATGGGGTAGTGAACAGGGCAGCTTTAAACCAGGCTGTAGCACATGCACAGTTATTGTGTCTATTAAAGACTGAACGCTGGTTAAAAGGGTCATGACCTGAAATGAAAGCTGCAAGAATGGATTGAGCAACAATAGAGTTTCCAGTGTGCCTTATTATTCTCCCCCATCGACTCTGTTACCACAGCACTAAAACTTCATCTCTTTTTCATGACCAGTTTTCAAAATTTAAACGCCAAAAGTCAAAAGTGCGTTAACATTATACACTTATCTTTATCTGTGGCACCGATAGATGCGAAGGAAGATTTGACTGGTCATACTGAGATGAAAGTCTAGACTTACCTGGTGTCAATAATATAGAATAAAAAAATATACACACAGTGGTATATGTATCTGTTTATATGATCCAAAATTTGATTATATTACAAAATGATGCCTTACATCTTAGATTATAGACTGTTTTCTACAATCTACAGAATTGTATATACTGCTTTTTTATTAAGCATGTCGGATAGATAAAAAAGAAAACACTTAGTGTTTTTTATAAAAAATAATTATTGTAAATGCGACATGAATAAGTGCTTTATACCACTGCAATTTACAGACCACAGTTTTAATTTAACCAAAGAACGAATCATCGTGTTTTTAAAATGTCCATAAATAATTATTATTAATTATCCATTCTTGCTGTCAGCATTTGTTCTTCTGATAAGTTAATAAGACGAAAAAATGCAGCTAATTACTAAAAAACTGCATATTTTTTTTTAACTTTGACATGCCGATTTTGTTGAACATTAGGGCTGTGTATTGGCAAGTCCTCACGATACGATACGTATCACGATACATGGATGACGAAATAATTGATCATGATATATTGCGAAACAACAAAAATTGCAGTACTTAAAAATAAATAGGTAAAAATACAACAAATACAAATATTTTCTCCATGCCTGCTTCTGAGACACTGAACGTCTCAGCGACCCCTACAGGAGCGGAGGAGGAAGTCGTTTGAAGTGGTTTTAATTCAATATTAGCATAAATCAGTTTGAAACATAATTTAAATATGAGGTTATAAACTGGAGGTTAGAATATTCAATACACTATCATGAAAAAATATATAGTGTATCGATATTTAACCACATCTTGAAATAATATGGTAATTGACATCATTCTGTACATGACAGAAAAATTCCCTATATTAAAATAAAGTACTTTTTAAAGCTTATTTAGGAAACCACTACATTTTAACCTGTTTTTATTAGTCTATAATAAAGTGCAGCATCCCTGTAAGCAAGCCTCAGTAAATTATCCGTTACTATAGAAACAATAATACTGTAGGGTTAGAATGAGGGCGTTGATATAAGCCTAAGATTTATTTTACAGACAGCACCACAAGAGCCAGAGCTGCTCTTAAAGAAAATAAATTACTTTCCAAAGAATCAAATTCGAGATTTATTTGTCATGTCTTGCCATAATAACTCCGCAAGCAACAAAAGGTATTGAACGTCACAGATTTCAAGGTGCACTTAAAGGCACCAGTGTGGCAGTGTCAGTGTCAGTGTGGAGTCATGGAGGTGTGAGCTTAATGAATGCTACCCAACACAGACTTGGGCCTGTTTGTTTTGTTGTAGCTTATATATGAAGAAATATGGTAACATGTGATGTGCCAGTAAAGTGGGTACATTTACTCGTTTTGAGCTACAGGATGTCCTTAAATCCAGTTAAAATGCTTCCTCACATACGGAGGAAAATCGCTGAATGAAACTTTGGTGTCTGTCTCTCTGATGAACCTTTCTAGTACTTAATATATATATACATGTCCTGGTGCAATGTTTAAATTATTCAAAAAAAAAAAGATTTCTAAGTTGATATTAGAATGACTGTGTATTTTAGTGTACTGATAACTTTATTCGCTGTTAACACACACATAATAACTGCTGATGCTTGACAACACTTGTCATGACTTATACTCAAACCTTCACCACCCTGTAAATTTAGAACCCTGATGTTCTAGTTGTTGTGTTTGTGGGGCTTTTTTTTATACCCATGGTCTTTTAAAAATGTCTTTACTGTCCTGTTGCATGGTGACGATGGTGTGTTAAAACAATCAGCTCATGTACTGAAGGCGATGTGAAGCAGAAGCTGATTGTCAGTCCCTGTTGTTCTTGCTCATGCAGATCTATTTCTGGCAGAGGCAAAACCTGCAGTGCTACTGCTGAGCTTTTCTAACTGAAATATAGCTGTACACACACACACAAACATATCTACATATAGATTTACTGTAGATTTATGAATATAAACAGAGAGAGAGACAGAGAGAGAATACGAGAGCCTTTGCTGTCTCTTGTGCTCTCTTTGCGTTTGGGTTTGCATTGTTGGATCTAAATTAGGAAACATAAACAGGTTTGTATTATCTACATCGTTTTGTTTTTTTTAAGTACACATATTATTGAATTATGCTGGGAATTGAAAATTCATCGCTTGAATTCAGTTCCTAATCAGACCAGTTTACAGTCTGAGATAAGACACGAGCCTCTTTCATTCTAGGGAGGTGCATAACCCTTCTGGACTTGCTGCGGCTTCAGCTGTTGCCATGGCGTTGCCATGGTAATCGGCAAGCAAGGAAGCACAATCATGTGGCGGTATTTGTTTATTTATTTCTCTTATCTGTCAAGCGCAGCATTCTGAATGACTGTGTGTGTTGTGGAGACGAGTGACTGAGCTGTCCACATTCTCATCTCCAAAGATTTTTGCTTTAAAAGAGCGCATTAACCCCATCACCCTGGCTGGGACCAAGCAGGGCACGCCTCACTGTTGGTGACATAACGAGGCCATAGCGAATTAGAACGGGATCAGTACCGTGATGATGCATCGTATATATCTCGGCAGGCTCAGCCGATGGAGCAGCGAGTTGTGGGCTGTGTGGGAAGGAGTTTCGCTCAGCTATGAATCACAGCAGCAGGCGTGAATATTCACCCTGCAGACAACACAAGCATGAGTGTCTCCCTGCAGAGAACGCAGCACCAACACACTGGACCACCTACAGCTCTCTTAAAAAACTGTACACCCACTCACAGCTGTTTTCAAAGTCGCTACCAGCTGCATATCGCCCGAACTAAGCAGAGTTGTATGGTGATTATGGTACAGACTTGTGTTTCACTGTTCTAGTCTATATGAGCTGTGTTCAGAGTTTGGCTTTGGATTTAAGTGCTTAAGTTGAATTTTATGGCGAGCTATTATTAATTGCAATAACTGAATCCTTAAATTAATGAATGAAATAAGCAAAATAATCTTTAGTTTGACAAGACATTCATCGGTTTAGAAAGTACTATGCACTTTGCACTATGATGCAAATGTACATTGGTGGAAAGCTAAAACTGTTTTCTACTGTTGAAAGATTCTCTAAGGTTAAAAAAAGTAAACTGTGTTATCAAACGTTTGTGGACACCATCACAAATGCGTGATTTTAAGCATTTCATTCCAGATTTACTCTCCATTTTGCTGTTAGATTAAGCTCTTGTCATCTATTTGGTTTAAATGTAAGATATGTGTTTATTCAGCTACAATAGTATTACTGAGATCAGACTCTATTGTCAGGTAAGGAGGTCTGTGGTTCAGTCGGTGTTCCAGTTCATCCCGAAGGTGTTTAGTGGTATTAAAAGCAGGGCTTTGTACAGAACACTCAAGTTTTTCCACTCCAATCATAACACATGGCTTAATGGAACTCAGGGGTTTTGTCTCTGGCGCATTGTCATGCTGGAACTAGTCTCAGCCTCAGATGTCACAACCGCAGACGGCTGGCTAAATGTCTGATGTATATTGCCCACTTAGCTGTAACACTTTAGCAGTTAAAAGACGTGTGTGTGACATTGTTTAGCGGTTCGCCTGGATACAACTCGAAGCCTTCTAATGGGAGTAAGCTGTTGTACATCATTGCTTGCATTACATTTACAGCATTTAGCAGACGCTCTTGTCCAGCGCGACGTACAAGAAGTGTTTACCTACCAGTCATACGTCCTCTTGGGCGGGGCTTAGCCATTCAAAGAAGTCAAGGTTTCCAAACCTTTTGGCATCAGTCTGAAGGGCTGGTTACACGAGACCATGCTGGAAAAGTGTTTGGGTCTTCTAGTTCCACTGAAGGAATAATGCAATGCTACATCTTAGAAAAAGACAATCTAGACAGCTGTGTGCTTCCAAACATTTTGTAGAAACATTTTGGAGAGGAACCATGTACTGATATGATGGTATAGTGGGCACAGACTTTTGGCAACATTTATCTGTGCTCTGTGCCAGTAAGATGAGGAAATAATTGAGCATATACAGTACACAATATACTCTAAATTATTATGTGATAAAACTTACTATTTTGATTTGTTTAAACAGTCAAGCAACATTGACATATTTGTAAACCACTGTTTAAAGTAAAAGCTCACCTACCTGCCAATCGATGTAAAAATTGTGGAATTTTTTAAAAGTAAAATACAGTCTTCGACATAAGATGTGTTTTAGTATTCTATTTAGTTGTCTTTTATGCAGTTTTTTTTCACTTTTGGAAAGCAATACTTAACAATTAGCAATAATTGTTAATCTTGTCCTCTGCGCATTCTAACTAGAGATTTCTGTGGGAAATTAGTAGCTCAGGGGTTAAATTGTTGAACTGCTGATCAGAAGATTGTGGGTTCAATTCCAGCACTACCAAGCTGTGCCTGCCAAATGCCAGTAATCTACACTGCCTGTCCAAAAAAAGTCACACACGCTAATATTTTATTGACCCGACTTGGGCTTTGATGGCAGCACGCTTGTACCGTGGCATCGTTTTAATACGCCTCTGCAATGTCAATGTGAAAATGATGTCTCATGCTCCCTAAACCACTCTTTTACAACCTGAGCCCGATGAGTCCTGGCATTGTCAACTTGGAATATGCCCGTGCCATCATCGTTTAGTCGGGTTTTTTGTGTTGTTATAAAAGTACACTTTAAAAACATTCTTTCTGTACTTATAGAGTCTTTTAAAGTTGTGTTATTGTATTACTAAGCAGACAGACAGACAGACAGACAGACAGACAATCAGGAGAGAATAACTGGTGTCCTGAGCTGATGTTGTGTTTATATTAAGCAGCTGTGGTGAAGGGTGCTGTCAAGGTTTGGTGAGTTTGAGCCAAATGCAGCCTCAGCTTTCCTAGTAAAAGTGAAACCAATGTGTTCTTCTGCTAGTGTAGCCCATTCACCTCAGGTTACAACATTTTGTGCAAACAAATGTACAGAGTGCTTGTTCTTCAGCCTGAGTGAAATAAATCACTACCTGTAGGTATAACCGAGCTAAAAAAAAATGCCAAGAATAGCAGGAAAACTCAACAAAAAACTAATGCTGGTTAACTCAAAAGTTGTTTTAGGTAACGGCACCCATCATCATCTGTTAATGACTAAGACAGTTTTTGACATTTGATGTACCTGATCTGACAAAAGTATTTGCATATCATTTTTATAGCATCTCTGTCCCAATACCCCTGACACAATACTGAGTTATTATTACAGTATTGTCAGCTCAACTCCTTCATAGTATATACACCATAGTACATCATCATACATCATAGTATATGATTTTCCCTCACAGCACATTTATTTCTGTATTAGCACAAAAATCTGACATTATATGACCTAGAAGTTGAGAATCAATGCACCTATGTAGTAGAGAGTAGCACCTATGTCGGGCTGTTACGTCTACAGCCTGAATATCAATGTGTGCAAGTTTTTTATCAACTTCATACTGATGTATACTGTGTATAACCCAATCTTGTAATCCATTTAGATACCATTTAGATATCTGCTGTATATAATAGAGTATGGAGAGTGGTTTGTTACTTCCGGGATTAATTATCGTTGTCCTCTGGGCAGTAAAAGTTTAGATCTAATGTAGTTTCAGAGTGGAGTGCAATAACTTTATCATAATACAGCAGTTGAAAAGGAATCAACCCCTTAATGTTGACTTATTATTTAGGACGTGATGTGGTGATTGCCTCAAATCAGTATTAAAGTAGCTGTGAATCTGGCAAATCAGAGAATTATATTTTAAAAAACCATCACAAACTTGGAGGGTTAAGCATGTATATATTTGCCAACCCCAATATCAAGTGAATAAAAGTATCTCTAATCTATAAGAGAATAAACAAAAGTTCATTCTAAACTATATAAACATTCTTTAATGTTTAACCCTTGTGTGGTGTTTGGGTCTGTGGGACCTGATTTCAAGGTTGAGAAATTGTCACAGTCTATGGGAAAATCCAAAATTCTATACCATTCCAAATAGTCCAAGCTGTTCTAAAGCATCCTAATTACCCTGATTCATTGGGAACAGCTGTTTTAATCAACTCAACAGGTGAAAAAAACAGAAGCTCTTTGCTGTTGGTTTGTGGACAGTCATGGCTAAGACAAAGGAGCTCACTGAGGACCTGCGGCTGCGCATTGTGGCTGCTCACAAGTCAGGAAAGGGATTTGATCCCAAAAAACCTGAGCTAGAACTACCCTATAGCATATAGCTGACACTCAAATGCAGATTTCATTCTCTTCGGTAGCATGCCAGTCTAAATCAGTTGACAGACCTCACAAACTAACATTGACCACTGTGAGCAGGGTAGAATTACCTTTTCTTACTGTCTAGACTGCTTCAGGAACGAAACAAATGCTACGTCTCAAAGCTCTCAAGATGCACCAGAAACCCTGCAATTGCTTTAAATCCTAAT